>OU744317.1:27865028-28400522 GCA_916610145.1 Eristalis arbustorum
ACTTGATTGAACGAAAAACTGCTCCAAAATTGGCCCACGGTTTGAAATGTCGAAGTACTCTTCGAGAAACTGTCACCCAACGGACATCATTTGGATTGTCCAGCGATTGTGGTGGTGTGTTCAGATGTGTATCCGTTTTAAGAAGCAGCCAAATCCCAACATTGATGATGAGCACTATGTTTTTGATCATTGCATTGATGTAAGCCTAAACCTCATATTCTTGCCCTTCGTTCCATATTCCATTTGTTTAGAAAGTCCACACTGATCCATTTCGTAGTCATTAACCTGCATTTGCTCAGTACCAGTTGTGGCTATCTATTGCCTCTCTCGTCTATGGACGAAAAGTGCGTCTTGTTCCCTCACAACAGAAAGGGAAAAAACAAGGGTCAGTAATCAGAGCAGTTTTGTTCAAACTGCTTTTAAACGAGTGGTGTTCGTTTGGTTGTAATTTCTTGTGCGGATATCTTTTTAACAACTGTACAAGTTCTTACAGCCAAAAGTATAACTTTCGTAACTCGAATTGTACCACTACTTGCGATATCTTCTGAAAATCCCTCATCTTCATGTTTTGCACTAAGTGCCGACCTTTAGCCTTCCATGCCTCTTGCTACAGACATCAATAAGCTCATTCACTAAACTCATTCTATCGCGGACAAACGCAATCGTTCAGGCTGCATAGCATAACTCACGCATACCAACTTCAAAACAGTTTTGCATTTTTCACATAAACATTGAATACATGAATTCCCGCCAATGGCTTGGGCATCGTATGCACTTCACAGACGGCCTCACCGTTCGGTCTCGTTCTCACAGCGTTAATTAATGACCCGCTCCACGAATTTTATGGTTTTATGGTGAACTTGTCCTTGAAGCTTCGGCTCGAATTACGTGCAAAATTCACCGCTGAGGCATTTCCGCGGAGTGATTTATTTTCAGCTCGCCTTGAGAAACACATTTACGTGGCGGTCGAAAACGAATTCTGAAAAAAACGCCTGCATCTGTGACCTTTTGCCTAATTGGCAGCCAAGTCACTCCAAAAGTGCCCCTCAAACGCTTCACATTACCACTCGCATCCGTTTTGGAAAACTGCATCCACGCCCTGCACGCTTGGGTACGAGTATTTTTAAGTCAATGACTCGCTTAACTCGAACAACAATCCAATTGAGTCCAAAAATAAACGCACCGCATGGTCAACGATACGGCGAAACAAGTAATTTTCGGCTTGCCCAGCACACACGAGAGCACATCAAAATATATCAGATTTGCGGATGCGCTTCCTCTCTACTCTGCAGGCCAGCCAACTGCAGCTCTGCCGCAATCGGATTCGAAAAATGTCGATTCCGAGATCATTGAGCCCGACAAATGCCATCCGCATCCAGCGCCGGATGTTGCATGCGCATCACTTTCCCACTCTTGCTCACCGGAAATCATACACACGTCAGGGATCTTGACCAATTTGACGTTACCAAGTGTTTCGGGGGCGTCCACCCCCGAGTCAACGACAATGGCTTCACTCAGTCGTCCCCGTCGAACGGAAGAACACATGGCTCCCCGGTGTCGCCAGCATTTTTGCCGCTTGTACGCTGCTCGCCTCACTGGGCTTCCCCCGAGCAGCAGCAGTCGAAGGAAATCGACAAAATCAACACAAATAATCTGAAAAATCGCCTTTTTGGCTGTAACTGGCAGCACTGGCCCCGATGTCTAGGCGAGATACCACACGGCGGAGCGGAAAGTTCCAAATAATTTCCAGAAGATTACCAGCGAACAGCGGCGGCCATTCAATTCAACGAGTCGATGGAAGCAATCGCCTGGTCGCCGGTAGACGGTTCGATCGCAAGGAGGAGGGCGAGTCGAGTCGAGTGTGTGAAGAAATCTCATAAATGGCTTGGAGTGAATGCTGGTCCCTTAACGGCGGCGGCAGCAGCAGCACCACCACCATCGCCATCGCCAGCAGCAGCAGCACACGCTCGCACTCCTCACATCTGGGAACTGGAAGTGTTGATTTTTGTTTCCTTTTAGTTTCACGGAAAACCAATTACGCTGAAGCGCCTTCGTCTTCGTCTTCGTCTCTCCGAGGGCTGGGTCCCGAGATTACGGCCCAGAGAGCATGGAGGGTTCCGTTTTCGTTGAGAAAATTATGGAATTCGTTGCAGTGAATTACTTTGAAGTGGATTCCGCTCGGCTCTATGGTCACAGATTGTGCTCAAGTGCCTAATGCCGTGATGGCAGGGAGGGCAGTCGAGAGGAGGCTGCCGGCAGAATTGTCGGTCTCCAACAGATGCCCTCTGGAACAAAGGCACGTGCAGTGACTGTGGCGGTAGTGCAAAGATTTCCATCTGACACCTTCAATTTGCTTGACGATTTATGAAAGTTTCTAGCTGTCAGTGGCGTCTTTAAGTTAAGTGTGAGGTTAGGTCGCGGTGATCCGCGAATTTTGCATGCATCGCAGATTTATTGTGGTTTGGCTTGGCCCATCCTCGCGGGACTCATCCGAATATGATGAACGTGAATTCCCTTCGGTGTGGCGGTGGCGAGAGAGAGAGGGCGGTCGCGTCTTACGGTTTAGTTGATTTACTGAATTTTTAAGTGGCACTGCTGCGGGAGAGAGAGTTGATTTTCCTTCGACTTTCTTAGAGTAGGCCAAGTATTGGAAGAAGCCAATTATGCATCGAGAGGCTGGAGGTCCGTCGAGTGAGAGTTTCGTGTTTTCACTTTTTCGGAAGGAGGACATGCACTTTTTAACTTTTGACTGAAGTTTGGGGGCGTATGCAGTAGAGTTGGGGATAACGAGGGAGCTCTTCTGGGTGAAGTGTCAGAAAGTCGTTACCTCAATTAATGGGAGTACAAAAACGAGGTTAGAAATACTGCATGGTCTTTGGCGGAATGGTTTGTTTAAGTTTTGGAGTACTTTTCGGAGCACGACACCACTGGAGGAACTTAAATTCAAAGCCTGATTGACAAGGAAAAGTGACACTCAGTATATCCACAAAGTGAAAACGTACCAAATGCTCCAGTCTTAATCAATGTGGATACCTCCTTGAGGGTAGCCATGGTTTATGGGCAACTGCGCAATTTAGAATCTTCTTTGTCACAATCGATTACCATATTAGCATGGGGCATCCCGATTGGGTAGTGCCTGCGTTTCCTTAAGTAGCACTCCTCCATGCAAGGATGGAAAGAGTGTTCACATCTGGAAACTCTTGAGCAGGAACGGTGACACAGAAGCGGACTCTATTTTGCGAGAAGTACGCAATTTTCGTGATAAGAAAGACGAATGACACTATATCAGGTCTATCTCCCTTTAGGAATGCCAACGACGGAGCAACTGGTCAACTGATTGGACGAGTGCGGCGAAGGTTTCGGAGAACTCAGAGGTGCCCTGCTGCGTTCTTAGATTCGGAACAGTCTTCTTTAATGTCAGGTGGGGAAATGACGTCCAATAAATGCGGAAGATCGTCTACAGATGCAACTCTTAGCCGGTTAATGGGCTATTTGGAGCGCATATAGGTTGTGGGACAGTGCAGCAATGGGGTTCTACGTCTGATGTGTGAACACAAATGGCGGAGGGAAGCTACCTACAGGAGCTTTTTGGTCCAGGTTCAGCTCCATTTCAGACTGTGACGCCACAGAAAGAAGTTGATAGCAAAATTGTTTTTAAATCGAATTTTTAGTCATTACCTCATTTTGTAATGACAAAACAGTATGACAAAATTGGACATCCTCGATAGAACACCGACCGAATTGAAACCCTTCCTTTACAATTGTTCAAAATGAATGTCAGAGGTATGCAATAGTCAGACTCACTACGTCATCGTGTCCATAAAGTGGAGTCACAACACCTTCTGCACGAGAATCAATCGTGTTAATCTACTTTGGCACAGTTAGTCCACAAGTAGTAGGTCTTAGGAGCATCAGACCCGAAGTTTATGGGCGTCGCACTCACATTTCGGACGAACTTTTTAGCAATGGTTTCGGTGAAATATTTGAAAGCCTAGACATTTCGAGGAATTTTTTCAAATTAATAAAAATACACTGCCTTGCGGAGGTCGTTGCAGTCAAAGAAGGAGCGGAATGATATCAATGTTGGAAATACCACAGATTGAGAGTCAATTTGTCATTATAGCAATTTCGATAAGAGAAATCAAGTCCAATAAGGTAGTGTGCCGCAGCGAAGCGTTTTCTCAGCGCACAGCACTCGGTGGGTCGGCTGAGCCGACCTCATCGCCATTCATCATTTGCAGTAGATGAACATGCCATAGGGGCTCTGTGTCAATGGACAATGGGAGAATTCTGGTTCAGATGCATATCGGGCTAAAAAAAGGACGTCATCAACGGTCTCGCAGGATGAACTTCAGTCGAAATCTTAGCTTTATAATTTTTTGATTTGATTGACACGGTCCTAAGTGAGACATACTCATGCGCGTCTACCCACTATTCAAGCCGATATCAAGCTTGAACAATATTTCGGTATAATTATGTTTCATTAACAAGGGTTCACTGGATAGTCACCGGCTTTGTATTTGAGCAGGGGCAAATGTGTAGCGACTGATTGGACTTACTACTTAGCACCTCCCCGTGGTGGTCGCCGTAACAACCATTTAATCTATTTTTATAATTTGCACGTGCTCAAGGTGTTAGTAATACCCTCAATTGTCCGGGATCAAGACACAACTCTGATCGAATGTATAGAAGGAGACGAGATATGTACCTGTGCACAATAGTCTTGAATATCTGCGGATTGTTGTCTATGGGAAATATTGGGCTGAGAAGAGCATTCCATTCATTCGTGTGGTCCTGCTGAAAAACGAGTTTCACGATTTCACTGTGCGTCCGAAGAAGGCTTAAGGGTAAACTGATGGGCAATCCTGGCTAGAAGAAGGGTGAATTCATGGAGATAAGGAATGCAATCGGCTAGCTCACATGAGCATCGTTTGTTAAAATAGAGATAAAACAGGGACAGAGAAGACACGGTGCGTCAATGTTCGAGCGAGTCCAATGAACCCGCGATATTGTTGTCTGTAGTAAAGTTTATCGCATGCTTTTGGAGTCTAGTAGATGCAGGGTCTTGGGGCGCCAGACCAGTCATGAGCGTTGTATTCAAGTTTAGGGCGAATATACGACTCATAGATTAAAGCCAAACCAGAGGGGGTGAAATATTTCTTGCAAACCTAAACATCTGTTTCTTAATATCGCAGCTGAAAGGTACATCAATTGTAGTTGGTCGGGGAGATTGACAACTCCTTAAGCAAAAAAGCTTTAATCCATGGTGGACCAGCATATAAAGTAAGTGGGCTAACTAGACTCTAGTATGAAAACTTGGGATGCCCTAGCGATGTCCAATTTTGATAAATGACCATTTGTGTTAATCCGGAGCTCCGATGTAAATGACTTGAAGGCACTGCAAACCGTGTCAAGAACTGACAATTTGACCCATAATAGAAAAAGATCAGAAGAAGAGTTACTTCCAGGATCCAAGGATTCCACAAGACTAAGAAGCCAGAGTTGTCGCTGCATAGCGTATATCGGTCATCGGGTAAAAATGACTTTTCTATTTAAGGACTACCCTAACAACATCTCAAATAACAACAATCATGACATGGTCAGCAGTATCTGGCAGAAGATAATTTGCGTAAATGAGATAAAGCGTTGGTCACATAGCCGAGCCTTCAGGAACACCAGGGTTGATCGATATCATGAATTTTACACAAATGAGCTTGATGTCAAATGCAATGCTAGGTCTCAGTATACTTTTCGGTGAGACAAGTCATCACGTCACTGTGGCTGAAGGCCAGTGAACTAGTTTCTTAGGAAGCCGTACTGCCGGTGAACTTGGATGCTTCAGTAAATTATTATATTAGGTCTATAACTTAATTCGTGCTGTTTTTTTTTTCAAAATTTAAACGTTTATTTAAGAAAAACATGTACAATAGTATTATTCAAAGTATTGCCCATGTGAAGCTATGACTTTTTTAGTGATAACTCATTCCAATGACAATAGCTTTCCAACCCATGTTCTTATGGAATAATACAAGTTACGCCATCTATTAGCAAACCGCACGAACTTATAGACCCAATAATTCAGAAGCATTCAAGCTACCAGCATTCCCATAGCTTCAGCTTCAGAAGAGGTGCTGGCTTTTCTATTGATCGGTAGGGGTTGCATATGGAGATTTTTTTTATAATTTGCAAACACTCAAGGGGTTGGGGATAACCTTTAAATGTTACCCAGGTTATGAGCGTTGAGAAATTGTTTGCTGTCTACCTTAAACCGGAACAATTGTTTTAAGAGCTTTCATACCTTGTGGTACTGCCAGGGAACAAGAACAAGATTTGGCCAGCCAATATGTGCACTTCAGACCAACAATTGGGGATTATGTTTTTCCGACTTAAAAAAATAACACAAGACGCGTTCCTAGAAGCTAAACTAAAACTGAATGAAATTTGACCTCAAAATTTAAAAACCGAATTGTCAAAACTTGGTGTATTGCTTGATTTGTAATTCTGTGATGAATCGTTGAGTTTATTTCTTTTCATGCTTTACGAAGGATCGCAGGTGTTGCTACCCTCTCTTGCAACTATGTACATGCTTCGTCGTCTCTTTAGTTGTCGACGACCCTTTGGCCAAACAACGCTCTAAAGGCTACTACTAAGGGCTGAGAAAGCACGAATCTGACAATGTTGAGTCGGTTGTCAATAATGATTCTCTGACAGTTTCATTTTATTGTATCGCATTTTATTTATGGCAGTTGGTTGATTCCAAACTGACTTCCCACCATTTGTTCAACTATTCTTCATTCCTCATCGGACGATAACTTCTCATGAAAAACGTAAAAAAATCCCAATGATGACGATAAACGTCTGAACGATGACCTCTAGTCAAAACAACGCATCAACAAAATTCTTTCAACTTTTCTTTAAGTTGGTCACACTTTCATTTCCCTTCACTTTGAAGCCGCTGACTCATTTTAATTTGAAATTTCACTTCATTTCATCGCCTTAATTGGAGACGCCACATGCCTCCATCGGCGTCAAAAGACCATTTGCTTAAAAAAAAGCCAACGCCAAGTTGATACAGTTTCCACTTCGAATTAGTTCCCAATTCACAAATTGCATCCATTACCAACTTCCGGCGACCATTAAACCCCCGTAATCACGGCATTTCCCTTCATTATTCAATCGATGGCAAAACTTCATAACATTTTGCATTTTTTTTTTTGCGCAGAAAACGCAAAAACAAGAACAAACAACTGGAACACACAGCAAACGTGTCGTCGTGTCGGCCATCGAACGGCCTCAGTCGCACAGACTTCAGCTGCGACCGACTGCTTTACGAGTTTATGACTCGCAGCCAAATAACCGTCGAGAACGGGTTCACTGATTTTTATTGTCCACCATTTTTTGAGATTCCACCATTCCTCTTTATGATCGCCAGCCGGCTGACGGCTGTCAGTTCTGGCGTTTCTTCTCCTGACAGACACACTCGGCTCCAAGCTCCTCATCGAAGCCGAGCGTGCAATTAGAGTGTCATGCGATTTGAGGGAGCAAAAACTAGCTTCGACGCGTTGACACTACGTGATGTCAGCCATGACAGCAGGTTTTCAGCAACCCTCATCTGTCTCGCCACTGACAGTGTTCCACACTGCGTGGCGTTCCCCTGGGTGAGAGGTTTTTTTTTCGTGTGTGTCTGCTTTGTGTCCGCTTGCCGGCGTGAGAGGTAATCAAGGTCACTTCGCACAAAGCCAACGCCGAAAAAATACCGAAACGAATTTTTAGAGGTCAAAGACTTTGACGTCCGGTAAGTCAGCGGCACCAGCAGCAGCAGGAGTTGACTTAAGCAGCGTATCCCATGAACTTTAATGTCGCTTCTTTGTTGCCTTTATGGAGCATTAATTAAATGGTTTTGGGTTCCATTCACTCGCCCTTTCTCCGCCTCGCGGCGCTGGCTTGGGGTTTATTGAAATTTTGCTTCGTTCGTGCGTTCTCTTCGCAAGCGTCGCCGGCGCACGGTGTAATTTGTCAAGAACTGTGTGGCTGATGTGATGGTGGCATCAGCTGAAATGTTAAATCCCATCGATTTGGGTCAAGGCGTAAAAGTGTGCTGAATCCGACGGCGCGGCGTGGCGGTTCTGTGAGCGTTCGAGAACGAGCGTCGCGCCGTGAGCCCCAGAGATGATCATTAATCAGCAGCGGCAATACACGACGACAACGGCGACTACGACGCGCAGCAGCAGCAGCAGAGGTGAGCGGTGCCAAGTCGAGTCTCGGATGGTTTCACAATTAAGTCTGAAAAATTACAGCGCGCTTGTGTGTGACCATGGGGATGGGATGGGATGTGTAATTTATTTTTAACCCTTTGCTGGGCGAAATGACATAATGAATGGTTGTTGTTTGGCGCTCGTCAGTGGAGAAATAAATGTAAATTGTTCTGCAAAGCCGAGCGCCGCAGCCGCCACCGCCAGTGCTGCCAAAGCACTGACGTGTGATGGAATCATTGAACTCCGAGCGCTCAGGAATCTCATGTTTGCACGTTCGATTGGTAAACAGACATTATGATGGTTTTGGTTCGTCTTGTTGTTGTTGCTGGTTTTTTTTTGTCTTTTACCTCGTGAATTTTAATGGCGAATCGACACAATGACGGTGGTAAAGCGTGATGTTGGCGTGCTTGCCTGTAATTAAGGGTAATTGTCGGAGCAGTGTTTGATTTGGTTGGTCGTTGTAAGTTGTGTTGTTGTTTTCCTCTCATTGTGTTGGCAACATCTGGTTGAGCATTGGTGCTGCAAGAGATATCTGCGGGTAATTAGTGTCATGTGAGCTGGGAGAGATGAACTGTGGAGAAATACTCTCTCCGTCGACGAATTGTTGCGAGAGGGGTGACAGTTTATCGAAGAGTATTTCGAAATTTTCAATCGTGGGCCGATTTTGGAGCAGTTTTTCTTTCTATCAAGTGAGGAGCAGATAGTCAGAAGCGTCAACAGTTTGACAGGAGTAAGCGTAGAGCTCATTATTTCTTTATCATCTGTCAAAATCCAAACCACATCGAGACTAAAAATGCTGAAGTGTCAAAACCAAAACGCCCTAAATTGTCTACTGTTGTTTCACGTTGTATTGACCAAGTATGCGATCGAGAAAGTGACTGAAAGCTGCTCAGGTCTACGAAGTCTGACTCAGACATCATTTGATGACACTTCATCCAATGTTTGACAACAACAAATATGGGGAAATGTCAATTCATTTGAACCTGTCATGTTTTGAAATGACAGTACGATTCCGCAAAAGTTAACATTAATCGCTATACTGACACGTCTGTCAATGAAATGGCAAATTTTATATCGAAACCGCGAGAGTAGAGTAGTTTCTTATTCCTACTTCCGTCAAAATCGCAAGCGATTGAGGAGTAGAAGGGTATAAGCGTCAAAATTTTGACAGGAGTGATTGGGCACCGGTGTTTTGTTCCACTTGCTAAAATTGCGACAACCTTCTTGATTATTGGAAAACGTCCACAAAACAAGGACGTGCCAGAATTTGCACCTTCTTGACACTAACCCATTTGACAGTTCTGTCAGAAATAAAAGAATAAAGCACATTCACCCAGTGTGACACCGGAAACGGAGCTTACAATTCATCAACCTGCCTGCCTGACATCATGGGCGTTCAACACATTTTCCCCCTTCCTACCTGTCAACACAGCAATTCGTGCGTCAAAATTAACCATAAATGTTTACACCAGCACACTTACTTTACGTTTAAACCACAACCCAACCCACGTAGTCGCTTCCGCGACACATCTGAAATCCGGGTCTAATCAGATTCACGCCTCCGTCCTGCAGAGCACGCTGACTCATCGCACGCTACCAAACGAAACCAAATCGACAGAGAAACCGTCAACATTAGCATATCTGGCCAAGGCCTCCAGCGGCCTTTTGCGGATTTTCTAATCAATCCCATTTACATTTTAAACAAACAGCACATCCATTTGACTGGCCCTCAGACAAGCGCTATCTGCGAACAGCCAGGCACCAGCATCGGAAAGGGGTTAGCAGGCCGTGCAACAATGTTGTACTGCTGCCGCCACGATGTTCATCCACATCCCACAATAATATTCTGAACAATTTATATTCCATAACAAGTGTGTACGTCGATGGTGCCGCCGCACCACTCGAGGCACATTCACACAGCCGAGACGAGGTACGTACATATACATCATGCCAAACGCCTTCTCGTCAACAAGTACTTATCGTCGCCCATTGACTACGAGAGTAGATATGACGTGCCAAGTGGACTGTAACAAAGTTGTTAATAATAGCGCTCCGTCGGGCAAGTACAAAAAACTCAGTTTCACAGTGCCTGCGCCAACAGGTGCGCAAACACAATCGAAGCGATAAAGACATGTCGCTGCAGCGGGGGAAAGTCCCCTGTTGACATTTAGCGGACATTGCCTATGTGTCACTCTTGACATTTGTCAACTGAACGAACAATCGGGTAAATGGGTGAAACCAAAAGCGATAAGTCTGCGCGGAGATTTAGTGCTCGTGTCTGCTGGGAATTTGCTCGTTCGTTCGAAGTTATTGACAGACGCATTTGTACTTGTCAATATGCCGGTGAGATATGACAGCCGCCACGACTGTCACGTCCTTGCCATTAATTACAGCCGAAAAAATAATCGAGGCGACGACGATGACAAGCGAATGTCTCAAATTGCACTTGGACACGACACGACAAGGTACAACGTCTGAAACTTCATCAGCCGATGACACCACATTAAATGCCGAAATTCAGAAAAAAAAACACGATTTGCTGTTCGGTTGACAGTTTGCGGCGCCCAATGAATATTTGTCACAGCACTTTCGCTCGTGACTTTTCGAGTCGTCGCCTCCATCGGGGTGCGATTGCAAGAGGCGAACCATTAAAAGCAATCTCTCCCACCGACTGACAATCCCTGACAGATGAGTGCTAAATGTCCTCACGAAATCGTGGGAAAGACGCGACTGCGACGGACTGTGACTGACTGCGATTGCAAGTGATTGCTCTTAGCCGCGCGCTATGACCTTTCAAATCAACAAATTTGATTAAAGTGAAATGACACTCTGTCAAGCGGACATAAATCAAGCGGTTCTTTTTAGTTTGCTTGTCAAATTAAAGTGACAATTAATGGGTTGTTTTTCTTTGAGACACACTGCTCCTCACTGTCAGTGCGCGCTTCGGTCTCTCAGTGTCAAATTGTTATTATTCGCTTAAATAACCATTTGTTATTGTTGATGGAGAGTGGAGACTACACCCGAGTGGTGGCAGAGGGAAAGCCAAAGACTTTAACATAAACATTCGCTTGTTTTTTTGAAGTTTTCTGTTTGCGTCTTCAGTTTTGTTTACATTTTTGTTTTTGTGTTTATGACAAGTCAACAACAACGTATGGACGAGGCGAAAAAAAAATGATTTCCGATGTCAATGACATTTGTTGGGACACACGAAGTTTGTGTTGGGTCTAGTGACGCTGCAGACGGGGGCCTGGGGTTCACTGCACCATAATCGATGCTCAAGGCTGTGTCGTGTTTTTGTTTTGCGTTAAATTGTTGATTGTCATGTGTGTTGTCTTTTTTCGTAATGAATTTGCATTTGGCAGTTGGGTCTGTGGTTTGACAGTTCAAGTGGCACGGCAATTTGCGAGAAGACAAATGTCATTCAACTCGCGGTGGATGACGTACGTCTCTTAATGTCACTTCCTATTAGCGAACAAGATTTCATTGTATCGCCTTAGCGACGCACATTGTATCGAATAGCATTGATTTATGCGGTAACATCACCTCACTCACCGGTGTCACTTCTCAGTTGCGTTCATTCGCCTTAGTTTTCTCACATGCGAGAGACGTAGATGTGTACGAACGCTGTGCGTGTCTATGGTTTGCGAACATTCCCCGCTACTAAAACTGGATTTATGAACGCACAGTGCAATGACACGCACGCACCACAAGACCGCTCGTTTAGAGATTTATAACATCGCAACGCTCCCTCACTCACTCTGGCTCCCCCTCTTGGCGTTGCGACGTCAGACGGTTGATGCCAAACATCGCGGTCGTTGGAATGTATACGGCGCGACTCTCCTGAGAAAGTCACCAGAAGACGTGAAATCGAATGCCGGATTGTGTAAATAGTGCAACCACCTTAATGCTACGCAAGCTACAGCGGGCAATCTCTTCTCCTCGTGGCGGCGTCGCTGCGTGATGATGCTTCAAATGGTGGTTCAGTTCGGTCTGTTGTGTGGTACTTCTTGAGAATACAACACGATCTACAACACAAACAACAGGTTGCTTGTTTAGTTGGTGTCTTTGTCGTGGCGGAGTATAATTCCCCCATCGCCAACCACAGACGTCTGAGCGAGCGGATGAACAGGGTGCGCGAGAGAGCGACTATTTTTATACGCGATGTTATAATGTGTTAATCATTTTTAACTGTCGCCTTAATGGCCTTTCGAAAATGGTTATGAGTGCGCTTTGCCACAATTGCAATGACAGGGGAGGTGAGCGAGAGTCGCGCTAGAGATAGAGGGAGAGAGAGTGCCCGTCTGTGTGGGTAAACATGGATTATTTGGGATACGTGCCAGGCGCCAAAGTGACGTTTGCCGATGATGGGTTACTTCTATGCCAAATTGTTTGTTGTTGTTTTCACCAGATATGCTGACAAGTGGGGGAATGGGAAAGTGATGAGGTCAGTGACCTTGGGTTAAGAAGTGACAGACGTCAGTTGACAACAAGTCAATGAACTGTGACTTACAACTGCCAGACGTCAGTTGATGACAATTTATCGAGTGGCTTACAACAGCTCAGTGAACTATGACGAAACTGACAGACGGCAGTTAATGACAATTTATCGACAACATGTCAGTTATGACGGAACTGACAGACGTCATTTGAAAACACAAAAAGAGCAAAAGTGTCAGGCAAGTTTGACAACCTGGCAAATTTTGTAATCGAGTTAAAAGTCAACAAAAGTTGACATATCTGTCAATAGGAAGTCAAATTTTAAAGGGAGAGTAATCACACTCATCAAGTTCTTAATTGCTGCCTTCAAACTGTCGAATAAAGCTTATGTTCGTGATTTGGAAGTCGCATCCAGTTTTCAAATGTCAAACTCTTTGACAGATGGTTCTTCAAATGGGGCCTTGTGTGAAAGGAACTAAATTAACTTCCAAATCCGTGTAGACTCCTTTAAAACGGACGTCCTCGTGTCACTCTACTGTCAGTAATGACATCGACCATTTCACTGACAGATCTTAACTTACCTCTCTGACACACTACATATCCTTGAATTAAATAAATCGTCAAGAACCATAAATCCTCTTCCTTCGCCGCATTTCGTTATGAACATTTTTTCCCGTCATGTTATGGTCTCGATTTAATTGCATAACCACCTTCAAATGTCAGAGGTGTCAATGGCAGTGACAATGACACATTATCACGTTCCCCCAAAAAAATAAAACACATGTATTTTCCACCAACACGTTACATCATTAACATCACACGTGTCCCTTTCATACCCGCCCAACAATCAGTACACATGTTGAATGTCAGAAAATGGCTTCAAATAAGATATGCATATGTCACCCCTGACAAGTGTATCGTCGCAATATAATTCAACCGGCTCACCTGAGCCAACACGCTACACCTACATCCGTACAGAATTAAGTCTCCTAATTGGAGACTTAACGAACTGCGGCGCAAATAATCCTCTTCTCTCCGTGCTCTCTGTGTCGGCCGGAGCTGTCATTAGCAGTGACAGCTCACACTCGTATTGCACATTCTTGATGAAATTAATTGCAATTGGCGCGAGCATAAATGTAATCGCTTATCGTTCTCATCTGTCAAAGCTGCGCACAGTCAACGCTTAGAGATTTTCCGCTCCGTCTGACGCGCTTTCACACTTTCTTCCTCGGCTTCCTACGAACGCACTCTAAATGCGAGCAGATTAAAACGAACGCTAAATGTTATTTGATTACTGCCACATCAATGGCTTCATGTCGCATGGTGGCGCACGAGTTAATCGAATCTGTCGGCAGGATCAAGAAGACGACGACACGACGCAATCGATCCACCTAGGTGTTCGTCGGGATGTGTTCAGCGACACCCTCGGCAGTAATTTGCATGCGTGAGTGGCAACACTTTCAAGTGCTGGCACAGCTTAGGAGGCTTATGCAGATTAAAAGTGAAACGGGACGCATTCAGCGGCTCGGATGCGCTTTTATGTGCCAAATCATTTCGCTTGATTGCGTGTGCTGAAGACGTCAAAGACCGCACACGTATATTCAATGCGCAGACATACTTGACGTCGCGCTTTAATTAGGTAAATTGACTTCTAATTGGCATTGAGCCTGAGCCTTTCGGTTCTAGGGTTTCGCCTTCTCAGCCTTCTGAGCCTTTTGTCGCCATTCATGCGGACGCACGGGACCGCATGATAAGCAGCGCCCTCTTGACGATCGAAAACCATGAAAAGAAATGCTGAAAATGTTCGCAGGCGTGCGAGGGATACCCTCGTCAAGTGGAACTTTGATGACAAAGGAGGCTGCAACGTTGTCGTTGGCGGGGAGCGAAGCTGTACCATAAAATCTCGAGAATTTCAAGAACGCACCGAGCGAGTATGTGATTGTTGATGCGGCCCCAACTAGGGATGAGCGAAATTTCGAAATAAAATAGCGAAGCGACGTTTTTTTTCTTTTTTGTTTGTGTTGCCTCTTTGCCGACGAGAGGAAGAGTTGAGCGTTTTGAAGGGTTTTGCTGGATTTTCCTGGTCACGATGTGTGTGAGTTCTTTGTAAAGTGCTTGGCTTTTGAACTCTCACCAGAATGTGGGAAATTCCCTGACGGTGGGGCGAGGGATACTAGCAGAGGCAAGACGCCAGGGAGAAAAGCGATTTTTCAAATGCTGCCTTGGCTTGACATAATGGATGTCATTGTTAGGGACGTTGGATGTGCTGAAATGGACGTGGATGCCTGGCACTTGGTCAACAATGCATGAGAACTGAAACAGATGTGTGTGCTGGCTGGATAACTACTACTGTCCACTCGGTGTGTGAGTCTGACGGGGCTGTGTCGTCTGTCGACTGTGGCGTTTCTACTTTGAATTGAATGAGACCAGTGTATTGTCAGGCGTGTGTGCAAAGCTTCAGTTCAGGTCAGTGACTAAAAGGATTTTATGTTGCACAACTTATGTGCGTCGGGGATTGTATGTGTGATGGTCGTTTGATTGAAAGCAATTTAAATGCAGTTGTCACGAACTGGTGACGATTTTGGGTGGAGTGGTAGCAAGTAGAAACCACTCCCAGTTTCTTAAAGAGTCACTTTTCTGATGACACTCTTGGTCATTCAGTCATTCTTGGTCAGTCAGAGATGGTGTGTGTTTGATTGGAGAGGACTTGGCTTATAGAGCCAGGGAAAAAAATGGCTTCTAGGGGATCAAGACCATTTCATTGCACTTTTGTTTGCTTTAAGAAAAGAGTGGGCAACAGTGGCGACAACAATGACACAACAAAATGGACTAATGGACTATCGATTAGCCTAACCCTGGCTTCCTGTTCGCAACTAGATACCTCATGGAGTAATTTCTCTTGGGTACTTGACCCGTTCTATCTAGCTATAGTCGGCTAAAAATTTGCACTTCACGCTCATTAACAACTCGTCCACTCTTCGTAGAAGTTTATCAAATCTGTTATCGAGTCAAAATGACACATTTTGTTGGAGACAAATAAAAGAAAGTGCCAGAAAGGATTGGCGAAAGACCTACAAAAGACCCCTTTGAACAAAAATGTTGTCCATCAAAAATGAAAAAATTACAAACTTCTTGCGAATAAGTGAAATTCCTTGGCTGGTCCTATAGTCAGCATTCCTCTCGAACTACCACCGATTTGGGCTAGGCGCCGTATACCCAGCAGACCTCCAGGTGGTGGTGTACATGCTACTTTGTCTTAACCTCATTCACCGCAAGACCCAACTGACAACTGACAACTGGCACATGCGAGCAGTTCCACAGATTTGCGGAAGATCGTGCCTCTGGTGTTGACGTTTAAGTTTTGTTTTTATTGGATTTTTTATTAATGGACATTGTGTGCACATATTGCGGACAGCGGGCAATTCGACGAAAAATTTGGCAGACCTCTGCAGGTTTTGATGGAGTGCGAATGTGCATCGCCTTTGTTTTCGTAGAATTTATGACTAGGCCATTTTTTTTTTTTTTTTTTTTTTTTTTTTTTCCTCATTTTTGTTTTATTTTTAATTCATTCACTTACATGCTAGACAAAAATGCTTAAAACTAGCTTAACTAACTTAACACCTGTTCTTACACCTAACCTACTGACCCTATGCGAGTACTCTAAGCTATTCTTATTGTACATATTTTTTTCTGTGCCTTTCGGCTTATGCTATGTTTTTTTTAATTGTGCTGAAAAACACACTGTTTTCGTTTTATTTGTTTCGCCAAGAAAACTGGTAACAAAAAACTTGGCTATATATATCTAATTTAACCTAACTTAAACTAACTTAACCTAATATTAAAACTTAAGACTATCTTAACTATGTCCGTAACAGTACGAACGCGTGCACCAGGGCGTATATGTTATGTATATGCCTAACATATATAATTTATACGCCGCGGTGCACCTTTTTTTTTGTTTTTTGTTTTTTTTTGTATTTTTTTTTTTTTTTTTTTTTTTACGACTACCTTAAATCTATGTAAGTTGGCCACCAAGGTCAACTACCGCGTCAGTTAGAAAAGCCAGCGGCGACGGAGACTGGTTTTGGTGTAACCACCAGTAAAATTGCCGTTCTTTGGCAGACTCTCTCCTGTCTCGAGCAGAGGTCGCTCTGCTGAACCGGAGGAGATCCTCGCGACTGCGAGCGACATCCCGCTCGTATTGAAGTCGCCTGTCCACTGTTCGGCGTACGACATGGAAGATTACAGGACATCCGTGTGGATCCTGTATTAGGCCAATTGTGTCGAGATGTAGGAACGCCTCGGGAGGAATAAAGCCGGTAAGGCGCACTCTCTCATGGTACATATAGTTGGGGTAGTAAGCCCCAAAGATCAGACTGTTGGACGAAGTCATAGCTCGTGCAATATGCCTTCTGGTCAGCTTAATAATAAAATTATCTATCCTGTTGAGGTTTGCCTCGTTGTACAGGACCTCATTGGGATAGTACTTCTTGTACTCAGACTCGGGAGTACGATACAACCGGAGACAAGTCCGAAGACATTGTCTCTCGAACAACCTCATCTTTTCCATCTGGGAAGGACTCACGTTGAACCACAATGGACAACCGTATGCCATAATTGGTCGGATGAGGGCCATGTAGCAGATTACCTTCACCCTGGTATCAAGTTGGCTGCTGTAAAACAACCTCCTTGCCACAGCAAAGGCCTTTTTAGCTTTGGCCAGAGCAATATCTATATGTTTGTCAAAATACAGATATTGATCCAACCAAATGCCAAGATACCTAACTACACTTTTCACATCTAAAGGGCGTCCCTGTGGATCAACAATGCCGAACTTACGCCAGTTTGTGCGCGTATCCCATGATGCCATGTGCAACGGGGTTCTGAAAAGTATAGTTTCACACTTCCGGAAGTTGATAATCAACTTCCAGTCGTCGCAAAATCGCTGAATTTGTTCGAAGTCACCTTGCAACAAGATATTTATTTCTTCGACCTTCGGACCTGATCTGTACGCCACTAAATCGTCGGCGTACGCAATTAAGTGCGGCATTGAACCTATCAGATCTGCAGTGAATATTGAAAACAGGATCGGCGAACCAACCGCTCCCTGTTGCAAACCGTTTTTGATGTCAAAGACCGTGGAAGAAGTTACATCGCCACTTTTCACGACGAACTTTCTACCTGTTATCATGTCATAGATCATGTATAGCAATGGTTTACTTATGCCGAGCCTGACCAGCTTGAGGAAGAGGCCCTCCAACCAAACGGTGTCGAACGCTTTCTCCAAGTCAATCAGGCAAGCACCCGTGCATTGTTTTTTGTCTTTGTTCCATTGGATGTCGGACACCAGCTTAGACGCAGCATGAATGGTTTCATGCCCCGCCCTGAATCCGAACTGGTTGTCCGGTATGATATTATTTTCCTCAACCCATTGTTTCAGAACTCGAATGACTATCTTTTCAAAAACCTTGCTTATGCAAGGAAGAAGACTGATCGACCGAAGATTTGTCGGAATTGATCTGTCTTTGTCCCGTTTAGGGATTGGTTGCACCACAGCTGTTTTCCAATGTTTTGGGTAATAAGCATTACTCAGCGCATTGTTAAACAATGTTGTGTAGATCTGCACCGCTTCGGGGGGAAGATGGCGTAGCACAATATTCGGTATACCATCGATTCCTATAGACTTTTTCTTCTTCAGCGAGTTAAAGATACCCTGGAGATCTTCTTGCGAAATCAAGATGTGATTTCTGTCATTGGCGATGGCACTATTTGCCATATTAACGTCATTGAACCTGGTGAAACCTCGATTCTCAGATTGCCATTGACTTATATCGTTACGAAGATTACTGTGGTTCAGCAGGACTTCGTTCTCCAGTTCGTGATTCGGTCTACGAACCTCGTTTACCGTATACACTCGCTGGAATACAGCACCAATTGCTTTTACCTTCTCCTGGGGATCTTCAACCACGAAGAAGTCATTGTCCAACACTGCCCCATCTGGATCGATGCCAATTGTTGTGAGTAAGTGTTCGTTCTCTGCCGTCCTTGGAAGTCTAACACTCTGAATGTCGTTTTGATCTTTTCTCCGAAATATTTTATTTACTTGCGGGAACATACCCGGGTTGTTGGAACGTACAGCCCGAATTTTATTGCCCCAGTGCAAGCTTATAGCTATGCTATAATTGATACGGATTAATTGTTGGAGATTCTTGATCTCCGACTTCAACGCTCTAACTTCTGCGTTTTGTGGATCTGTAAACCGCCTATACAAGAGTTTGAGTCTTGACAGCAGTCTACTTTTGTGCACGTGAAGTGCATCGATGGTAGCATTTCGATAAACATCGCTGTCATCGACTTGTACTACCTTTGGGATAGTTTTGTCCATAGTACGTTTGATTACGTTGTCTATCTGTCTGAGGTACCTATCAACCTCCTCGTTTGTCAGGTTTCTGTTTGTAGGAGGATTGATCCCACTCGAACGTAGTTCCGTGGATAAAGCTCTGGAGAAACGAGGCCATCGGGCCTTATTATAATTATAAGGGTGCCTCTGGACATATTCCCCCAGTTCTTCCACCTCGTTCGGGAGCTGAATAGCCGCGAAGAGTCCGCAGTGATCACTCTCGTACTCAATCGTAGTTAAGCAGTTCCGCGTGTGTCTTTCCACGTCAAGTAACGTCAGTCGTTTGTCGATTAGCAATAGATCTAGATAGGATCCGCTTCTGGGATACGATGGCCTATCGGTTGCAAGCAAATCTAGCTTGAACTCAATATTGTGTTCTACCAACCAGTTATACAGTGGGGTTCCCCTGTCGTTATGCGCTCTATTACCCCATTCTCTGTGCTTGGAGTTTAAATCCCCAGCAATAATGTAAAAGTTTTCCTCCGAGCTCAGTCGAAGGCTAGTAAAAAGAGTGTCGAGCTCTGAAATGAAGTTGCGATTGAGGTTAGGATTGTCAGCTGCATAGATCGCGATCACATATAACCGCTTGCCACCCTGGAGTGGAATGCGTGCAATACACGTTTCTATTACTTGCAATCTTCGCACTTCACTGCTGTACATGACCTTGTGACAAAGGCCTTTCTTTATTAAAAGAGCGACCCCTCCCCCTTGCAGAGATTGGGGCCGGTCTCTTCGAATTACGTGGTAATTCTTGTACCAGAGTTTGTGCGTCTGGTTCAGCTTAGTTTCGATGGCCATAAGCACGTCTGGATTGTGGAATTGCAAAAGGTTACCGAGCGTTAATTTTCGTTCAGTCCTAATCAGTGAATTCACATTCACTGCTAGGATCTTGAGGTTACTGGCTGCGTGCGCAGCCATTAAGATTGTGTGACGTTAGGCACGGCAAACAACGTCGAGTAGATGAGGTCTACTCGCGCTGCTTGCTCCTGGAACTGCTTTTGGAGCTGAGTGATCTGCCCCTGGATGGAGAGCAAAACCGCCTTCAGATCCAGTTCAGCTTCGGGTTGCCTGGCCACTGGGACCGGGGCAACCTTTGGCACTGTCTGTTGTACCGGCTGCCTTCCTGATGCCATTTGGGCATAGGAGACTTCCGGTCTAACAGTGGTAGCTGGAACACGGGGCACTGGCCTCGCTTCTACCATTTTTGCTTTCCTTTTAGCTTCTATTATTTTTCTGATCTCTTGGACCTTGGGACATCCCCGATAGTTTGCAGGGTGACCGTTGGTCTTACAGATTACGCATGAGAGCTTACTTCTATCTTCGACTTTTTCCTTCCCTAGTGGACATTCCCCTTGAATGTGGTTTTTAGCGCATTTGACACAGCGGGACTGCATGTTGCAGTTCGCCGCGGCATGCCCAAACCTTTGACAACGAGCACATTGAAGTATGTGCTTCGTCTTTTTTAATGTGTCCCATTTAACAGTTATGTAACCTAAGCGATTGATTCGCTTTAGGCTCTCAATTTTACTGTCTGGGGTGACTTGTACTAGGAAGAAAGGAAGTTTCCTGTTCTCCCTTTTCGTTACCGCAGTGGTAAATGGCTTGACCCCAATGACCGAGACATCGTCGCTCTGCGCCTGGCGCAGTTCTGCGAGGATTTCCTCAGGGTCGGCAGCGGGATCCATACCCTTGAGGAGCATGGTCTGCACTTTTTCCCCTTTTGGGGTATAAGAAAAAAACTCGGTCTCCGCCGCAGCTAGCTTTTCTCTAATCGATTTATAGTCCTCTACTGAGGAGCAATGTACTGAAAGCCTTAAGGGCCCTTTGTATTTTAAATAAAAAGAATTCTTTGTGGCCAACTTACATAGGGCTTCCAAATTTTTTGTCTCCATGCCGAAGACATTGATTGGCGGGCATCTCTCGCTCTTGGGTGTTTCTTGCTGTTGCTTCTGTTGTTGTCGTTGTTGTTGCTGTTGTAGTTGCTGTTGTTGTTGCTGTTGTTGTTGCTGTTGTTGTTGTTGTTGCTTCCGCTTCTGCTGTTGCTGCTGCTTCTGCTGTTGCTGCTGCTTCTGCTGTTGCTGCTGCTTCTGCTGATGCTGCTGCTGTTGTTGTTTCTGTTGTTGCTGCTGTTGTTGTTGTAGCTGTTGTTGTTGTTGCTGTTGTTGTTGTTGCTGTTGTTGTTGTTGCTGCTCTTGCAGCTGTTTGTTAACAGCTAACATATGCTGTCCTCTTGGTGGTTGCTGCTCTGCTGTTTCCTTGGCCGTTTTGCGTGCCAAGAGTTTCATTTGGAGGGCCTGGATGTAGGCGTCCAGCTTCTCCCTCTCCTTTTTGCTTTTCTCAAGCTCTTCCATCTCTTCCCTCTCGTCTTCGAAATCTGAGGATGCCAGGGGACTGTAGAAGTTGCCACTTCCCCCATATGAGAAGCGTCCCTCTCCCTCCTCCGATTCATATTGGACACTTTCTATGTCCACTTTTTCCATCTGTGCTTTAGTTGATGCACGCGTTGATCGTGGAGTAGCATGGTTGGGAAGTGCAAATTCATCTTCTGACGTCATTGTTATGGTTCGACGCTTAATACCGGTTGGTTGAGGTTGCCCTTTCTTTCTCCTTTTTACTCTTTGTTCTTGCGGTGTCTGGTGGTCTGATGTGCTAGCCACCGGTTGTTCCGCATCACCCGATTTTTGGAGCGCGGGTCGCTCGCCTGTTTCCATTTCTTATCTAACACACTCGATATTAAATTATATAGAAAAACAAAAAAAAAAAAAAAATTAATTGAACGCAGTTGTTCGCCGCGGGATTCGAACCTAGATCACTTGGATCTAGGAGCGATGGTCCTATCAACCGCGCTACTAATCACTTGAAGAATTGGTGTCTCTATCACTATTTCACTTGGCTTTTTAGATTTTATTGTTTTTTCTATTATTGGAGCCGAATACGTGTGATCACTTCGCTGGTCTGTGAACGACTGCCGATATCACCGATGACTAGGCCATTATCATGGCACCATTCGGATTGCTATGTCATCTGCATACGCATACGCAGTCGATTTTTTCAATAATTTCAGTAGCTCGTTTGTGAAAAGGATGAACAAGTACAAGGTGGGTCTCAATTTTGAGCCTTGTGGCACACCACATTTGAATTCCTTTTCAGTGCGCGATGTAACAGCTACCTTGACTTGGATAGCTCTGTCAGTCAGATAGCTTTTGAGCCATTTTGCCAGGACTCCTCTTAAACCCATTCTGCTGACACTTTCTACGAGCTTTCTAAGTATCGAATGCTTTGCTGAAATCGAAAAATAGCACAATTACGTAATGATTCTTGTTAAGGCCTGCTTTGACAACATTTGTAAACTCCCCCAGCTGTGGGTTGCATTGGGTGCTCTTGCCTTTTTGGAAGCCGTACTGATTCGGGTGTAGACACGTTTAACAAGTACTTCTTCCAGACATTTTTCGACAGCGGGTAAGATTGCAATAATAATAATAATAATAATAATATGGGTGGCGCTACAGCCCATAGAGGGCCAGGGCCTAGCTTCTCAGCAACCACTCGTGTTGTGCGTGCTATTGTTCTCTCACGAGTTGAAGGGACCTACAGCCCGGCCAAGTTTGAGAAACCTTTTCTAGACAGGGAATACTCTTTGAGCATTGTCAGTGACTCGAAAGAGATGGGGTCGTGAAAATTGTTTTCGTCGCTCAGAGCAGGAATCGAACCTACGACGTCGAGGTTGGGGTCGACGCACATACCCACAACGCCACGGGCCACCACTGGCCGAGCCAGTGTAGTCGATTTTTGCCTTCCAAACTCCATCCACATCCTTGTACACATCATAGAGTTCGCGGTTGTGTCTTCTCCTCCATTCGCCTTCCTCGCAGACGGGACCATATATCCGACGCAAAATTATTCTTTCGAAGGCACCAAGAATCAGCTCTGCAGTCTTACTTAATGTCCGGCTCTCGGCTCCATAGAGTAGGACTGCTAGAATAAAGGTTTTGTAGAGCATGACTTTGGTCCCTCGAGTCATGAGTTTCGAGCCCAGTTGTTTTGACAGACCGAAGTAGCATCGGTTACCAAGCGATTCTACGTCGGATCTCGGCTACGATGTCATTCGTGGAGTTTACGTTTGCCACCACATAGTAACATTGATGCAAAACAAAAATTGGGGACGAGTCACGAATTCGATTTGTCAAACTGTTTCATGAAATGCGCTGCCGATGATTTTTGATCACAAATTTGTTTTTTTGAAATAATTTTCATACAACTCTTATCGGTAACAGTTCGATACAAAATTTCTTGGATACAAATACATCTTATGCATTTTTTTGGTGGTAATGCCCGGCGTGCTCAACTTGAAGTCACCGGTCGCATAACCAGATGAGTTGTATGAAAAGTCGTAGAACTAGGTTTCCTCTAACATGGTTCAGAAGAGCATTCAAATTTTATCACTTTCCACAAAAATGATGCATTTTCGGTTCGATTCAATATTACACCTCTTCATCATAAAACTAAATACATATCTGCAGGAAGAGCCAAAGAGTACTTGTGTATGTGGAACAGAAACTGTGCGTCTTCATTAACCTCACCATGTGTAACCATTTTTCAAATATTTTCCTAAAAATGTTGCATTTTGACGTCTGTCAAAATTAACCACCGGTACTCTGAACCTGTCAAGTAGGATGTACCTTCATCTCGATGCAAGCACGAAAGTTTAAATTCTTCCATTTCCCCCCAACAACGATGGATTCACAAAACCGAGTCATTCTGGTGACGGCCTTAATTGCCGCTCCTCCTCCAGTCTGGGACGATGAATCAAAGAACCGAATCTCAAAACTTGTTAAGCACATGAAAGTTTCCCCTCATCGATCTCAGGGTTTCCTCGCATCGACATGGACCGCTGACAGCCGAAGAGATCCATCAAGCGAAACTTCCAACAGGTTTCTCTCGAACGGATTGAGCGCGCCCACCGGGGGAGTGGGTGGTTGGACGGGTTATTGGAAAACTTTTTGCCGCCACTGTTCAGCTGGAATGTGTCTTCTTTGTGAACTCACTCAACTCCAACAGTCAACTCCCAGCGAGACGTAAGTGCGCCAAGTAATCCATCCATCCACTCATTGACTTGGCCGTTGTCGCCACCGCAGCGGCAGCAGAATCGCTGGATATATGTTTTTCACTTGAAGAATTTGTGTGCTTCTCGGGTTCAGGTTTCATGCGGCACAGTCCCCCCGGCGAGACGGTGTGCAGTGGGGTTTGCTTCATGGGCATATGCATGCCGGGCAATCACCGCGCCGCCAGCGTTCTATGTGTGAATGCCTCCTCGATGGCCACTGACCCAAATATTTGTGCATCGTAAGTGGGCAAACGAACGGTATACCTGTGGCGGCTGTGTGAGTGAGTATCGGCTTCATGATGTGTGTGTCTGCTCGGATTCTTGAACTGCGCTCATTCGAAATTCTTTTGGCAATGAAATCGAAATTAATATCGTTAACAATGAACGTGAATGGAAACCCCGCTGTCGGGACATAAAAGGAGGTGACTTCACGTTCGAGCATTTGCCCGATTGTCATCTGCTCTCCAAGGGACAGCCGCTGAATGCTAATGCCGCAGTCTGCTGAGTGCCTCACGGCTGCAGGCAAACAGCAATTATTGCTGCTATCTCTGGCGTCATCAGGCGCTGCTCTCTATACTCGCACTCATTGTGAATTTAATTCGAAAAGCGTCGAGGCATTTGTCATCGGAGCGCAGCAAGCGAGAGAACATTTTATGGGCTCAAGTTTTACAAGAGCCATTGTTCGGTTGGCCTCTCTGCCGTTGCCGCTGTGGTGCGCCTATCGCATGCTCCCTTTTGCACGCTGACTCATGCGGCCACAATGCAGGCATGCAAGCACATTTACTGAATTAGACTGCTGATTGGCCCCATGAGTCATAGGAAACGGCTAAAGCCAAATATGGCTGAACGCAGCCATTTCCAGTGGCAGCGGTGCTTGGCATCACCTACTTGCAGTGGCATGCTCGGAATGGTGTGAAGTGCTACCAAGTTGACTGCCGAGCTGAGCAACAGGCTTCCGACGGCTTCTGTTTAATGCATTCCACCCGGTGTGGGCGGGCAGCGCGCAGCGGTGAATGGAATTTTTCAAATTGCCCACAGTCACTTGGTTTTGTAATGAGATTACTAAATACGTGTCAGATTATCTAATTGATCAATTCACTCCGATGCGTTGGGGTGGAGACTTTCTGACAGATGACAGCTGCGCTGACAAACGGTAGATTCGATTTGAAATGCAAAGGAGAGCTCGCGTTTTAATGGGTGTTGTGAGCTATGCGATGTTTTTCCGTCTTCAAGTGTCCACCCATTTGCAATTTGCCTACAGTTTGACAGTTCACCTAATGGACACCGATCTGTACGGATTCTAGTCAAGCAGCTGTCAGCACAGACAGGAGATGGCACAAAGAAGTATCATTCATTCTGCATACCTCCACTTTCCCTTGTTGAACTGTCAACCAGCCGATGTCTTCATAAATGACGTGTCTCACCGTCTCAACCTTGTGAACACAACCCAAAATTCTTGTCAGTTGTTGAATCACGTGCCTCTGTCGCAGAACGATCTGGTCTACAATGGCTAGACATCAAATGAATTCAGAAGAAGAAATCATGCGTCATGACGTATCGTCTTGCCGGGCACGTCTGATGTGCGAAGTCATTACTCACATTCGGTTTTGGGGAAAACCCAACGCTTTGTGCTTCATCGGGATTGGTCAATTTCGGAGCTGGGGAAGACACGGTAAGCGACTTCATCAATTCAGTGCTTAAATGGACGTGCGTACGGTACGCTACGCAGGCGTGAGAGTAATAGTAATCGCATGCTCAGGAGGGACTCTACACAGACATCAAGTCTGATTAACAGCTACGGCATGAATACCGGGTAAGGCGGTGAAAAAAAACCAAGTTCCACTGGGTTTCAGCATGAAGTTTGGATTTGTCACTAAGTTTTGAGCACATGCTAATAAGAAGCCGCCCTTTCTTACACATCTACGCTAGTTTCAGGATTCCCGGAAGAGCTATTTCCCTTTTTTGTGACACGAACTGGCCACATTCACCCCGATCGTGTGAGGGGACGAAGTTTTATTGATTTCTTAGGGTGCCCCCTGTTCATTCGAGCGTGACTCACAGTTTTGTTGAATAGTTTGCATAAGGAAGTGCAGTGTTGACGTGAGATTACGAATGTTTACAGCGTATCGTTGTGCGTGGTGCCACTGTATTCCTTTGTTTGAACATTAAACGGCGTTAATTCATCATTTCGAGGCCACTTGATTTTATCTAGACGAAGAGGAGGTGACTTGGAGTCGAACAAAGGTTTATCTACGCGTCATTCATATTGAATGGCTGAGGTTTTTAGTAACACCGTGGTAGGGCAGAGCCACAAAGTAGTTCATCGAGTGCAGCTCCCTTCAACTTTTCAGAGCTCTCAGAGCACACCGCACTGTCTTGCAAGCCACCTCATAAATGAGTGAATTTTTGTAAATCGATCGGAGGCGAAATGAGCGGGTGTTGTACATATGTTCGGACAACCAGAGTGCGATGGTGTCAATTGTATCTATTAAAAAATATACCTTTATGACGCCTGTCTCTCAACCAGATGGCTGAAGCTTTTAATGTATATATACCTCATGTGGGTGCCGAGACACTGTGACCGTGGACTGTGCAGTTGGCACGCATGTCAGTAGTTTCATGCATTAGAAATTAATAGAAGCTGAATGCGAGAATTTAACCGTCGTCAATAAAACAAATCAGTTCTACGGCGCAGGCTTACTTCTGGGGTCCGATTTCTAAGTTTCTAATCATCACTTGACTATGACCACTTCCAGATCTAATGGCAGTCTCAAATACAGAAGATCAGACCATCACCACCTCCGTTCCTGCTGTTCTCTCGTTACATGCAAGGAATCGTATGTTATTTGAACAAGTTGAATGGCTGAACATCATTGCCTTTATTGATCTCACTATGACAGAAATCTTCAGTCGACTCTTATAACATAACCCAGAGTCATCCAATTCCACTTCCAGTATCAATCAATTACTCCGCACCGTAATGTCATTTGAGGCGGCAGATGTTTCGTCATTTCGATTGATATAGAACTAGAGTGGCAGCACATACGACAATAACTTGGAACAATAGAGTTACACAGCCCTATCGCAGAATCCATTCGTATCATTCGAAGTTACGATATGAACTACGAATAAATGGCATCACAAAATTCGAACGGAATTACGAACTCCGACGTAAATAACTTATCGTAGAAAAACGTACAAATTTCCTCTTCATTCGTATTCAGTGATAGCAACCTTCACGAAATTTGTAGCCGATTTTTCATCACGATTCTACTACGAATCGAATTCTGTGATGGATATTTCTGAGTTCGTAGCCCATTTTCGACTGCGATGGTATTCGTGATAGAGGTGAATATGATGCAGGCGATCGTCATCAATGGTATCGTCATAATATCATGTCACATCTAATATGAAACGGAAAATAAATACTTTTCAAGATGTTCGTATAACAAAAACAAGAATTCGAATGCTAACTTCTATAAATAATCACTGCCTGCGATTTTTTTCGCAGTGATTGAAAAATCGCAATCGCAGTCTGCTCTCAACAGCTATTGCTCTTAACTGTTCTTCCGTTCCAAACTGCTCTTGAGTTGAAAAGTACTCTTTTTTCGCAGTCACACCTAAGGCTACATTGCTATTTTTTCGCAATCACAATCGCAGTTTGGAATCACACATGCAACTTATCTGCTCCTTTGATAACCACAAACCACACATACGGCCTCGCTGCTTATATGTTTAATGTGATATTACTATTTTAAACACCATAACTTAGGTTCCAATGTCAGAGGCAAACCCGATCGTCTTATTTATGCGAATGCGACAATGGTGGTATGAGTTCATACATGTGATTGAGTCAGGACTGTAAATGATCCGAACGTTGAATCATAGGAAGGCATACAGCAAAAAATAAGTGGTTTGGGGTCATGCTCAAGTTTCTTCCATGTTCCCAGTTCGAATTCATTTTAAGCTATACTTTCTTTTTCTTTCTATAAGCAATACATTTTGTTTGTAAAATCACAGCTTATAACTGCATTTGAAAAGCACTGCGATTAGCAAATCGCAACAGCAATAGCAACTTAGCTCACAACCACTAACAGCACCCGTACTCTGTTTGGGAAACTCTAGTGCAGTGCTGCTATTTCCCACAGATAGCACTGTCTCTGCCATACTTAGTGACACATTTGTTTCAACATTTGTTTGTTTGCTGTAAGAGTGACAAAAGTGATTTTCTTCCTATTTTTTTCTGGGACATCTAGGGATGTTAATTGTTTATTGTCTACATAATCAAAAATGCGGGACAAAACTGAACCGTGTGCAATTAGTATGTAGTTGAAATGACTGGACGCACTCGCACTTGTACACTGAACTGTGTTTTGGTATTTGAAAGCCAATTGAGCAACAAAGCCTTCTCTGGGAAGACCCACTTGACCTTGGTCATCCTTGATCAAGGACTGCATAACGACTTGAGTGTAACAAGGCGTCTCTGAATCAAATTGCAAATTTGGCAACTAGACTCTGGCGTCCCCCGAAACTTGACCAGCGCAACACAAGAAGCCCGTGTCTAGCGTGAGGCGTCCATTGGAGAATCGCAACCAACTTTGCGTCCTAATTGGAGACAGCTGGCGATATTGTGAGGCTCAGGTCCACGTCGGACTTTAGCACCTTAAAATGGAGAAGATACTGATTCTGAAAGAGATGTGTTTCTTTTATCACGAACGAAAACACGTCACTTGCAACCACTCCAGAATCAGACCCATTTTCAGTTTTATCTTGTTCAATTCCTTAAATCTGTTTAGCTCTCGGCTTGGTTGTTCAACTAGTAAATGTTCAATTGTCTCTTTTATCTGTTCACAGTGGCTACATTTATTTGTTGTGCATTGGCATATTTAGTGGATACGGTGATTGTATGAGGAGTGGCCTGCTACATCAGCCTTTCTGTGTCTTATCTGAGGACTCTTGCGGCGCGTGTAAGCCCAATTATGGTTGCTGTGAATGGTATGTAGTGGCAACAAGACGATGCCACATCTCACACGACACGTTTCCTGAGTTCATTTGATGAAGTGAACAGATTACGGCGATTGCGATCGTGTAATTTGTTGCCGTTGAATTTCTTTTTTGTAGAGTTTTATCAAAGATCACATAATCCGCAAGCTTTTGACACTTTTAAAAGGAATATCCGCCAACATTTGGTCACGTTTTTGCTCGAAATGACCATGTCAGTGGAGAGTCGTTCAGAGACATTCCTCTATATCATGTGAATGACACTTAAACAGGCAACATCCCAGCATAAGAATGAAAGGGCAATTTGATCCAAATCGCAGCCTTATGGGAGTTATGTGGGATGGGAGTTATGAGTTCCTATTGGCGTGTGTTCTGTACAGAAAGCCATCAATTTTGCAATATCATGTCATGCTCGGTGCGACTAATGCGAATAATAATTTTCATCGCCCACCTCTTTCGAGTCACTGACAATGCTCAGAGAGTATTCCCTTAAAAAGCTTCTCAAACTTGGCCGTTCGGAGTCGACATAAATCTGTAGGTCTCTTCCACTCGTTAGAGAAAAATAGCACGCACAACTCGAGCGGTTGCTGAGGAGCTATGCCCTGGCCCTCTGCGGACTGTAGCGCCACCCATATTATATGACAGTTTCGTTGTAGGAGTTCGCTTGTTCTAGATCGATGTTCGTAAGTCTGGCCCATCAGCAATCTAAACAAGGTCTTCACCGAAAGTTGCCTTCACAGCTTGTAAATGTACAAATACTTCCTCTGCAAGAGAGTTTGAAGTTAGGAAACTTTGCCAATCAGTTCATCCGCCTTTTCATTTCCATGGATGTCACCTTGACCAAGTACTCAGATGAGGGATTTGAAACATATTAAATTTAGCTTTCATTGGGATTTGAACCGGGGACCTCTATAGCCAAGGTCAACCTACTGCGCCATTCCGCCGTTACGATTCTAACCTATCTGGCAGAGTCGCTGACGGGCCCTTTGATGAGCCACTTGTGCTTAGAGCCACAATCATCAGACGCTTCCTTGCCTTGTGCTTATGCTAATCAAAGTCTCTCGACTGATTCATATTTTGTTGAATAAAATTGAAGAGCCAATCCTTCAGTTGATTTTGCATGCCATGCAGCTGTCTAAAATCAGTCCATCCTTGACTGGGCCACCAACTCCTTGTTTTCATTTCGATTCTCCGGTTCATGCCTTCGACAACATCCATTCCAGATGTCCAACGCCACGAATTGGAACCTCCATCAAGTGCATGTGTTTGAACTCGCAGATGAGTTGTTGATTTTTCGACAGCCTCCGCCCAAAAATCCCTCGATTTCTGCTCGAAAACAATGATTTCCTTCGAAAACAAAACCAGCCAAACAATGCCTGAAATAATCACCACTTGCACACGCGATTCCCCCCAAACGCCCAGTCGTCCTCGTTCCAATTTCGAGAAATTTGCAAAGAAATCACATCGCATTAGCATACTTTCCCTCGGCATGCCCCCACACTCGCCATCCTTTGGGGAATCGTCCCGCCCTGCTGAGGAGGGAAAAAAAACGACACCACTGCTAATTAAAACCTCCCCGATGCATATTAGGGGCATTAAATTGGAAATCTCGCAAAAAAAACGAGGACGGCCGAGGGACCGCGCTCGAGTCCCCGCTTCAATTCCAGCACGAACCCTCTACGCAGATGACGGTGTTGATGGAGATAATGATAAAGTTGGCCGCGGCGGCGGCGGCAGAGTTCTTCGGAGACTGCTCCCGCTCCGCCTAGACGCGCTTCATTATTTATTTCACCTGTTTCTTTGAATTTCATTATCTGCTGCCACCGTGGTCCCCTCGCATGCACACAACCGCGGTCCGCGGCGGTCGTCTGGGGTTCATTTTCGCTCCTTCGGGTGGGTTTTTTTTTTCTCCGTTCTTTTCAGATTTATCGTGTGCCGCCGCCGTCGTCGTCGTTTGGTCTCTCTTTCCGTCTCGGCGTTCCTCTCCGGCATGGCAACTGGGTGTGTTCCACATTCTCGCCCGGTAGACACATGCACCTTGGCGGGTTTTTTCGTTTTTTTCTGAAAGTTGTCGGGGGGTTCGAATCCAAATGCACGCCGTCGCCGCTCTTTGGGTCTGTGGGTTGGGCCACTTTACCGCTTGATGGCTGCTTGACTTTGCCGACATTCTTGCCCCCGGGCTGCTGGCTGTTAGATAAGACGCGAGCCTGGGAGAAATTTCAGTCGACGTCTGTGCAACAAGTGAATGTCAGAGCAGGCGAAGGAACGAGACCACTGGCAGTAGTGCGTCGGAGTTCGATAATCGCTCGTGGAACACCCCCGCGGCAGCTAACATCGCAACCATGCGTGATGTGAAGCCGTTTCACGTTAGACAGCTGCGGCAGGTGGCGGAGATGGGAGTCCACAGACGGTTTCGGCTTTTCATCTGGTCGAGTGGCAACCGGGGAACTGACTAATTGGATTATGAATTTGCACAATTCGGGTGAGTTCGTATGGCAAAGTGACAGCTTGAGTGCTGCCAAAGTGGTGACGTTTGGAGAGACTGGGACTGGCGGCAGATTTGACTTTCTAAAATGCCACGGTGCTCTGGGGCTGACGACGGTGGTCGGGTGGTTGGCATGACGAAGTTCGTTGAAGATTTTGGTAAAATGTGAGAGGGAGTCATATGAGGAGAATGACATGGCGACTAATTGACCGCGGCATTCTAGTGGAATTTGTTGGGAAACGCACCCACGTTTGGGCTTTTTTCATGACTGACTGGGCTTTATTCGTCGTTTCGACTGTAAGCGATCCATTTCAACACGGCTGTCAACATGAAGTGGAGGGATTCGAAAAAGGATATACAATGTTTAAAGGAGGCTACTATTTAGTCGGTCGGACTGTTGGTCGAAATGTTGTCGATTGCCAATTTTTCTTCTTTGAATGGTGCTCTAGTCCAGGATGGAACTGGGCCTCAACAAACAGGCGTCTTCAAGTAGCACATGACAATGTAGTGAGGTGAGTAGAGGAGGGTTTCAGCCACGCACAATAGAGTGATCCAAAATCGTTAAGGGTAGAGATTGCTGCATTTACATCTTACGACGAACTGTAGTCAATGTGGTGCAACACGAAAACAATATGATATCTACTTAATAAAATACTGCTAAGATTGGTGCCTAATATCCAAAAAGCAAAATACCACAAAAAAGGTCCCTTAATTTAGCTACTTTCCGAAGAGTTTTCTTCTTCGTCTTCTTGTGGCGCTACAGTCCGGGGTCAACCTGGGCCTCAGCCAACAATCCTTTCCAACTGGAACGATCCTTAGCCAGCTGCCTCCAATTTCGCACTCCAAGTTGGTTGAGGTCCTTCGCTTCTTGAGTGCGTCATGGGCTTTGTGGTCGTCTTCTATTGCGTTCTCTCACTGGTTCGGGGTCGAAGACTCTTCGGCCTGGAGCATTGTTGTCCATGCGCTCTACATGGCCTAGCCATCTTAGGCGTAGACTAGACTCATGTCGCTGTACAGCCCGTACAATTCGTGGTTAAATCTCCTTCTCCAGAAACCTTCAACGCAAACAGGAAGAAAGATTGAACGCAGAACTTTTCTCTCGAAGAGACCAAGTGCGTCTTCATCCGCTCTTGAGATAGTCCAGGCTTCCGCGCCATAAAGCAGGACAAGGATGATCAAGGTCTTATATAATGGGAGCTTGGTCTTTCGAGACAGGGCTCTACTACTCAATTGCCTCTTGAGCCCAAAGAAACAGCGGTTGGCAAGAGTTATTCTGCGTTTAATCTCGGTACTGATGTTGTCCGTACTATTAGCTTGGAAGCCAAGGTAAATGAAGTCCTTTATTACTGCCTATGGTGACGTTCTGACCGAGTCGTCGATGTTGTGTGTCCTTTCTTGATGACAGCGTATATTTACTTTGTTTTGCCCTTATTCACCGCCTGACCCATTTTAGCTGCTTGCGTCTCAATACAAGCAAACGCTTCATTGACGGCTTGCTGACTTTGGCTAATCACGTCAATGTCGTCCGCGTATGTTACCAATTGCACGGATTTTTGGAATATCATGCCTCTAGTATTGGCGTGTGAGTTTCGCACGATCTTCTCCAACACGATGTTGAAGAAGTCACATGACAGCGCGTCGCCTTGTCTAAAACCTTTTTTGACATTGAAGGTCTCGGTAAGTTCGTTACCGACTTTGATGGAGCAGCGAGAGTTCTCCATCGTCATCCTGCACAATCTGACGAGTTTAGCAGGAATGTCAAAACTAGACATGGCGTTGTATAGATCATCTCTATACACGCTGTATGCGGCCTTAAAGTCGAAAAATAGATGGTGGGTGTCGATCTGCATCTCTTGGTTTTTTTCGAGGATCTGCCGTAATGTGAAGATTTGATCGATGGTGGACTTTCCAACCCTGACACCGCACTGATAGGGACCTATCCTGTTGTTGACAAATGGTTTCAGGCGCTCACGCAGAACGGCAGAGAAGATCTTTTAGGCGATGTTAAGAGCCTTATCCGCCGATAGTTGGCGCAGTCAAAGGGTCTCCTTTCTTGTGGATCGGGCAAACGATACAAAGATTCCACTCGTCGGGCATGCTTTCCTCCGACCATATCCTACAGATGAGCTGGTGTATGCGCCCAACCTGCTGCTTTAAATAGTGCCGCCGACAATTCGTTCGCTCCAGCAGCTTTGTTCGACTAAAGTCGCGATATCGCTATCTTAACATCGTCTAAATCGGGAGGACGGAATTCTTTTTCTATCGTCGTCCATTGCGTGGAGTGGAACAATTCCGAAGAGTAGTGCAAGAGGAAAATATTCGACGATTGACTTCCGTTTAATTTTCTTTGTTGTTTTGTCAGGAGCAGACGAGCATACAATAGAGAGGGATAAGGACCCAAACTTCGGGCAGGGCTTCATGTGTGACCCACAGCCGCTTTAACGGAAAAGAAAAGCAAGGAACTGAAGTCGTGTCCGAATGAGGACGTCCTAAGAACCCCATTTACTCTCCACCCAATGGAATACCTGACGCTTGGCATATCCTTTCGAATTAAATTGTTCACGAAATACTACACAATCTTGGGACTCTGATGGAAGTACAAGGTGTATACAAGAAGTAAGCTAAAATTTAGAGAAACAAAAAAAGTAGCAAAGAACGCTAGTAAAGGTATCAGCGGCTTCTACGCCAATTGCATACTCCTGAGCGCTACTCCAACAATCAACTTCTACACTGAGGTCCAACACTAGACACAAATAACTCTTATAAGCTACCGCTTCACCTCTATCGTTGCACTGAAAATGACGAAAACGTATAGTTTACTAGAATAAAGTTCTCCCACCGACATCGGCATCAAAACTGCTGGTCCCTTTCACTCTTCAGATAGCAAAAGAGCACACAGCATGCAGAAGGTAGGACCAGTTCGAAATGTATATTTCGAAGTTCGTATAGGGCCCTAGCAGGTTCCCCTGTGTCATGTTGTTCATTCTAGTCTTGAGAGCAGTCAACCAGCAATGAGTTCGTGTTGCTAAGTTAAGCGCTTGGTGAAGCCAAGGTCAACTATCGAACTTTCACCACGTCCAAGGGATGCCTCCCCAAGACTACAAGTTTCATTCTGATCGTTAAAGGAATCAAAAAACAAGGCGATTGTCTCTCAACAAAGTCGACAACTGTCATGGAATCTACCACTGCCTTTCAAGGACATTCCCTTCTTCGATTTGAACTTGTCGCATCCACTCAACTCTTCTGGCGAACCCCTTAAACTGATTCACTTTCATCATGGACCTCCACTCAGCCATTCGATCGTTAAAATGTGAACAGATATGACAAAAGGGTCGAACGACTCAACTGCCTTGGCAGTCGTCAAAAACTCAAGGCCCCCCAGATAAGGAGCTCAATCAACTCGGCCTCCTATCACTGCGGGCAATCTCCCTCTTTCTCCCGTCCGACTCCTTAATGAACTCGACTACTGCCGGACTCGGCAGGAAATTTAAGAGCCAAGCAATCAGCATATTGTGCCGATAGACTTGTCCGACTGAGTCGTCCCCCATAAACCTTACGACCAACATAAACCGGGGGCTTTTTTTCTCTTGTTAAAAAGCACCTCTCTCTCCGTGTCCCTCGAATCTGGACACCGCCTCCCCCGCCAGTAATTTAATTACTAATCTCAAACCGTGGCTCACCGATGGAGAGGACACCATAAAGCAGCGGCAAAAAAAGGAAGCAGTCGTAAAGTTGTTTTCATTACCATTTCGACCTCCAGACAGGAGCAGCGAGTGATTGGCGCTTCCCAGAAGCGCCAGGGGGAGTGGGCGCATTTCTTTTTCCGTCGCATTCGCTCTCGTTTTACGGCCATCTCGCCGGAACGGAGTTTTATTTTGTAATTAACAGCCCAGTCTTCGGCCAGTGGCAGAGTTGGTTTGGCTTCACTCAACGCATCTCGCCGATAAAGACCCGAACAGTCGCGAGAGGAAGAGTCGTAAATTATGGCTCTCGCTCATAACACGGGCGCACGCATTTCGACAGAAAGGCTGTAAAAAAAAGCGCCGAACAATTCTATGTTTTTCTATCTGTGTTCGCCTTTTTTTCGTGTTTGATTCAACTTTGATTTTTGTTTTCTTTCGGTTTTAATGCCGCGCCTGGTCGGCAAACAAAGTTTTTACGATTTGTGGTTCGTGGACTGGCTATGCACATGCCAGCGCGTGTCTTTGTTATTGTTTTTATTTGACGCTGAGTCCGGCATTGAAATTCATCGGAATAATTTATGGGGTGGCTGGGAGTCATGACATTTCACCGATGAATCGGTGCGTTGCTGTGAGTCGTCCGGCCGCTCCGATGACGTGGAAGTGATGCAGTTGTTGTCGTTGTGCCGTGAGGTGACGCATTGTGGTTGACTTAATCAAGTGATAAGTTTTTTGATTGAATACTTTCGCATGTAACACGACGAGGAACGAGCAAAGTTGGCGATTTTAGAAATTTTTGCAAAATTGACAGTTCTTACAGTCTTTGACAGGTTGACTGTTCATACATTAAGCAGGTTTCTGGTAGGATCAGTAGGCCTTAGGTAGGTAGATAGATGTGACTGCCCAAGAACCCTCGGGGAAATTGCCTCACTAAGCCCTTGAAGGTCCAATGTGCTGTCACTTACGTCGGCTTTCCTCGATACTTTTCGTTGACTTACTTAACTTGTTTCGCACTTAACCTCTGTTGGTCTACCGTGATACTTATAACCAGTTGCTGGTTTTTAACATCTTAAGCATGTCCCTTGGGCTCAAGAGGAAATTAAGTAATAGAGCCCTCTCTCGAAGAACCAAGCTGACTCCATACAAGACACTAATCATCCCAGTCCTGCTATACGGCCCGGAGGCATGGACAATCTCTCTCTGAAGAATTAATTGGTCTCTTTAAGAGAAAAGTTCTACGTGCGATCTTTGGTCCTGTTTGTGTTGACGGGATCTGGAGGAGAAGATTCAACCACGAACTGTAAGGGCTGTACAGCGACATGAGCCGTCTACGCAACCAAAGCATACGCGCGTGGCTAGAGCGTATGTACAACTAGCTCCGGCCCGACGAATCTTCGAATTCGAGCCTGTGGGGCAACGCAGCAGAGAACGTCCGCGTTTAAGGTGGCGCACCCAAGTGGAGAAGACCTCAACCAACTTGGTGTGCGAAACTGGAGACAGCTAGCCAGAGATCGCGCTAGTTGGAGAGGCTTGTTGGTTGAGGCCCAGGTCCACCTCGGCCTGTAGCGCCACACAAAGAAGAAAGATGTACTTTATTTGATATGTCCTCAAGGGCTGGATGAAATAGGTACCTGCAAGGACCCGGCACGTGCCACGTAGTGTAACACCGTTTCCTCCTCATCATCACGTCTGCAACTTCCCGAGAAGTCATCGTAAGGCGTTCCCAGTCTTCTGGCCTGATTGCCAAATAAGCAATGCCCAGTCACCACACCTTCTGCTGTACCAGCTGTTGGTGGGTCTAAAGTAGGCCACATCGCCCTCGATGCACTACAGGTATCCAATTCGGTCCATCTATGATTGTTTTTGTTCATGGCGTTTGTATTTTTATACATTGTTTTTATACATTTCATTGTGGAGTGAGGTGTGTCCTGATATTGTGCTTTATGGTGCATTTGATACATTCATCGATATTTTGACAGCTTTCTGGGAGACTCTAGAGCTAATCGATTGACAGACTTTTGACAAATCGAGGCTTTTAGATATTTTTTGGCAAATAAACAAATAAGACCAGGGGTGGCGCTGCAGCCAGGACTTAGCTTCTCAGCCACTCGGGTTGTGCGTGCTATTGTTCTCTCACGAGTGGAAGGGACATACAGATTTTTGCCGAATACGAACGGCCATGTTTGAGAAGCTTGACGGAAGTACCCTTTGAGCATTGTCAGTGACTCGAAAGAGGTGGTTAAAATTATTTTTGTCGTACAGACCAGGGATCGAATCTTTGACTTCGAGGTTGGAGTCGACGCACATACCCACTACGCTTCAGGCCACCACAAGTAAACAAATCAACTTAAATCAAATCCCAACTCCAATCGAGGACTGCAGGTAGTTCGCCCACCTAGATTTGAAAAAGTCGGCAGCAGCTATTAAAAGACCGAAGGACAACAAAGCCGCAAGCTCGGATGGGTTACAATCAGAGCTCTTCAAAGCTGTCGCAATGTTTTGGTATGGAGAATGTACCAGATCATCTGCCGTAGTTGGGAAGAGGAATGCGTGTCCGATGACTGGAATATCAGCTCCATGCACAAAAGCCGATCCTGCCTCTTGCAAAAACTACAGAGGTAAGAATCCCTGCTCAACGTCGCCTACAGGATCCTATCCAGCGTATTGAGTGAACGTCTTAGGTCGGTTAGCACCGCATTAAGCGGCATGCTTCCAGTCCGCCAAATCGACTATACACCAAATCTTCACACCAAGACAAAACATGGGGAATACCTGCGAGTTTTAAGTCAACACTGACCATATTTTCATCTGTTTTAAAGCCACATAGTATGGCATTCTTGGCAAGTAATTCTTCGAAGCGATGGACGAATTCGGTATCCCGGAAAAAAGTGCGCTAACACATGCGTGATACACTGTGCTCGGTTCAAAAATCTGTAACCGTTTGAAACCTGCACCGGATCTCGGCAGTCGTGTGATTACTTCAATCTGGTACTAGAGAAGATAGTGCGGCGGTCTGCTATCACCACCTAAGGCTCTATCGTCTACAAGTCAGTGCAGCTGTTGGGATACTCAGATGACATCGACATCATCATGTGATCCCAACGCGCTGTAGTGGAAGCTTTCACGGGCGAAATGAACTGGTCTTAAGGGGAATGAGGACAAGACGAAATATGTCCTATGGAGCAAGAAATGATCCGCGGCACACCATCCAGGCCAAAACGCCACAATCGACAGTTCCAATTTTGAGGTAGTGAAGGAGTTTGTTTACCTCGGGACAAATGAGAACTCCACGAAAGACTTCTTAGTGGAGATCCGACATAGAATCGCCCTTGGAAACCGATGCTACTTCGGTCTATCGAAACAACTGTCTCCTGACTCAAGGGACCAGAATCATGCTCTACAAGACTCTTATTTGGCAGTCCTGCTTTATGGAACCAAAAGCTGGACGATAAGCAAAACTGCTGAGCTGATTCTTGGCGCCTTCGAGAGGGAAATTCTACGTCGGAAATATGGTCCCGTCTACTAGGATGGCTAATGGAGGAGACATAACCGCGACCTCCAGTTTTGTACCCCGATGTGGATGTAGTCCGAAAGGCAAAAATTCGTAGACTACACTAGTTGGGCCACATCGAGTCCATGGACACCAACATTCCAGTTAAAAGGGTCGTCAAGTCGGAGCCCCCTGGTTCAATGAGAGGCAGACCGAAGTCATCGCGGATGTAAGACATCGTCTTGATGATGAGCGAAACAGGACTCTCACCGATGGAAGGTATGGGACTCGGACTCTACATTTGTCACCGGGCTGATAATAAGTAAGACTAACTGTCTTTTGACAGGTTGACACCTCAATTCCATTTGACCGTCTTTTGGCACATCGAGAGGTTCACGTTCTTTTGAAAAATTGAAAATCATGTATGTTGTTGGCAGGGCGGCCCATTTGTAGTCACAGTCATTTAAGCGATTAAATGTGTTTTTTTTTCGTTCTTCTGTCATTGGTCTGGATTAACGTTTTGTCAGCTGTTTGACAGATTGACTAAATGTTTTGAATGATTGATAGGGCGACATTTTTTGTTTTCAAATTTTTGATTGGCGATTTGACAGTTTTTTTTGTAGATTCAAAATTTTTGATTCATCGGACAGACTGACCATTCTGACAGCTTATAGACAGATTTACAAGTTGACGACTGTTTCAACGATTGACAGTTGAATAGCGGTTTCGGCAAAATTACAGTCTGACAGATAGAGTGACTGACAGTTTTTTTTTTTAATTTAACAGTCTCATTTTCGCGGAATTTGTTTATTGAACTTCACTGTCCCTTGTTCGACGCTTTGAATATAAAAAACGATATGAAATCGAAGTGCGTCCATTTGCATCACTAAATCCCACCCATTTACTAACGCATCTTTAAGAATAATGGGAGATTTCAAAGCAAGTATAGACGTGACAGGCACTCGATTTGACCACAAGAGAAAGGTTCCACAGACAAGAGCTTCAATTAGAATTCGAGAATCGATTGAACACAGTTTGTGTTTCAGTTGGTCAACCACCTGCAGCCGCTATCAAAAAGGCTGATTCCCTAAAACCCTCCTTTCACCGTACCAACCCATGCTCCGAGCCCAGGGAAAGTCTCCAAACAAGCTCCTACCCTTCACCCGAGTGAATGCGATCTCCAGCGTCATGAAACGAACGTCCCACTTTGACCAGCGCACGAACATCTGAGGCAGAAAAAGGGAGAGTGGCAGCACCAGCTGCGGTGCTCCGACATTCATGCCACATGAGCACTCTTGAGGGGGCAAGACCCACCTCTCCCAGCATTCTGTCCTAGAACAAAGCGCATGCATCGCAGCGTGTACCTTCACCTAGAAACACTCGTATCCATTCCCTTCATCTCATCTGACAGCCGAGGCGGACAGGCGAGCGGCAGCGGAACACAAGGTGACCATGGTAGTGATATGTCAGACAAGACTATGCAAGATCGTCTCTTCAGATTCTGGACATAACTCTCGGCCGCCGGACCGCGGCACCACTCCCCTGGCCAGCATCGACTCTGACCACCACCACTCCGTACAATCACATTCGCGGCGCAACAACGGGTGTAATGGCTCCGGCTGCTGGTGACCTTGCCGAGGAATCATTGCAGCACAACGTGATTGGAGCGTGTTATGCACAGTCGCCATCTCGCTCGGTCGCTCCTTCTCCCAGCGATCGCTTTCTGCTGAATAAAAATAAATTGCCTTATGCTGCGGGGATTACACACGCTGCTAAGTGCACTTCTTGGACGCAGCCACCGCCGCCCGCCACCATCGCAGCAAAACACGTTTGCCGATGTTTTACGATCTCTCCAGTCCGCACACTGACGCAAGATCAATTGGAAATTGAGGTGAATGTTCGGACCGAGTTGCCGGACTGAGTTGGATTCTCGTTCCAGCCCGGCAGCCTGCTTCCCCTCCCGACGACGACGGCGGACGATTGCAATTTATTGAAATTACATTGAAAACATTCCACAAAATCGAGGGAAAAAGAAATCAGCATACTTCGCATGTCCTCCTTCTTTGATCGACTGCTCTGCACGTTCTCTCGGTGCACGGCTGTGCAGTGTGTTTGAGAAGATCCGTGGCGTCGTCCTCGGCAAGCTGGCTGCGGTGAGAGACTGAGTTTTGACAGTTAGTGCCAAATGCAATCGAAAGTGACACTGATGTGCTGGAAAAGCGAAACGATTTGACATTTAACTCGATCGCTGGATTGGGTTTGTTTGACAAGGACATCCATTGGGGAGCAGCGGCGAAGGGAACCTGTTGCAGGTGCTAGGAGGCGGCTTGTGGATTGAGTCGACTGCCTGTCAGAGGCAGACACACCGTGACGGAATGTGTTCACAATTTGTGCAGGGTGGTGTTGTTTCTTTTGCGTGTACGGGTCTTCTAGTGGGGTAGAGCTCTTGTGAGAAAGGAGATCTGAAGTTGTCAAGATCGATTGAAGCTCACGTTAAAAAATATTGGCCCAGCTTCAGCAGTTTCTGGATTAGCTAACCTAGGCCCGTGGAATTGTGGGTATGTTCGTCGACCCCAACCTCGACGTCGTAAGTTCGATTCCTGCTCTGTGCGACGAAAACATCACGGCCCCACCTCTTTCGAGTCACTGACAATGCTCAAAGAGTATTTCCTGTCTAGAAAAAGCTTCTCAAACTTGGCCGTTCGGAGTCGGCGTAAAACTATAGGTCCCTTCCACTCGTGAGAGAACAATAGCACGCACAACACGAGCGGTTGCCGCGAAGCTAGGCCCTGACCCTGTACGGCTGTAGCGCCACCCATATTGTTATTAAATTGTCAACATGCAAAAATGGAGTTCATGAAGAAGTCGAGAAAAGAACTTGAACGAGCAGAATGTGATTACAATAGGATTTTGAATAGATGGTCTCGTAGAAAGCATGGACATATAGAGTGAAATTAACGAATTAATGAAGATCAAGACTTTAAGCACTCTGGTTGCATCGGAGCCATGAAGTGAAGCTGGGGAAGAACGGAAAATAATTACAACAAAAATATTATGCTTGGAAAATAACACTGATCTCTGGAGAGAAGACGGAGCTGTAAGTAGACATACTAGATCCGAGTGCTCGGACAGACGCATGTGGTTGAGGAAAATTCACTTCCCATTCAACCCTCTGTTTCTTCACAAAGTGCACCGAGTGTACAGACTAAATCGACTTTCCCAGTCAGGAGTAACAACAAAAATCTATCGATGATTTCTGAGTCACACAAATTATCAGAGATGGGCTCAGAAAGCTGACTTGGATGAACGTCAGAATAGTAACTTCGTACCAGGTAGGAACTTCGTACATCCGGCTCTACAGTAACCAGTAGTTCGTCAACCGGCTTAGAGGCAACGTAGTGGACACCTGGGCTTAAGTGAATCTCTCGTTGAAAACAAAGGCACTACACCTAATCAGTGTCCAGCATCAGTGCCAAGATCAAACGGCTTCAGATGAATAGACATAGTTGACATAGATTCACCATAAACTGCAGTGCGCAGCAAATAAGAAGGGCTCAGTGCCGTGAAAGTACATTTGCTTCGTGAATTTTGAAGCACTGGCAATGTTCACAGAGCATTAAAAGAGGTTCTAAAAAAGTACACGAACGGGCAACGTTTGCAAACTATAAACATTTTTTACCGAAATTCGGAGTCAGTAAGGTTATGGTAACTTTAAGAGCGTTAACGACCGTAATTCTCGTCCTAGTTGACAGGCAGTACAAATTAAGTGCACAAAATTGAGCCTACATATTTGTTATGTGATGTCAGTGAGACAATGGGTCAGTCGAAGTATCACTGCCATTCAGCCATCCTTAGTAAATGGTCCAAATCCGTCAACTCCACGGCCTTCTCCATAATTGAGCTTCGCTTAGACCACATTTTGAGTAAGGACCTTGGTTTACACCCATACAAGATCAAGTTGACTCAAGAATTGAAGCCGCCGGACCATTTAAAGCGACGTACATTCTCCGATTGGGTGCTGGAGAAGTTGTAATAATAATAATATGGGTGGCGCTACAGTTCGTAGGGGGCCAGGGCCTAGCTTCTCGGCAACCACTAGTGTTGTACGTGCTCACACGAGTGGAAGGGACCTACAGTTTTATGCCGACTCCGAACGGCCAAGTTTGAGAAGCCTTTTCTAGACCGGGAATACTGTTTGAGCATTGTCAGTGACTCGAAAGAGGTGGGGCCGTGAAAATTATTTTTGTCGCTCAGAGCTGGAACGAACGCCTACGACGTCGACCACTGGAGACGTTGCACCAATATTATGAATTTCGTCGCAAGATCGTCTTTTGTGACACCTCATTTTGGCGTTCGTGAATAAACAAAATATGCGTGATTGGTCGAGTGAAAATTCACATGTGTTCACACTTCACAACTTCACAACTTCATTCACAAAAACGTCATCCACTGTTTGAATTTGAGTTATATTCATAAATGTTTTGATTTTCACTCCGCTCAGAGAATAAAGTTTTTGAAATTCCTTCATGGTTTGCGTTTTATTTAAAAAAAAATGCTGTGAATTCCTTGTTAGAAAACCTCTTATATGTTTTCAGCCAACACAGACGAATCTAATCTTTGGGTTTAGAGAAATTAGTCCTCATTGAAGCATTCAATATGTTATAATCAAATAAACCTTATTCTTACACAAGAAAACAAAAAAACATTAAAAGTGACACTTACAGTAAATATACGGATGAGGATACATCTCAGATTTCTTACCTGAAACGAAAGAGAAATGCGATCAAGTTAGATTGATTTATTTTACAAAAATTTTAGAGGAAAATAGGCATTTCTTCATATTTTGTGATATTTTTAAAATAAAATTTAAAATATATTTTTGGATTTAATTTTAATTATATAATTATTGTTTAAAGAGTTAAGTTCTTTATATAAAGGGTGATTTTTCAAAACACATAAAATTCAGAAGAATTCATGAAATCTTTATTTGAATCGATAGTACGGTCCATATAATTTAATGTTTGAAGATTATTTCATGCAAATGTTGACCTTGACTGCGCCTCCGCTTAGTCCTATTTTGGCATACGTTTTCCACATTTCGGCCAGTATCCCACGAGTAAATGCTTGAATGTTGTCTTCCAATGCGTCAATTGAAGCGGGCTTGTCTGTATAGACATGAGCTTTAACATAGCCCCACAAAAAATAATCTAAAGGCGTTAAATCGCACGACATAGGCGGCCAATTCACCGGTCCTGAACGTGAAATAAAATGTTCACCGAACTCGCATCTGAATAAGTCCATTGTTGCGCATGCTGTGTGACATGTGGCACCGTCTTGTTGAAACCACATGTCATGCAAGTCAAGCTCTTGCATTTTGGGCAAACAAAAAGTTGGATATCATCTCACAGTAAAGTTACGATTCGCATCATCTTTGAAGAAGTACGGTCCAATGATGCCACCAGCCCATAAACCGCACCAAACTGTGACTTTTGTGGACACATTGGTAGTTCTTGCGATGCTTCTGGCTGATATTCACTCCAAAATCGACAATTCCGCTTATTTACGTACCTATTGAGCCAAAAATGAGCTTCGTCGCCGAACACAATTTTTCGCTAAAAAAGTGGATCTTCGGCTAACTTTCCAAGAGCCTATTCGCCAAAAATTTTACGTTGCGGTAGGTCGTTCGGCTTCAATTCTTGCACCAGCTGTATTTTGAAAGGCATCACACTTAAATCCTTTCGAAAAATTGTCCACCTTGTTGAGTAACAGAGGCCCAATTTCTGTGAACGGCGACGAGTCGATAATTGATGGTCATCATTCACACTGGCCGATACAGCTGCGATATTTTCTTCAGTTCGCACTCTACGTAAGCGTGTTGGTGGTTTAATGTCCAACAATGTAAATTTGGTGCGGAATTTAGTCACAATAGCACGCTGACCATAAAATGGAAGAAGCGCGCGATGAACTTTCTTAACAGAGCTTGCATTTTGATAATAAAATTCAATAATTTGCAAGCGTTGTTCGTTCGTAAGACGATTCATGCCTAAATTATAGACCAAACTTGATGTTTGACAGTGAAACAAAACACGAATCGTGAGTCAGCTGTTTAAACCAGTGTTGCTGAAAAGATTATAGCTAACAAATTACCCTTTAGTAGCTTTCTTGAGGTTTTTAGAGACAAGTTAGGTTTTGAGAGATAAGTTCACCCTCCCAATGATGTACATATGTAGGCGAGTCCGATTTTCTGTGAGTTCTGCTTAAGGTCGTGAAGTGGTGGGTCCCAAACCGATGTAGCACTACTTGCCAAGGGGATTCCACACGGGATCTGCAGTAGCTGTTGGTGGCGTTTTCTTTAACCGCGAGGTAGACAAACCACTTTACTTTTTCTTCTTCTGGGTTTGGCGCTACAGTTCGGGGTTAACGTGGGTCCCAAACAGAAAGCCTCTCCAGCCAGCACGCTGCCGAAAGGCCTCAAGCTACGCACACCAGTTTGGTTGAGGTGCCTTCTCGTTTGAGGACATCCACTGTTGCGTTGTCCCAAATGACTCGGCATCTAAGATCTTCTTTACTAGGTACCCAATAATTGTACCTGACGGTCATTTTTGTTCTTCCTTCTGTTCGACAGCATATTCTTCGTCTTTTCCTCGTCAAGTCCATGACCTGCCCATTTCGCCTGTTCTTCAATTGCTATGGACGGCAGTGTCGATATCATCTGCGTAGCCCAAAAAATGGACGGACTTGTGCAATGCCCACTGCACTGTTACGTGCCATTGAGTGTGCCGCAAAACCGTTTTAGTCGTTCGCATAGTAACCTGGACAGTATCTAATGGCCGGAGTTGAGCTCTATTTTTTGGCCAATATCTCCACTAGCTCCTTAAGCACACCAAACGTTCACTCTTTCTGGATGTAGTTGTGTTTGTGCTTGAACTTGAGCTTCTCGAGTTGAACAACAATTGAAGCATTTTCAAGCGTTACTTCGTACTAGACTGAGTACTGAGCACGATCTGCCAAAACAAAATTAACCTCAAAACCACAAGTCAAGTTCAAGCCACAGACAAACATTATGCCAATTTAAAGTTCTCCGCCGACCCCCATTTAAGAAGTGATCCCAAAAAGTTCCTCCCGAAGCAGAGTGACAGTCAAAAATCAGGCGTCAGATTACAAAATACGTTTTTTTAGCGATGACGTGGAAATTCCCTATCAGCCACTGAACATCACCCCGTCCGGACCCAGTCATCACATCCTCCCCCACTCGCCATGATTATCCTAACGACTCACCAAAACCCATAGGAACTTCTGCGGTGTCCCTTAAAACCACAATCATCGCCGCCAGTGCCAGAGCCAACCAGTGGAAAAGTACTTAAGCGGACGCGTGAAACAAAGGGCGTGGGCGACAGGGACAAAGGGAAAATCCGAAAATCTCAGTGTGACCACCGCCAGAGCTGCCCTGCCCAGCCCGGCTGGCTGTGCTGCGGTGGCGGTGACGGTGGCGAGGCGAAAGTAACCATAAATTAATCTCAATTGAAATAGAGGCGCCATACGCAAGTTCTAGTCCACCCCTCCAGGCGGCCGGCAGTCACCCAGCACCCATCCTGCACCCGGCCACCGAGCACAATGCACGAAGGAGCACAAAAAAGAGAAGAGTGAACATCTTCAAGGTTCTTTGAGAGCTAGTTGAGATTGTTTATTGCTCAACAAGGAGGGTTCAATGACAGTTCGAAGCATGAAACATGAAAAACCACCACAACCACCACCACCACCGCACCCGGCCATCCAACCAGCCAGCTACTGATGCTGCTGCGCTGGAAAAGAGACCGAACGACCGACCCGATGATGGGTATTCAATTCTGTGTGGGGTTTCTCTCCATCTTTGGTTACATGTTGCTGGGACTGGTTTTCCCATTCCCACCGTCGGTCGTCCGCACAGCCAGCAGCATCGTCTTTATCCCCTTCATCGTCATTATCATCATCGGAGCAGCAGCAGCAGCGGCTTCAGCTTCAGCCTCAGTTGCAGCCCGGTTCCCCCGGTGGCGTTGTGGGGCCACTAGTGCTCATGCAATATCCACAGCATCTCGTTGTGTGTCCTTAAGAAGCCCTGTTGTTGCCCGTTCTTCGCTGCCTTCAATTGCAGACTGTTTATTGCTACTGTTGCTGTGGCGTTTGTGTTTTTTTCTTTCCTTCTTGTTCGTTCTATGGCACTCCACAATGAACCCTAGGCTTAGACCGGATTAAAGGGGTGACGGCGGGAACGGGGGTCGCGGAGGCCCATTCCAATGGTGACCTCGATCGAGACGACGTTCAATTAAAAAACAAGAAAATACTCGTAACAATAAAAATGAGATTCACCAGGCGGTCGGTCGAGGGGAGGAACCTCAAACAGAATCTAAATCCTTCATTCTAGTCTCTAGGCCGTTTTGTCGAGTGCTCGAGTGTACGAGCGATGACGACGACGTCTGTGGCGTGCCTGCTCCGCACGAGGACTGTCAAGAGTCGATGGCGATGGCGATGGCTTATGGTGGGTACACATCTTTAACTGGTCTCTTGAGCGAGACTCATGTGATTGCCCTTCACCGAGCAAAACAGAAACCGAACTTGCAGCGCAAATTGGCCTTTGTTCGATGCGGATTTTCGGCTGCGAATAGACAAAGGAATTCGGTTCCCTTTGGGCTTGCGTTGGGACGGGGGAGCCTTGCGAACTGGGGTTCATCCCTGTAAGAGCTGTGGACCGACTGAGTGTTTGCTTTGATTTTGATAGATTTCTGTGCACAGGGGGGACTAGATGGCACTCGAAAAGGACACGTTCAATGGGGCTGGGGGAGTGGGGAAGTTAAGGGTGCCAAATGGGTAATTTTTGGAAACATTTGGTCGAGTGTGTTGAAGTTTGACATGAGCGGTGGCAATTCAAATTGGATTTTTAATGGATTCGCAGAGGTTTGAGGTCTTGCATATGTTTACTCTTATTTTACGGGTTGCACTCAAAACGACAAACAGTCAACAAAGTTCGGAAAGTCATCAGTCCGATGGATCTCCACTTCGTCAGAACTGGTGAAAAGCCTGCAGTCAACTGCCAAACTCTTGGTCGATGGTTAATGATTGATCAGTTGTCACTCACGCCGTCTGAGCAATCACCATTAATTCAGTGAATCGTATCGAGAAGCTTTGCTGCTTTAAGCGAGTAAAGGAGACACCTCCAATAAGGTCCGACTCCTACGGACTACATTAGCTTCACCTTAGACTTCGACAATTCGACACAATGTCGTTTTCCATCCAGAGAGGATAGCTAAACCCAATCATACGCTTCAGAACACCTCACAATACCAACTTCTGATATAAACAGATGGATCAAGGCTAGACCACGGTGTACGTGCAGCAGTCATCTCGGTTGTCGCAGTTTACTCGACACTCACTCAGAATTTCCGCCTCACTCTCTGTGAAAGTCCGGCACTATCAAGACAAAGTTGAATCGCTTTCGGGCAACCTTTCCTTAGTGAACTCTCCGAGATCGGCAACCAACGTATCTCACACATAATTAATTTCTAAACTCCACAGGTTCGATTAAGCTAACCCTAACAACGTTGCTGTACGAGGTGTGGTACCAAAACGGTGCACAACTGCTACCCAAACCAACCAACCAACTAAGGCCCAATTACCGATGAAGAAATATGCAGTAAAACCCAGCTGACTTATCTGTACGCCAGATACGCCACGGGGTCACCTTCATTGTTCGAACTCCATGCTAAAGCATCTGATGGCAGTGGACCTCTGGATCCCTGCAATGTGTTCCTGAGTGAAGCTGTCCCGTATGTAACCGATTAAAAGCCGAAACTATCGAGGCAACCATAGGCAATCTGTCTCAGGGATGCATCACTCCAGCAACCGCATTCAGGTAAGTCGGACTCGATTTGTAGAATTGAAGGCAGTCCTCTAGTCCTCTCCGATATATAATAATAATAATATGGGTGGCGTTACAGCCCGTAGGGGTCCAGAGCCTAGCTTCTCAGCAACCACTCGTGTGGAAGAGACCTACAGTTTTATGCCGACTCCGAAAGGCCAAGTTTGAGAAGCCTTTTCCAGACAGGAAATACTCTTTAGCATTGTCAGTAACTCGAAAGAGGTGGGGTCGTGAAAATTTTTTTCGTCGCACAGAGCAGGAATTGAACCTACGACGTCGAGGTTCGGGTCGACGCACATACCCACAACGCCACGGGCCGCCGCGCTCACCGCCAATAGCGGATCAAAATATGTTGGGGCAGACTCAAAACGAAGTGCACGAGCTATGTTCACCAACATCGCTCAATGCTCCGGTTCGGAGAGTCTTCGAAACCACCTTTGAGACGGCACAGTTGAGGTAAACCGTGACTCAGGTGACACACGCACGCCGAAAGAGACATAAATCAACTCTCTGTGTGAAGTTGAAGCAGATAGCCAATAATCGATCTGGCTGGAGACGCTTGTTACTTGAGTCCCATGTCCACGCTTGGTCTGTAGCGCCACCTGAAGTAAGTAGCGACTCAATGTCAGTGTCAATGGCGAACTAGTTTGCAATCTTAATCCACCCTAACTTTGGTTGAATATACAAAGCTGTCGTTAGAAACATGACGAATTTTGCGATGAAAATGTCTAGACCATTACGTACAGAGCTGAAAGGACAAGATGTACCTGGACTTATTTTTTTTAGAGCGTTCGAGGTGTACCTGGACCTTGCTCAACAACAAACCAAGACAGCTGGGCCCTCCTTAACTTGTGCAACATGTACACCAAGACGGCTTGGCCCTCCTCGATTTATGCAACATGTTGTGCGTGAACGTACTTTGTTGGGTTGTTCCACAGCGTCAGAGTCTAAACACCTTCCATAGGCCTAGCCATCTTAGCTGTTGAATCCATAGACGCTTGACCAGACTCATGTCGCTGTACAGTAAGTAACGTTCATTTTTAAGTCTTCTCCTCCAAACGTCGTCAGCGTAAACATGGCCAAAGAGTACGCTGGTCACAAGTTTAAGAACTTCAGCAGCAATTTAAGGAACGATTGCACCAAGATTACTTCCACCATCTAACGGAGAAAACCCAAAGGCGGGATAGGAGATTTCGGAATGGTCCAAGAAACGAACATTACGCTTGTGTGCTGGGAAATGCCCCGAGTCACTGATGATAAAGGAGATTATAGTAGAGTCGGCCTGAAACTAGGGATGGGGCATCATCACTCCATATTGATGACATCCAGGAAGAGTCTGCCTTACGCAGGAGTAATCGGGAGCAAATTAGCACTACCACGTGTCAGCTTAACGGCGCCAGAAGTCGTCGACATAATCGGAAGGAAATGTTCAAACGTCCTTCCTTTATTTTACCTTTCATTTTAGCCTGATGTATTAGTCTGCGTTTGCTTCTTAAATAAATCTATTGAATTTTTAAACGTAGTTGTTTTAAAACGTTCACGCTGCTGACTTGAGCCATGTTGTCTTTCTCTCATTTAGCCGTCCACCATCCATTGCGTCCTCACTCAACCTCGTTAGTGGAAGCTTAGACTAAACTTTTGAACCTAGAATTTTGAAAAAACCTAAAAAATTTGAAACGCAGCTCAGACATATTTGCTCCTGCTCCGAAAGTTCGGCGGATCTTGCAACCAATATCAGAGAAGCAAGACAGTATCGTCGGAAGCTAATGCAAAGGAACATCGAAAAGGGTTACGTTCAGTTCTGATGAATGCATAGCCAAGCCGTGGGCAATAAGCAAGTCGAGCAGCTCATGGCAAAGATCACCGACACATGAGCACAAGACAGACACATGAACCTCCCAAAATTCGCTTGGAATCAGTTTAGTATTCAGCGATGGAATATTCCCTTCAAACTTCCCCATTTTTTCTCCGAGTTATGGCTTTTCTGCACGAAAATCCTCAAATTGTTGGGTTTAAATTCACGCAATGTGGTGGTCAAGCGAAGATTAAGATGTCTTCGTAGGAAGTATCGTTTACCTTACTTCGCTTGTGGCCAGTCCCTCTTTTTCTCGGTTAAAAATTCCGGTCAAAAAGGCGCTTTGAGTTGCTGAGCTATTAAGTTGGTGTTTTAGATGCTTTTTCTGACATGTTCCATATTGCTTCCAAGGCTGTTCTTCAGCTTCAACTTTCCCGTGCTCAACTGTGCCCTGATCCTCCATTGTTCTTCAGTCTCTATTTTCATCCACCGGCACTTGACCCCATCACAAATGTCGTACCTTGACACGAACACCAGGATGCAGATTATGTATCTCACATTCCTCGCGAGAAGCTCATCTCAATCTCGTCGTCGTTCTTTGTCTAAAAATCCCCTCGATCCGCACGCCAATCTAGACCGCGACATTCCTCGTGTCACGTCTTCACATTGTTCGCGTCGCCGGATGTCAGAAGCCGTGCCCTCGCTTGACATCAGCCTCCCGTCCTAAATCTCACAAAACCCAGCGCAGATTCTTACCATCTGAGGTCAAGAAACTGCGGCACACACCGCCTCCGCAAAAGATCATGGTCAACGGTCTAAGACAAACCGAAAAAAAAGCGAAAGAAAAACTGAAACAAAAAGCAACGAAAGAGAAGCACTGCCAAGTGTGTTGCTAATCTGTGCTGCGATCTATTTTTACAAGATCCAACTCTGCGGCCGTTCCACTCGCGCCGTGCCCCCCTCCGCGGCGGATCTAGGTTGCGTGCGTGCCAGTGGACAGATTCCTCATTTTGGCTACCAGCCCGCGGCCGCGGTCGCGGCTGCTGTAGCTTTCGTGTTCGCTTTGTTTACGATGCGACGTTTCTCTTGTTTTCGCTCCCTTTGACGTGACTCTGGAGTCCGGCACAGATGGACCACGTGTTGGCCAGCAGGCGACGAAGGTTGGCCGTTTGATGGAGATTCGTGGCCCGCCTCCGCCCGGTGTTCACACAAATTGACCATTGATATGGATTTTCGGCGGAAGATTAAACAAATAAGTGCTGGCGTGTTGGCGGAAACGAACTGCCGGCGCGGATATTTTTAGCCGATGACCGAGCGAGTGGCCTTGAAACTGGATCATCTCGTCGTTCCAAGTGATTCATCAAATTCAGAGGGAACCACGTCAGCCGCAGGACCGATGTGCGGCTCGTTCCAGCCCGCAGGTCCTGTCGACGCAGTCGGGACATCGTCAATCACAGCCGAGGAGGCAGTTTATTACACGCCGCCCCCTGAAACTGTCCCATCTCGTGGCGAGGCACTCAATCGCCTTCAATGGCAGCCCACTGCGGGCGGCGTCGTTCAAAAATTGATCACTTTCGTCGGTTTAAGTGGTTCGCCAGCACAAAGGCAGCAGACCGGCCCGCTGGCAGAGCTATAACCAATTTATTTCCCCACAAGCAGCCAGTCGGCACAAAGGGCTACTCCTGCCATCATAATCCACTTGTGCCAACGACCAATAACAAACGAAAATTGTACCCCCGGCCCGAAGTTGGGTTGTTGAACTTGGGGTAGTCCGCCGCTCGGTCCATGTGCAGCCGAGGCTCGTGGTGAATGCGGGGACTCCCTCCCCAGTGCATTGTGCTGCTGCCTGGCGTCCTTTTTTGTGTTGTGCCATCTGTGTGCCAAATCACTGCCGATGAGGGGAGCAATGCGCCACGATATGCCGCCGAGGATGCGATCCAGGCGAGGGCCCAGGGGAACAGAGCACACACAGGCGCGGACCCAAAGTCAAAGTGAATTGGGGGAGGCACACCCTCCTTTGCAGCCAGCTTCGAGCCTAGTTTTTGGACCCGGCAGCCGGGCGGAGGAGCAGACGCCATAATCAGAGCGCCCCCTCCTGACACTATTCATCCGAGTGATGGATGATGAATTCTGGGAAATTGAAAGCGGACATCCGGTGGGCGGGGGCATCGACAGCGATGGGAACTGGCATGTGATACATTACGCCAGGCAGTGCTCCGGTTTGCAAACAAAAACACACCCGTCTGCCCGGGGCGCTCGGGGTGCTGCCTTAACTTGAAATCCTTTTCATTTGAATGGGAAGCAAGTCCAACCTCGTCGGGGACGTGCCCGATATGTGGGTCAGATGTCGGGGCTCATTTGTAAGTGATTTCTCATATCTGTCTCGTGTATCCATTGACTTTTGATTGAAGGCGGGCGCCGGGGTAGGGGGGGAAATTGCATTAGGATCAGCTGCCGGAGTTGGTCCTTCCTCACGGTCCCAGTGGGTAACGCCTTCCGCGAATGCAACGGGAACGGGGATTTTTTTTGTTCCCTTCAGTGAATATTATGCAAATTAAGGGTGCACACGGGCACAGGCAGCGCACAATGCACGAGCGAAAACATTGTGTCCATGCGCACGAACAACGGAGGCGGGAGTGCCGAGGACGCGGAGCACAGCGCCAGCAACCTCGTTAGACATCTTCGCAAGATGGCATTCCGTGCGGGACCGGAATTCCAATTAGGGGCTAAGTACGTTCTGAACATCATTTGTGGGTACTCGAGAGTGGAAGGGGTGGAAAGCGGAAAGGGGGGATGTTGCGTAATGAGAGGGCGTGCGATGTAAAGGGCTAGCGGCCTTGCGTGAGAATGAACTGTCACCGAGATCGATGGATTCACGGGGCGAATGGAAAGTGATGAAGTCATTCACTGATATCCCGCTCGAAGGACAAAAACGGTTACGGAACTGAAGAGATGATGGATCAGAAGAACGCGCTTGTGTTATTCCATTTCTTGTTCATTTCGAGAGTTTTAGTCAGGTTCCAATCTCGACCAAGCGAGCAATGCTTAAAACTCAGACTAAATGCAGAAAGAGGCCCTATTTGTTGGGCTTTGTGGGCCAGGCTGCCTACGAGCCAGTGGACAGATTTAAAGATGTGCCAACCTGAAACTTTCTTAACTCGAGTTGGAATTGAATGGGACCGAGTTGCAACTCGAGTTGACTTATTCGGTTTCACCACATTCAATTTGTAACAGTCAAACTGATTCAAATTCCGGGTAGCTTGGAACACTGTCAGCACAATACATTATACGTTTAGAATAACAGAATACACACTCTCTGTATCAGACCAACATCAATTCAATTGGTTTGAGATCAGTGCTATCACAGATTCTGGAGCGCCCGAGTCAAGCTAAAAGAAATAAGTCTCATTTGACTCTTTAGTGTCACTGTAGTAATACTGTTTGAGATGCCATACACAAAAAACAACCCTTAAACAAAACAGCCACACAGTATATAAAAAAACAAACAGCCAGAGAAGAGCAGGCGCAACGTGCCACATCACACATGGCTCCGTCCATACGCGTCTTATAAGAAACATAAATCGATGCCGAACTCCAATTAGTGAGGCAGACAACTCGGTCACCTTGTCTAAACCAACCAGAGGGTATGGTGTGTTCGCATCACGATTACACCGAGTTAACAGGTTCGCAGTTATGATGTTCAATTCAGGGATGGCCAACTCGAGTGGATTAAATATTCATTTATTTGTTTCATTTTAGTTTCACCAACACGGCTTGACATCAATTTAACTCGGTTCAACTCTGTTTGGACGTAACTCGTGTTGACTCGATTTTCAACTCGAGTTGATCCATCTTTAGACAGAAGCCTCATTTTAGCAATCAGCCCATCACCGCGACTTACTCATTCTTGCAACACTTTGTCTTGGAAGCCAACGTTCGACGCGTTGTTGACGAAAAAGTTGGACTGCGAAGAGTAGTAACTGAAACTGTTGCATACAAGGGGTGTCCTATAATAAAAGCGATATTTAAGTTTGCCACCAATTGTGCAGTAAATTGTGGGCAGAATTGAAAAAGGAACAATTTGACCGCTGACAGTTTAAGGTTTGAAAAAAGCGGAGCGTCAAAAGAAATGAAAATTTTAGCAATATTTTGTAGAGGCATCATTTGCTTGACCAAAGATGGCTCGGGATCTACCACAGTTTGACATTGTGGTGCCTGACGGACTTCAGCGAGTCGCCACATATCATGACAATCTTTGATTTCGTCGTGCAGCATCCTATTGACTTCAGTGTAGCCTGGCCGTCTGCAAAGATGGAGATATCGGATGGTTAGATATCGGTTTCTTCTGCTTTGGAAGAAGTTGCACATATAATCAAGCCTGATTCATGTTTGCAGAGTGCCCGAGTAGAATTTGGCTTCAGTACATGTGTCCATTTTCCGATCTCGTGGTCGTTGATAACGGCTTACGATAGTCACTGGTCTCTGTTTGAGAATAAGATTGATTGATCCTCAGAGTAAAGTCAGTGTGGGGGGATATACAGTCGGTTGTGGCTGTGAGGCTACTAGAACCATGTCATTTTTCCTAGCCGGGTCATAAATTATGTATTTTAATTATAGTTGCATTTCTATGCAGACCAATGCCAGTCAAAATCCCATGCTAATTCTTCGGAAACTACTGAAACAACGGCAGATAAAGGTGGTGAAACCCATAACTGCATGGCAGAGACACCCCTGTACGCTGGTAGAGACAGAAGGATTTTTTTGAAAGCCTGAGACGGGATGACTTATGACTAGAAACGATAAAACAGAGCAGAGAAGAAAGACAACAACTTGGGGCTCCCATCAGAAGGGTGAGGTGCTTCGTCGTGAGTGAAAGAACTGGAGTTGGAGAAAGCGTCAGCTCAAATCCTGAACATCCAAATTTCCGACAAAGACTGGGTCTGGACGAAAAAAACAACGGCAAAGGTATGTCGTCTTAGAAAAGTATCGCTTTTGCCGTATGGTGGATGGTGAGATATGTGGTCCCGAAGAAACAGGAGGCTGTGCCACGCCGATGAAGGACAATTTGCAGGAGAGAAGAAACTTGATCGGGAACTGAAGACATTATGGTTCCCGAAGATGAGGTGATTCACGAGGAGCTATACCAGATCATGTGTCTAGTATGCAATCGGGGCTGAACTCCTATGTTCTTCGTATCTTCGACTGAGTTCGCGGCACAGACAGTCTTCATCACCAGCTCGATAACTTCTTCTTCTTTTTGGCGTGGTGTCACCGACCGGGACTTGGGCCTCAACCAACATGCCTCTCCAGCCGGTACAATTTTTGCCAACTGCCTCAACGTACGCCCAGTTGGTTGTGATCCTTCCCCTGGGTGCGCCATCGGTTTCGTGCGTGTCCTCTGTTGCGTTGTCCCAATGGATCAGATTCGAAGATTATATACATACGCTCTAGTGGTGTAGCCTTCTTTTAGCATGGTATCCATAGACGCTTGACTTGGCGCAAAAGACCAAGCACTTCCTCATCCGCTTCTAATAGCGTCCAGACCCCTTCGATACCAGCTCGATAACTACGAGATTAATTAAAAAGCTCATTGAACTAAACCTCCGGAGTTTCATTTCATGTTCTACTCGCAGTTTTTGTGACGAAAAATGGTAAAGACGTACAAATGCGTGCCCATCACCAGCTGCAGAGCGGAAGCACCTAGGGCACATGTTGTGCAGAAAAAGAGAATCCACTTGAGCCTCCCATCAATGCGGACAGGGATTGCTTCGCCAAGAACGCTGTTAAACAAGATGAAGAGAAAACGCCAGTGCAAGGGAGGGCGGAGATCACTGAGGGGTGTCGATGCGGACGAGTTGCGAAACTGACGAGGCGTGGCCGCAAGAGACACCAAAGGGTAAGAGTCGATGCGCCATATCAGCAAGCGGACCTAGTGCTGATCAAAAACGAGCCAGCGGCCACAGGGACATACACCACCATGGCATCGGACGGCGGACGCTAGCTCTCGAACGAAGGACTAGACAAGGACAGCAGCGTTGTGGGACGGTTCCGATCCCGAGGGCGAGATCGATAGTAGGATTGACGAGCTGTAACGTTAGATGCACGAGGGTATAAAAACCCGGGTCACTGATGGCCCGGGTGCAGTCTTACCGTCGTCACCCGCGAGGTCACAGCAGCAGGAAACAAAATAAAGAAAGGTCACTGAGCTTAACAGCCTGAGTTTCATTTCGAGGTCCATCATTTGTCTTTCAGATGGATGACATTGATGTAGTCAACGAGTCAACGTCAACAAGACGGTGCCACATGCAGAAAGAAATCTAACCAAGCCCGTGCTATGCAACACTGAAGCCATCTCAGCATGTTGCAGGAAACGGAAATGTGAGAATAAGGCAGGTAACTTGAACAGCAATCCTTTAAAATTGAAAGCGTGCCCATGTAGGAAAAGATGGAGATGGACTATAACCTTCGGGGAAAATCGTTGAACATTCCTTTCCCCTTCGAGATCACCTCCAATTCTCACTCCACAAATCACGGCGGATTCAATTCCCTCCCATCTTCGGAATCAGAATTTAATGCTCGACAAATTTATCGCTTCCAGAGTATCTTCTAATTGAATCGTTATTTAGATCCTCTCCCACTCTCCACCCACACCGGCTCGACAGTACCGGCAAAGACTCGCCGCAATCTTTTCCTCATCAGGATGCCCCCACTCGCCCACTCATTCTAAATCGAATTTGATGAGAATAAATCGCTGCAGCACTTGCAATGATACATAAACATTCCGCTTCTCCATTTGTCAACTCGGCTCAGAGCGCCCGTCACCCCGTCGGGACTCGAGGGAGGCAACAGCAACAAGATAGATTGTCTAGTCCACGACTGGTGCTGGTGCGTGGTGCTTCTTCATTTGCATTATTCACACGAAGGGAAGAAGTCTCGAATTTCACAGTCGTTCAACCGACGAGTCGTTAAAAATAAATTTTATTTTCGTTTCCATTCTCATTACTCTTCTGCCGGAGCTTCACTCAGCTCGCCATATCTCATTTCATCATTTAGCCATAATAGATATCCCATTCATTAATCTTGAGTGGCGCGAGTGGGCGGGCGCGAGTATCTGGCGCGGATGGACACGCACTGGGGCGAGCATTTGTTTGTCCGCCATCAGTGAAATCAGTCAAAAGGTCATGCGATCGCTCACCCTCCGGCGGGCGGGTTAATAAATGAGAAACAAATGTGAGTTCGAAATGCATCCCAGCTCGCCGACCCGCATCCAACCGGCACACGAAGACGCTTCCCGTTTGTGTCGGTGCCTGTCGTCGACGGGTGGCGGCCGATGATCAAAGGCCAAAAACATGGCCATAATAATCATGTTCCACTTTGTAGATGCCATTCTCTGATGTGCACGTACATTCGTTGGATGGCGTTCTAACAAGATGTACCCGCCACCGTCACCCCAACCCATCATCACCAACAGCAGCATGCACTGAAGGAGCAGCGGTAGCAGTCTAGCACTCAGCGCCCCTTCGAGCAATGAAATTAAACTCTTGCCTCCAGCACTACGCGCTCGCCCTCAAATCGGGGCGGTGGGGCGGTCGCCCGCGTCCCCATTCAAAGGCGCACCACCGACAGCCGAGTGGTGTGCGCCGCGCAAACGGAGAAGTACATAAATAATTTAATTTTGTTTTTATTTGCTCTTCTTTAAATAATTTAATTATGCCTGCTCCCTGCTCGCTGCGCCGAGGGCCTCCGGAAAAAAATGTGGAACGCAACTCGCGACTCCCCGGTCGGGCGCCAGCTGTGGGACGCGATACGGCGAGAAAGGGGAGCCCGCCATGTTGCTAGATGCACTGCATCCGGTTGTTGAACTAATGTGTCATCATAGGGTGTGATATCAAATTTGATTTTACTCCCTCCCCCCTCGGATTGCGTGAGGCGAGAGAGACCATCTGTGGGCACCCACACCCGGCGGCGGCCTCGTGACAGACACTTTGTTCGAATAATGAGTTTAGTTTCGAGAAATGATCTGCTAGAACAATTACAACTCGCTTTATGGTCGCGGCCATAAAATTGCCTCTGAGTGGATCTGTTTGTTTCCTGTCGCAGGGCGGGCGCACCACCCTCGCCCCGGAATCAATAGATTGACCGATGTACATACATGCCGGCAAAGGCGGTATTTATGACAGCTGCCGAGAGCCGCGGACCCCGCCTAATTGAGTAAACATATTTTTTCGTGTTTCGTTTGTCCCGGCGAGGGACAGTGGGGAGCGGGGAGACCGCATAGAGAATCGTGTTTGTCCTTGGAGGCGAGATAAAGAAAATCTTCTTTGATCACAGTCGGGGTGGTGGGTGGAGGGTGGCGGGCCGAGGGAGAGGATGGACAGCAGTTCGGACAAGATGTTTCAGGCGATGAGGATGAGATGAATTTTATGTCCGAACGATGAATCGGAATCTGGGGCAGGAGAAAACTTGTTCGGCTTCTTCACAGTCTGTTCGAGAATTTGCAAACATTGTTGCCACTGGATAAAGGGGAGGGGGAGAGGGTGAGTAATAGAGATGTAAGCGGATGTCAGAAAATGGTCGCTTGTTTGGTGGACTTTCAACAAAAGCTTGTTTGATGCAGAGTCATGCCGGGAAGGCAGACAGGTTGATACAATGGAATGGACAAAATTTGGTGTATAGCGTCTAACCTGACAAGAAGTTGAATCTAGATGAAGCTGCATTCTGATGAGAAGTAACCATTCTTGACACTCTCAAGCTACCGGACCGTGTAGAGAATGGTTGTGGAGCGAATCAGTTTCAGTGTGGTATATTTGGCAGGTGTCTAGTGCAATCTGTCTGATTTTTCGTTAGATGCAAAAATGTCTGTAAATCGATCGATTATTGAACCAGTTTGGTAAGCGAAACACGTCACACTTGCGTACTTACGTATTAACACACCTCAAAGATTCACAATTCGGTGACGGGCAAGGTGCTGACCGAAGGTAAAGTACGAGTGGACTTATGCCTACAATTCACAAGCTAATCAGCACTTAAGGCTAATATCACGCAAACAATCCGAGAGCCCGAAACCCTCAACAATGTCTTACAAAATTGCTGTGGCATAATGCCCTACTGCGAAGCTATCGGAGGCAGCCACTTGAACGACTATGTATTTCATTATTACTGGGATGGCCTGTTCTTACAAATTTTTTCGAGCAACCATGAGGATGAATATGCGCTTGATAGCAATTCGGGATAGCGGTAGACTTGCGATGAGCTGGTTGGCTGGCACAAATAAAAATCGAGCTTCATCGGACTAACCATCGCACTCATGTCTATACCCTCGATGTTCCGGAAGTTTGCAAAGATATTATGAAATGCATCAAACGGAAGAATAATTCGACATCATTCCGAATTGGAAATGCCATTGTGCATGGAATCAATTTAAGTGAGTTCTTTTATTGCATTTTTACAAAGAAACTTGTGCTTCCAGACAGGGAATGGGGATCGGGAATGAGTTCTACTATTTTCCATTTTGGCTCAAGGCTTTAGACACGAAAGGTTTACTGTAATACCTTCTGGATCAGATGTATAATATAATAATAGTATAATATGGGTCACACTACAGCCCGTAGAGGGCAAGGGCCTATAGTCTCAGCAACCACTCATGCTGTGCGTGCAATGGTTCTCTCACAAGTGGAAGAGACCTACAGTTTTATGCCGACTCCGAACGGCCAAGTTTGAGAAGCTTTTTCTAGGCAGGAAATACTATTTGAGCATTGTCAGTGACTCGAAAGAGGTGGGGCCGTGAAAATTATTTTCGTCGCTCAGAGTTGGAATCGAACCTACGACGTCAAGGTTGGGGTCGACGCACATACCCACAACGCCACGGGACACCACCCTGGATCAGATGTGAGGTATGCAAATGTTTGGAGTTAACCTTCCTTGGAAGAGTCATCATTCCTGGGACCTTCACGGTCAAAACAGAACACTTGCTATGAAAGACGTACCATCAACAAACAAACTATTGAGTCAAGCAAAACAAACTCTTTCGTGGTGTTTTTTTCTTCAAAATTTGAACGTTTTTTTAAGAACATGTATTATTACATGTATTATTCAAAGTATTGCCAATCAGAAGCTATGCATTTCTTCCCATCTTTCTGGCAATTTGTGGAGCGCAACCAAAAAGAACTGCGCCGGCTTGGTAGCCAAGAAGGGGTCATGCCAATTTTTGATATTCTGATGTGAACTGTATTTCAGTAGAGGGCGTTCTGCACCGACCGGAACAATTGGTAGTCAGAAGGGGCAAGGTCTGGGCTATAAGGCTTGTGGGCTAAAACTTCCGGAATAGCAACGTGGGGCAGAGCATTGTCATGATGGAAAATTATTGCCTCGTGTCTGGTCGCATATTTTAGGCGTTTTTCGGCTACTGCTCTCTTCAAACGGATTAATTGTGTTCGGTAGCATTGCTGGTCCATTTCACCCGATTTTAATACAGCGCACCCTTCTGATTCCACCAAACACAGAGCATAACCTTCGCGCCAGAGATATTTGACTTTGCCGTTGATTTGGCTGGTTGGCCGGGTTTCATGTATGATTTTCTTGTGCTTGAAGTTGGATCCCTGTTTCATTACCAGCAACATACCTATGCAAAAATGATTTCCTTTTGTGGCGTTCCAGCAGCATTTCAGACATGCAAAACCGCCTTTCGACGTCTCTCGGGAGTTCATGTGGAACCCAATTGCCTTGTTTTGAAAATCGTGCAAACCACTTTTGGCACGTTTGTTCAGCTAGCACATGTTCATCATAAGCTTCCTCCAAAATACGATGACCTTCGGCAGCAGTTTTCTTAAAAAATTAAATTAAAGTAATGAATAAGAACTCCTCTCAAAAACACGTTTTCACGCCAAAAGTTCGACATATTTGAGTGCAAAAGTTAATGTTGGTTACGCTTCAAATGAATGACATATACTGAAATGACGTACAATGACTGGTTTTCCAAGGCATGCTCTAGCGGAATAATAAATAACACATTAGTTGTGTTAAAATTTTATACTCTCCACTAGCCTCTCAACAATTCGAAAATATCATCATAGAGCCAGCAGATATTACTGCGATCCTGCAACTTCTTCGAAAAGTTATTTCTTTCACCTATTGGTTCATTAACTGGTTGATGGAAAGTGATTAAAGTAGAAGTTCTCATTCAAGCCGATAAGTAATCGCACTTTGTCCTCGGAATCCATCGCAGATTCTGTACCATTAGAGTTACTTGCGCAGACACCTTTTTTTTTCGACGAGCCTGAAGACCCAAAGAACTCTTAGACGACCAGCACCTTCCGTAGGCCGTAGCCAATTATATTATATTTGAAGTCAAATCAGCAAGAAGAGAAAATGTGACGAAACAGTCTAATATCACATCCACCACGACAGGTGACCTTCAGGTGGTCAATCTTCTAACTAATACGACCATGTACAAGGATGTTCAGTTAAACTTTCCATTGAGGTACATCGGTGCAATGTCCAAGCCCATCCAACGACTCTGATTGTGTGTGCCACTGCGATTACGTTTCTGCCGAATCAGAATCGCCAATTATAGCCACAGCTTCAATCAAATAGTCGAATTGGACAGATTTAACGTCAACATAATCTTGTGGGTGAGCTTGGGGTGCTTATGCTCGACACTTCTCAGCGGAAACTATTGCGTAGACATAATTGCAGAGGAACCTTCAAAACAGCAGTGCATGCTCTTAGCATGGGCGGAACAAGCGCTATGATTGACGTCTAACAAAAGGATATACCTTTCTCTGATCAGATGAATGTGTGCGCAACGAAGTGGAGTTCGTGGAGGACACCGTGATGTAGTCTTTTCTTCAGAATTTTGCTTATTAACAAATGTGTCCTTCCAAAGGAGGCTTCAGGGTGAATCAATCGCAACGCAGCCACAACCACCACGACCAACAATTCACAGTGAAGTGTCAGTTTGCACTCGTAGTTAACCGCGAATAAGAAAACTCCATGTGAATGAGTTGTCCGAGTTCGCGAAGTTCGCAGTTCGCAGTTCTTAGAACCTCATATGAATGTGCCTCTAGAGTGATATCTTTCAAATGACAAGAGAGAAGAAAATGAGAATGTTGCCCAACAGCAAGGATGAGGGAACATTGTGCTTTCTTGCTGATCCTGTACAAACGTAGCCCTGTTTCCGGAAAAAAACTTTCGTTTCAAAGGCTGTTGCAGGAAAATGTTCGAATTTCCTATAAAAATATTCAACAATTGTTCATAACTTTTCACACGGAAATCTAAAAGTTTTTCAAACAAAAAAACCCCAAGAGTCTCCATTCTTTCATCCCACACTGTACGGAATTGCACCCACACTCGGGGTTGACTTCCATTTGACTGTACATGAACCGTTCGTAGTTGGTCTTTGATAAAATGTCAGAGGGGAAATGAAATTGATTCCCTCGTCGATTCCCCGGCAAATTCGTCACAAATCCTAGCTTATAGCCCCCAAAAAACTTTACCATTGAATCTGAATGGCTTCCTTCCGGCGTACGTACGGCCATCATAATCCCCCACGTCAGGTGTTGGTTCATTTTAATCCTTTATTGCTTGAATTATCAATTACCCTCGAAGGGGAACGGGACAGGGCGACACTTCAGGTTTGCGCCAAAAACAAACAAATTGCGACGAATAAGAATTTGCACAACGGTGGTAGATTGTGTCTTAATGTCCTGCCAAATGACGGCTCGGATTCCAATTTCATAGTGAACTGGATAGGGGGTGCTCAAAATCGAAGGTATATCAGCTCAACCGGTGTTAATGCAATTACAATATCCTTGCTGTGGGTGGGACGTACATTAGAATGGAGTTGGGTGTGGCAAATAACTCCAAACTTGGCTGTTTCTTCAAGTATTTAAAAAGTGCATTGCTGAGGAACGAGGAAAGCTTTTTTGTATGGTTTTTCTTGCCTTGATGTGTCAGTTGCGCCACCGAAACTGACAAGCAAGTTATGACGAATTCGAATTATGCACCATGTTTCTCGCATGAATTATACAATAATCCAGGATAACACGTCCAAAAGTGTGAATTAATGATGAAGGAGGGGATGTCAATGCTGCCAACATGTTCTCTTCTGTGACTGTCAATGTCAAAGTGACACATTCTGCCACTGGTCACGTGAAGGAAGGGTGAACGAAAAAAACATAAAATTTAAAAGTGTTGTACTTACTATGTACGTACGACACAAAACGCATCTTGAAAGGAACCCGTATAAAGAGTCTTTGATTTTCTGGTCCCGATTAAGCAATGATTCAGTGACATACGTCTATTTGCAAACAAAATACGGATTCTGATGTACATACACTCCACGTAAAACGAGTAGACTGTGGTTGACACAATTGTTCATCTGACCGTACTTTGGGCTAAACTGAAGAGAAGGAATCTGTTACAGACGCCTCTATCTCCGCAATTGACGCCACATTCAACTGCCAACGGACCGTAGCATCGACAGAAACTCTTCATTCACTGTATGCAGTGCAATTTGGTCTGCTTGTGCCGTTGATCCAAGCATTTCAAAAATACAACCAAATATTAACCGACATGCCTTTAGCGATACAGGTATCATCACTGCATCACTTTTTGTCGAAGATCTGTTCGTTCATCGTCGTTAGATGATCCATACCTTCTTTGAACCACAACCAGGTCCCTGGCAGCCATTATAGCCTCTTATTGTCTCAAGAACTTCTGAAGGAGGTGGTCAAGAGGTTGCGACTAAAGCATTCGGAAATGCACCGTCAGTCTCGAAATGAGCTTCATTTGGGAATTGTTAACCGTTAAATCTGTACATAAATACGTGCTGCCCATTTTTGTCGTCAGCTTATACACCGTTCTACTCGACCGAATGACATAATACTTGACCCATTAGAAAGGTAATTTCGCGTTTATGTATACTTTTCAAGACTAGTCGCCTTTGAAAGTCAAGAGTAAAGAAGGGGTAAAAAAGGGCGTGGGCAGCACGTACTTATATGGTATATGGATACGTCGAATTTCGACGACGAGCATAGGAAATTTCGTTGTCTGTCTTTGTGCCTGTGAGTGTTGAAGAAGATCCTACACCCAGCTCCAGGATTTTCATGCCTGATCATGGCAACTATTCCACTTTACTAACGATATTGAGGGCCGCTCCGAATGCCATGATTTAGAAGCATTCGTTTATGCTCTGGGTGACGCTAGATGATGCCAAGATTTTCAACCAACAACTGTTCGATGCAAACCCTAAGCGAATAGGATCGATGCGCTTGTGATAGCACTGCTGAACTAGCTGGACGGACAGTTTGCAAAGTCTGCTCGAAGCTAAACAATGCCACAAAACCCATTTGGACAAGGTAGGCTACATCTATAGCGACTCACCAGAAGCTGCGGAAGACTAGTTGGCAGGTCTTTATGCATTCACCTTATAGTCCGCACCTGTTATCAAGTGATTACCACCTGTTCCTATCCATGGCGCAGGATTTTGCCGACGAAAGTTCGCTTCCAAGGATCAAAACAGAGAGAGGGAAATAAGACTCTCTGGTCCTTGGTCGCTTGGCGATTCATCTGTCACTCCTACTAGACACCTCTCATAAGCGGACAAACTCTTGGTATCGCCGGTGTCCGCTTATAAGAGAGTCACTGTATTTTTATGTGAATCGTAAATGTCATTCAAACAGTCAACAGCTTTCGAACTGAAATGTCATCGGGATAAAGAAACGCCTTTGATCCTCTGTCTGTCATTTTAATTAAGAGGTTATTCCCCCAAAAATGCTGTCCTTCTATCCATCAGACCTCGTCTAAAATGTCTCTCAAAACCCACCTCGAACAGCCTTCTTAATGCAAAAGTTATGAACTTTTCAACCGCTAAGCAACCACGAGTGAGACACTCGTTCAACTTTGAAACCGTCCAATAACATGGTAAATAAACTCCAATAGACCCCCTAAGTGGTTCCCATTGAGTCCTTCAAATAAGAGACATAACGACATGAAGGACTGCCATCAAAATGTCCTCCGCCCCGTCAGCCCCTCCTGTCTGGTGTCCTTTATTCGCGACTCAAATCGAAATGACTTACAATTCAATTTTTCGCCAATCAAATGATATTCAATCAAATTGTTTGGTTTGCAAAAATGTCACGAAAAGCACACTGCTTCTCGGAATGATTCGAACAAAAGGCGGAATCTCCCATCGCCGCCCCTCCATCAGCCAGAACCAATTCAATCTGTCATCGCGGCTGCTAGTCGTGCCCATTTCTATACGTACGACGATTACCAGCAAAAAAAGGAAAAGAAAACCACCCTCGCTCCCAAGGAAACGACACATCGCGTCTTCACTATCCCACTCGACATGCCCCCCAAAAATAGTCCATGGTTTCTTTTTTTATGTTTTTTAATGTTTTTGGCTGTCGTCTGGCTGCACTGTCGATGTCAGGAGCGGAGATATGTGCGACGCGTTCGTAAATACATTCAAGTACAAGTGCTGTCAGTCTGTCCGTGGGTGTGTGCGAGTCTGTTGCGAATTTTATTCAGTGGATTTGAGAAAATTCGCCGTCTGGTCTATGTCATCATCGTCTGCACACTCAGCGTTGGCCTCGTTCGGTACGCGCGTAACCGGCACGCAAGGGGGTGAGAGAAGACAATGAAAAGATGTGGCGGCCCGCCGCCCGGCTGTTGCTTAAATACAAGACTTCTTCTTGCAGCCGCGTCTCTGTGGTTCGCGCTTCTTCCTCGCGACGCGTCTTTGCTTTCGTTGTGCAAACAAAATAAACTCATTTTCCTCGCAATTCTTTATCGTTAATTGCATTTTATCCCCTCAATCGGATGAGCAACGACAAAACGACGATAAATCGATAACTCTTCTTGAACACACTCGAACCGAGAGCGCGGACATCACCGAGTGCGTGGGGTATGTTCGGGCAGACTAGCCAGCCAGCCGGGGCGATAATAAACATTTAATTAATCTCTTAATTATCATCAATTAGCATTTAATTATGAGACCACAATGTTGACTGTCGGAAAATCGGACTCGCATGCGGGGGTGTGTTCAGTGGGCGGAGGGCACTTAAATAACAAAAGATGCACCCACGAATTGAGATATAATCAGTTGTAGTTGGAGATGAATTGCGGAGGCGATTGACAGTGTGAACGTCAGAGTTTGTTGTTCTTGTTCGCGCGAAAAGGAGAGCATAAGAAGTCCTTCAGCAGTGTGACGTGTGTGGGGGGTTTGCTTGAATGGTCTGGCCGCTTGACGTCTGTTGGTGCGTTGTTTATATATGATGGATGTTTATATTTGTCTGGCTTTGATTTAACTAGATTTCAATCGAGGGGGCAGATTTGAATCACCTGTTCTGGACCTCAGAAGAACCTACGTTGGAGTTTGCAGAAGAGGATGGTCAGACTTATGAGATGACAAAGGTGGCGTACTAAATAAACATCACCGCAGTCTAAACATAATGATTTCACAATTTGCCTGACATCGATGACACACTGATGTTTATGAACAAAGGCTCTGCAGTTCACTTTAGCTCGTACGATCGTCAATACGTATTAAATGACCAATGACCACTCGAAGGACCTTATTTTCACTGCCAAAAAGGACACATTCCGCTAAAAAGATTTATGGTATTTTGTCAGCCCTGATGTATGGAACCGAAAGCTGGACACTAAGCAAAAGTGCAGAGCTGATTCTTGCTGCCTTAGAAAGACAAATTCGGATATATGGTCATATCTGCGAAGCGAGGCGAATTGAGAAAAGGACATAACAACGAACTCTACAAACTGCACCGTGGTGTGGATGTAGTCCGGAAGGCAAAAACCCCAGACTTCACAGGCTGGTGGTCCATTGCGTTGTAGATATATGCGATGATTCCAGCGCACTTGTACCTATATACGTGTCTAGGTTCGGTCCCTGGTACGACAACGTACTTTTCACGGCCCCACTTCTTTATATGGTAGTCACTGAGTCAGAGAGTATAACATTGTAAACCATCAGCGATTGCTCAGGTTCAGACCTTCCACGGGTCATTGGGAAAAAAAAATAACTAAGGATATCGTGGACCATGTTTATATTCTATTTTTTGCACATTTCAGAAGGTAACCTTGGGTTAAGTCATTGGGCTGCCAGCGAAGTTAACCATGGTCTATTTCGTTAATTTGATCCCAACTGCAAATGGTGACTGGACCAGATTTGAAAATCAGATAAAAGCTATTAACTTTGCTTTCTGGGATTCGAACCTGGGACCTCTATAACCAAGGCAGACTCTAAATTAACAGCGCCATCTAGCCGGTTTCTTTAAAATTAAACTGGTTTTTTAGCCTCTTGTACATGTAGTTGCTTAGAAGCTTCTTTTGGGTAGTACCAACATGGGCACGTTGCAAGTTAATGCAGGAATGTTTCCTCCGCACAAACATGAAGATTCTTGGCTTTAATCTTTTTTCAGATTTAAGAAGGTACAAGTGGCCTATCTGCGAGGAGTAATCTTGGCTCGCTGTGATACCATGAGACGAGGAAAGCAGTAGACGTCTTCATCGGCTTTATTCAATTGAATGGCAATGTCCAATGTCCTCCACTTCAAGTGGAGTGAATGCTGAAATGCTGAACCTGATTTGTTAGGGATATTGTTGAGCAGATCTGGACATTGGCTGGCTTGACTATTTGAATATATGGCGATTTTTTTTGTGGATTTTACGTTGTTTTTGAGCCAGAAAACTGACAATAAAACAAATTGACATGATCATTGCCTTTAAGACGGTAGAGTGAAAGAAGCAACTCCTTGGAGTAAGTAACAATGAATACTTCCTGTTTCATCGTTGATTCAACTGCATGAATTTACTGCAGTCCATCCAACGCAGGAGCATTGGACTCTTCGACCTGGAGGGAGATGCTGATGGAGAATCTCTATGTGGGTGCACAATTGCCAGTACAACTTTCACCGCGAAGCCTATTGTCGTTGAAGGACCGACAGTCACAGCAGAGGCGTCGAATTTAGTGACGAGTTGATTGTTTTCATATACCTCACCGGGAAGAACTAATTTTTGTAGTAAACGACTTGAGTACCATGTTGATGCCTTTTTCATACGACCTTGTATCGTGACTGATTATTTTCGATCAACGTTGACACCACCCTACTTGTCATATCTCGTGAAGTGAGTTTTTTATTTTATGGGGCAGCTTATATGTGACGTCTTTGAGGTAGTCAGGGACTTTGTCTTCCTCGGCTCTGGAGTCAATAGGGACAGTAACACCAGTACCGAGATCAAGCGCAGAATTACTCTTGCCAATCGATGCTTCTTTGGGCCAAGAGGCAATTGAGTAACAGCCATCTCTCGAAACACCAAGCTGTCTTTATATAGCACTCTGATCATCTTCGTCCTGCTCTATAGCGCAGAAACATGGACGCTATAAAAGCGAATGAAGAAGGTCTTTGTCGTTTTGAGAGAAAAGTTCTGCGTGTGATCTCTGATCCTGTTTGCGTTGATGGAGGAGAAGATTCAACCACGAAGTGTAGGTGCTATTCAGTGGCATGGACCTAGTTAAGCGTCTTCGGATCCAACGCTTAAGATGGCAAGGTCATGTAGAGCGAATGGACACCACAGCTCCGGCCCGAAGAGTATTCGATGCCAAGCCATTGGGACAACGCAACAGAGGACGTCCTCGCACTGGATGGCGCACACAAGTGGAGACAGACCTCAACCAACTTGGTGTGCGCAGCTGGAGGCAGCTTGCGAAAGACCATCCTAGCTGGAGAGGAATGTTGATTGAGACCCATGTCCACTACGGACTGTAGCACCAAACAAAGAAGAAGAAGATAAGTGACACCAACCAGTGAGGAAAAGAGGTTCAGAATTGAGCCAGATTTTCGGAACGAACATGAGGTGGAGTCTTGTCTTGGTTGCCTACCCTCTATGTTCAAATTCGTCGCATAAATGAAAATTGAAAAAAAAAACACAACACTTTTGCTTTAATTTTTAGGCCATCTGTGACATTTCAGAGAATTGTGAAGCGGACATGAAGGGGTACCAATTTAGGACTCCCTTCGGATGGAGACATATCATCCATGCCTACAGCTGCTGCGTCTATAAAAGCTTGAAACAATTTCACAATTCGTAGATGGTCACTGTCATAAAGTGCCTCATTACCAAACAGCGTTGGCCTACCATCGATCCAAAACCCTCACGCAGCCTGATCAGATTGAGAGAGTCATCAGGAGCATTATTGGCTCCATAACCGGGCATTGTGCCATGGGGAAACATGCCTCCAGATTAAGCCTTCCAAGGAACGCCTTCTGCAGAGGTTGCAGCCAAGAAGAGGAGGACGAGTTAATTGCCCCCCGTTTTTAGCAACCATAGTGACCTCCCCAGTTGTAGGAAGAGTCACCTAGACGCCTGCAATCTTAATAACTTTACTGGACTAAGCGATGAAACTATTAGTCAACTCCTCTGATACATCAAAGGCACCAGTTAGTTGGAGGAATATGATTTGAGAACCGTGCGGCAACATGACGTGTGTGTCTGCTGCTATCGGAAGTCTGTCAACCAACTTAACCTAACCCGCGTGTTGACATTTTTTGCTGAATTTTCGTCAAACTTTGATTAAAGCCGCGTTTGAAAGAGCTCAATAAAATGAGAATCATCCCTGTTCCACTCCGGATCATGAAGTTTGGCAGCACTCGCTCAGAGATCTCTCACTTCCATGACATGCTACCGAACTCACTCTCTTCCTCACTAGAGTCTCTGACCAAAGATACCCTTAAATTCAAACCCTTTCTGAAGAAGCAACAAAAACAAAAATCAAGTCCAATTCTTACCATATTCTGAAGGCATAGTGCACATGGGCTGATGGTGAGCCGGGCACATGTTATCATGGTGATGCGGTATGTAGTACTCAGTGGCAGGAAAGAACTCGCCCGGATACTGTATGTAGACCGGTGTCGGGGGTGGCGGCTGTGGTGGTCCGGCATTTGGCTGTTGCTGGGCTGCGGTCGCGACGACACCGTTCATGCCGCCACCGTTCACATTGCCATTGACATTGCCGCCATTCGGGCCGTGACCGTTCTCGTGGGGCTGCTGCGGTGGCTGCTGTTGTTGCTGTTGCTGCTGCTGCTGGCCACCGCCCGGCTGCTGTGGTGGCGGATGATGATGCGGATGAATGGGATGATGGTGTGGGGGTGGTGGCGGCCCAGCATGGTGCAACTGATGATGGTTCATTGGTACTCCGCCGGCACTGGCGGCGGCCAAATGATGCATTGCAGCAATCACTGCCAACTGTTGCTGCTGATGCTGCTGATGTTGCTGTGGATGATGCAACGCACACGGCGGCACTAAGGTAGCGCCTTGAGGTGGCGTTGGCGTCTGTTGGATAAGTGGCGGCGATGCCGGCAACGATGATGAACCATCTGGCGAGGATTGCTGGTGGTGTCGGCCCTGATAGTGCTGCTGCTGTTGCTGCTGGTGTTGTTGGTGTTGCTGCTGCTGCTGTTGCGGGAGTTGTTGCTGCACGCCCACAACCATCCCTACTTGTGTGATTTGCTTGTTGCCGCTTTGAAAGTTATTCTTTATGTTTGTTGATTTGTTGCTATTCGTATTGTTGTTGTTGTTGTTGTTATTGTTATTGTTGTTATTATTATTGTTGTTGTGTGTTACCGCATTATTGATGCTCGAATGATTGTGTTTTTGTTCCGGTCCTGTGGCTACATTCATGCGAACCATACTTTTTGGTTGGTTAACGACACACGACGATTCACACGCGATTTTTTTTTGTATTTTACTTGTTTTAGAGGTTGAGACGACTGAGTCCGGGAAACACGTTAGATTGCACAGTTTCACGTCTCTTTCATTGGGTCGGAGCGCGGTGAATTTGGCTTACTTGACAAGTGTCATCGCTTGGGACTTGAGACTTCGTTTAGTGGTTTTTTGATTTTGGGGGGTTTTAGTTGCTGTTACGTGGCGAGTAGATTACGGCAGTAAGATAGTGTTCTATTATTCGTTTGGTATTTTCTTTTAGAATCTGAAATAAGTAAATGTAAAACTTTGAGTGACATTTGGTCGTGAAAGTGTGTTTTTGCTTTTTACGATATCTGGTGGTGGTTGACTTGGCATCACTGGAAATTGGACATTGGATTAGTACAAAACGTTTACAGAAGCTATTCGGATTTTCTGTTATATTTGCTATTCATACGAAAACATTTAGACGGAAATTCAATTTTGACTCTTATATCATGTCTTAGCGAGCAGATTGCAAAATCCTGAGGATGATTAGGATATAACGATACGAACCTCAAAGAAAGAGCTGAGGAGTCTTAGAAAAGGAGAGCAAAGGCAGAAGTAAAAACGCGTAGTTTCCGAACGGAGTAGATAGACCTGGTAAGCTTCCATAAGTCTAGGACAGGCAAGAAAGGCATGGGCCTGTGCGTCCATAACTACCAACTTGGTGGAATGCCAGCAGCCATCACGATGTAAATGAACGGGTCAAATATACATACGGTGGCCCGTGGCGTTGTGGGTATGTGCGTCGACCCCAACCTCGACGTCGCAGGTTCGATTCCAACTCTGAGCGACGAAAATAATTTTCACGGCCCCACCTCTTTCGAGTCACTGACAATGCTCAAAGAGTATTTCCTGTCTAGAAAAAGCTTCTCAAACTTAGCCGTTCGGAGTCAGCATAAAAGTGTAGGCCCCTTCCACTCGAGAACAATAGCACGCACATCACGAGTGGTTGCTGAGAAGCTAGGCCCTGGCGCTCTACGGACTGTAGTGCCACTCATATTATTATTATAAGTTAACATACACCTGCCAAGTGGCGCCCCTTTTAGCAACCGCCTAGAAGTGTAATCTCACCAGTAGTAAAACCAGTAATCTCACCAACAGCTGAACAAGCCTTTGGCCTTTTCGAGAAAAACCATTTTGATAAGCAGATTCAAGCACGAGCGACAATAGTCTAGCACGGCTCCTACACGAAAAATATGTCCACACCACCGTCGTAGACAGCTTGGCTGCACTGATGTTAATTGAGTCCTACACAACGAAATCAAAGACTGCCATAAAATGTCGCGATTGTCTTGTCTTGCAAGGAACAACTTGGCCAAAGCTTCAGTACTGCAAATGTAAGAAGCTTCTGGCGAAACTCGATCCTTATGTTCGTCGGATTGATCACAGGACACTCTCCGATCGGAAGAATTCTCCAGAAATCGAATCAGCCACGAGGAAGAAACCGAGACGATCCATCGGTACAGATTCTTCACAGAGACTGCGGAAGCGGCGAATGCAAACATGTCTGATCTTTTAAAATTAATATAGAGAACCGGGTGGTTTCAAATTCCACTTCAAACTGATTTATACTCAGGATAAGGATGACATCAGAAGACTTCAATAATCTCCTAAAAATGAAGTGTGAAGATGCCCCAGCTTGGACACCGAGATAAGCTTCTGCGATATTCTAGGGAAGCCTCCATAATACCACATCGGCTAGGGAACTAAGGCTGTTGAACCCTTATGATATATTCTATATAAGCACGGAGTCCCTTTATGGTCCCCTTAGGTAATTAGTAACTTATCAATCAGAAGTCAGAAGTCGTTGTCAAGTCATTGTCGAGGAACCATCAAAGAAGCTGTCACTAATGTGCATCCCCTCCGTGGCTTGACAGCGAGTACAAACAAGCAAATTGAGCTTAGGTGGATTGCTCAATGAAAAGCTCCAACAAAGTGCCAGAGCTGTTCATGAGTTAAATGAAGGAAAGAGAACTCAGGTGGCAATCAAGGAAAAGCGGCAGTCCGTGGTGGACATGGGCATAGTTTCTTCAGCTCGTGCTTTGTTCTAGGACGGTCGAGCGTCAAAAATGGACAACTGAGAGTTACATCGACAGTGCTTCGCTCTACGCAGCTTGACTACGAAGAACAGGTAGGTAGGCCCCGTCAACCTTATGGCCATGGATCACTTAGACTGACTTGACCATTGTGCTCCTTTTTGGGAACCACCCAGCTTCACACACGAAATCCTTGTAACCAATCAATGACGTTGATCACTTTTTCCTCAGCGTTTGTTTCGACAATTCAACGTCTTGACTTGTTACCCATCGAGACAATGGAGGGCACGATTATAGAGGAAATGTGCTACAGAGTGATAGAGGGGAACTGAATATTAGACGAAGAGGACTCTGAGCATAGTGAACGTTTGGGGCTGTCTGATGCTTTTTTTTGAAGTGTACATATATTGACTGGGAACGACATTCGGAACGATGCACAAATTAAAATAACTCGCTCGACAACATTCTTGAACTCGAACCCACAGACACTCCCAAATGAACGTTCCACAAACTTCACGCCAATCGACGACCAATCGAAGTCTGTCTTAATCCCTTCGCCTGCCTCACATGAAACTCCAACAAAACAAAACAAATCCTTTCCCACACCCGCCTCTGAAAGCAATTAACTTCATACAAGTCGTCTTGGGGGATTTACGCAAAGCACTCGAGAAAAAATTCACTCAAGAGATAACGTGTGTCAACCCTCGAACAGAGGACGAGTCCCATCCCGTCCACCACCCCGCCGCACCGCAGTCGGTGTTTGTTTTTAAACAATCACTCTCCTTGAACCCGAAGCCTTGTGCGGCATGCTGATGGACCTCGTCCATTTCCCAACCATCGGTGATTAATTTTCGTTCCTCTGCGCTCGGACATAATCAATTTTGGACGACCTTTCTTCGTCTTCACTCCTCTCGGTCGCCGGTTTGGCAGCAGATTAGGGGCGTCGAAAAAGAAAACAACACACAGACGCGCGCACACTTAGTATGTATCGGCATGCATGAGAAGAGGAAGAAATGTGACACTCGAGTGTCCGGGGGCAAGCTGTCGCCTTAGTCACGTCCCAATGAGCGAGCCAGAGGGGTCCCGTACTCCCATGCCGATGCAGAACGTTGCCAACGTCCCCGATAACTAAGTATTAATAATCTGGCCCGGATTACCGTCGCCCCACGTTTGGCGCAATCAATTAGGAGCTGACCCAAGCCGAACGGAGACACATTCTTCCTCTGGCTCCATTTTTCCATTTTTTTCGGGGCTGACCCTCTGCGATAAGCGCGAGGAGAGAGCGAGAGCCAGAGCGATGGTGGGAACGGCCCAAAATCTCTCATCGAGATGTTACATCATATTCCGTAATTAAGTTCCGCACACGCCTCGCCGGGCTCGGGTTGTGTTACACACTCTCGCTCGCTCGGCCTGGACGACGACACTGACGAGCAACAACATCCGCCTGCAGACGGCGCGGGTAGGGGGCGCTGATAAGCCGACTACGACTCCATCACTGGGGCTTATCTTTCGCCAGCAGCAGAGCATGGCGACCGGGTCTACTTCCTCCTCTTCCTGTGTTCCTCTCCCACACACGCGCACTCGCCGGCATCGGATTCAGGTCGAACCTCCGATATTCGCAACACGGCTTGGATACGAAATAGGCCATCGCTGGAACGCACTTGTCAAGTTCACAAATGGACACACGTTCCCATCGCGGCTCATCGGCGGCGGTTGTGGTATGTGTGCCCGAGCGGCGCACACTCTGGGACCCTGTGACAGCTGTTCGCGGCATTCAAGGCAAATATTTAGATGAACAGCTTCAGCGACGTGCTGCGCAATGTGCTAAATTAGATTTGTCAACAGTGCGGCAAATGTGTGGCGTTCCATTGGATTACCAGAATGAGATATCGCGCCTCGGAACGAGAGAGCGATGCAGCGGGCCGCCTCGCTTGCGTATTTTTAATTCATGAATCGGATGTGATAATTATGAATGAAATAATTTCTGTTGTCACTGTGCTCCGCGGCGAGGCTGTGTGACTGTGCGGCTTCGACGTCTGTTTGGGTTGGCAGATTAGCCCCGTCGCACCGCGAGCCGCGCCAGCATGCGAGGAAGCAAACAAAGTCGCTTGATCGTGTTTCCAAAGGAAATCGTGTTTATTTCGGTTTTTTCTTTCTTTCTTGTTTTGATGTAGAAATCTGTGTCAACTAGAGATAGACCGTGCTGACCGGCTGAGCATGGCTTTGTCACGTGAAGGAACGAGCAAGCAAGCGATCTCATGATTCTGAGAGATTAAGTGACAGCCGAAGACATTGAAGATGCTGGCATGTTGGGAGGAGTTTTGTTACAACGGCAAGAACTCATTGAGCATTGTGATCGTAGAGCATGTATGAAACTCGATGAGTTTCGTTATTGTAGAGGGAGCATATCGCAGCGCGCGTGGTTTACTTGTCTCGAGAGTTTTTGAACGCAACGACGACAACATTAGAACGAAAAACATAAAGTTCGGAAATCAATGAGCATTGTGATCGTGGAGCAAAATTTTTGACGCTCGATCATCAAGGCGGCACGATTCGAATTGCCATTTACTTTTTTCAGAATTCTTGAACGCGTATAGCATTTAGGCCTCAGAATGTGTGCAAGCATTTCGAAGCTCGACGAGCATTGTGATCGTTGAGCACGCCTATAACTCGTTGAGCTTGGTGATCGTAGCATATTATTTCCGAGTGTTATCTACATGTTCGGAGATTTCTTGAACCCAAAAGTAACTCAATATTGCACCATTAGAACGAACAAAAACGTCCGGAAATGGGTGAGCATTGGGATCGTAGAGCAAACTGTTTGGCGCTTCATCCCACACAGCACCTCAGGCGGCAAAAACTCAACGTGCTTACTTCTTCCGTTGGAGCTGCCAATAATGTCCTCAGAATTCTAGAGCGCTTACAGAGTACAGGACTAGACTGCTCGACGAGCATTGTGATCCTTGAGCACGCCTAAAACTCGATGAGCTTCGAGAACGTAGCATATGATTGCGAGGTTTGTCTAGATTTATTGAATTCAAAAATAACTCATTATGACACCATTAAATGCAACAAAAACGTCCGGAAATGGATGAGCATTGGGATCGTAGACCAAACTGTTTGGCGCTTCATCGAACACAGCACCCAAGACGGCAAAAACTTGACGAGCTCAATTCTTCCATTGGAGATGCCTGCAGAATTTTAGAGCGCGTACAGAATTCAGGACGAGTGAAAAGGTCTTAAGCTCGACGAGCGTTGTGATCGTTGAGCTTGATCGCACTCAGCACTTAAGACGGCACGTCAGAAAATCGACGAACATTGTGGTTATAAAGCACAGTTGTTTGGTGTTATAAGATGACACATCAACTGCCTGCTGATTCCTAAAGGCACCTCGTCATGATCCAAAAGTCCCCGTGACAGATGAGCAAATTGATCGTCGCGCAAACTGTTGTACCTTGTTGGCCTGTGTTTACATAGGACTCTCTCGAATGCGGAACAGTGGATGCTCCCCGAAATTGTGGTTACTAAAGGCACCTCGCCGTGATCCAAAAACCCCCGTGACAGACGAGCAAACTGTACCTTGTTGGCCTGTGTTTACATAGGACTCTTTCGAATGCCGAACAGTGGGAAAAGAGCTCTGGAGTGCCCGTGTTGTTGCCTCCTCCTTCAGCACTTGCGATTAATGCACGCCACGCGCAGCACAAATCCCCAAACAAATCGATCCCCGCCGCTGAGTAAACAACAAGTGTTAACTTAATCATCATCTCCACACAGGGTGTCCCAGAACCACGATAATCATCTGCGTTACAGTCCAACGAACGAACGAACTCTTTCTTCTCGCTGATACGAAATTTCCGCTTTCGAAAGTTGACCTCTCATCTACCCCTTGACAGATATGTATTTTTAGCGCAATTCGCTGATAACTCCCCACGCCGGACTTTGTCCCACTAAACTGCTCTTGTTCAGTGAACTGTCATTGTCGGTGAAACTGATAAAAGCAGCATCTGTCACCAGCGAGCCGAGATAATCCATCCCCATTTGGAAAGTGGATTTTTACACACTTACGAGAGATAAGGGAGTGATCTCGTTTCGACACATGAAATGTCACACACTTTCCAGCTTGGTTTGACATTCAGTGATGTTGTAAATTGTCCCATTAGTCTGTTGGTGGCGTGGGATTGAGGCCACATTTGTAAGACGGTCATTTGAACCCTCAGAAGATCTGTCATTAATCATGTGTCACACGAGCTGTCACTGTATGAAACTTTCACTGGATTCGTCACTTTGATTGCTCAACTTGACAAGACACGTCACGGCACTCAACTTTCCAACTTAAACCAATTCCCCCTGTCAAACGTCAGCGCGCCACTCCAGAACTGTCAGCGCAATATGTCAAAAGCATTGCACATTTCTATCAATTGGACAAAATTCAATAAACGTCCACAGGCTTCACAAATGTGTCAAATGCAAATGGTTGCAGAGAGAGAGGCGGAAACACTACTTCACAATGAGTCATCAATTAACGCCAGCGGCTCGTCAAAATAACGGTTGCACGCCAATCCAATCTCAATTGTGTCAATTGAAATGTGCGCGGTTTTTCCTCTTGGAAAATCAATTCTTCACGGACACACCCGATCGGAGGAACACCAGAGAATGGCGAAAAAACGGGGGAAAAAATTAGCGCAGCTCAGCTAATGGTTGACTGGTTGAACGGGCGAACACTTCAAAGTCTTCTCTCGCTCGCTATCTGGCAACATTGTATGCTGCAGCAAACGAAGACAACAAGAACACAACATCAAAAGGAGAAGAAGAAAAAAACGCCATGGGTAAACAAGAGAGCAGAGAACACACAGGAAATACGGGAAACAATAAACGAACGCAAGCACATGTCTGTCATTTTGACGTGCAAAAGTTATAAACAACCCGTTCTTCGTGTTCCAGCGCACACGCACACATTCAGGAGAGCGCGCATTGCCAACGCGATGACACTTCAAATATTTGCGAACGCGCCACGTAATCGAATTCCGGCGTGAAGCACTAGGAGTTTGCCGCTGGGAGGCACGAATAGTTTGGAGCTATCAAAAAATTCTCTTGAACACGCATATGGATGAATTTTTATTCCGTGTCTCTCTCTGTTGTTTGGTCTTCAAAAGAGATGTCAGTGTTGGGGGGAGATGAAGGCCTTCTTAAAGCGAATTCAGCTTCCGCCGTGAATTGGGTGAATTTGCGTCCGGTGACATGCGTCAGTTTTTGGCGAAATGTGTGCTAGTATGGAGGTGGTCTTGCTATACGACGAGGGTTTTTTAGTCACTCTGCTGTCACAGGAGAAATCAAGGATTGTTGGTTGAGACAACGGCGTGAGCGGAAGTAGGGAAATCGAAGCGATTAATTTTCAAGGACGCTAATTTCCTACGTCATGAAAGGAGCAAAATCAAAATGACTTCTTGAGTGGAGACGATTGGTTGATCTACCTTAACGGATTAAACGTTGACAGCTGATGTCAGTGAGATTGGGACATAGTCATAAGCTTGGAGCCTTATTTCATCTTGCTTGACTTATTTTAGCTTCGGAGTTGCCATCATTCCAAGAACGGCGGATGAAACTTGAGTGAAGTGTGCCTCGGATTGAGTATAATTGATCTATCCTCTTCTGGATGAAAGGCCACCAAAGAGCTTGATTTTAAGAATGCACAAGGCTGTGAGAATTCCATTTTAAACAAGAGACAATCGTCCTTCACGAACTCAGGTGGGACTTGCTTTAGCCCATTAAACCAACGCAATGCCATTACCTTTTAGTGATAACGGCTCAAGACATGCTTTATTGCGTCTGTAGTTATTTTACTTTTCCTCTTAGACTTCATAGTAGACACGAATTCGGTCGGGACATCAATGCTTGTTGCTGCACTTGTAGTAAACTGAACTGGGAGACAAAGTCAGGGCCATAGTCGCAGTCAATATCAGAAGGCAACAAAAAGCCCCGGCAAACGGCTTGAGCCAGAATCAGTCAGAGCAGGAGCCAGAGTCAGAGCCAGAGCCTAAGCCATAGCTATAGCCAAAGCCAAAGCCAGAGCCAGAGTCAGAACCAGACCCAGAGCCAGAGCCAGAGCCAGAGCCAGAGCCAGAGCCAGAGCCAGAGCCAGAGCCAGAGCCAGAGCCAGAGCCAGAGCCAGAGCCAGAGCCAGAGCCAGAGCCAGAGCCAGAGCCAGAGCCAGAGCCAGAGCCAGAGCCAGAGCCAGAGCCAGAGCCAGAGCCAGAGCCAGAGCCAGAGGCAGAGCCAGAGCCAGAGCCAGAGCCAGAGCCAGGACTAAAACCACAGACGGAGCTAGAAGCAAAGCCGGAGCCGGATCCTGAGTCGAGTAAGAAGTTAAAGCCAAGAAGAACAGATACAGCGTCAAGGCCAAGACTGTTAAAGGCAGAGTCTGCACCAAGGCCCGCGCCAGAGTCAATGCCAGAGCCTGAGTCACTTACAATGTTACAGCCAAAGCCGAGGCAGAGCTAGACTCAAAAGAGGACAGATCCTCCGCCAAGACCAGAGCCAGTGATAAAGGCAGAATTGTAGGCAGTCCCCTTGCCAGAGCCAATGCCTGAGCAAGATTCAAACCCAAGCTCAGAATTAGATAACAGACATCTAAGCCTCACCACATCGGATCCACAAGCCATCAGTCTTGAAACTGAGTACTCCTCAAAGCACCCCTCCCCTCCAACGGGCAATAAAACTCACAAGTGTGAACCTTCAAGCTTAATGAAGTGAGATTCTCAATTGTCAATAAATCAGGCTCCTTCTCAAATGACAAGCAGGATGTCCACACACAGGCCTCCTCGTGCGCTCACACTCGCAGCGAATCCTCGCCACTCATGGCAATGAAAACAAAACAAAAACAGTCTTCCAGTGCGACATCAACAAACGCAGCGCACACAAGAAAAAAAAAGTGAAAGGGGTCACCACTTCATGGCACTTTGTCACGTCACCTCCAAATCGCATTAGTTGCGGACAACATCCTGAGAATCACCAACTGCGCACTTTTAATGTGCACGCCGCCCGGGCGGCTCACCCCCGCCGCTCGGTTTTGATTGAAAACGAACCCATGTCAAGCCGCTTACACACACACGCGACCCCCATATTGTACTCCGCCGTATATCACGTTACCTCTCGCCTGCTGCTGCTTCTGCTGCGCGCTGACGTCCATTCATGAAAAGACAACGACGGGGCCCACTTCACACGCCAACAACAGAAAGTCCTCTGTTTTCGAATCTTCTGTGCAGCCAGTGAACGGCGCGAAGGCGGCGGCGTCAGCAACCGCCATACCATCCGCCCGCCATTTGTTAAGCCATTATTGTATTAATCATTTGTTATTGTGATTTTGTTTACTCGGCGATTGGGGGGTGGGCAGGCTTGCTCTCTTCCCTTTTGCAGCCAACGGAGGGGGCGAATTGTTATGGTGGTGCGCGCATTTACAATCGTAACGACGAGTGACGCTCGCACTCTCTGTGTCGCCATTTATCGCCTCGTCAAAAGTCGAACGGAATTATTATCGCGACTACAAGAGAGAAAAAAAAAACTGGAGAAGAAGACGCTTCTAACACACAATTGATGGCGTTGTGTAGTTTTCTGGGATTGAATGCTACCCTCTGCCGTGTCAGGGGATCTTGTGGAGCATGCGCTCAGGGGTAAGCCGCTATTTGCATCGTTCTGCCCAGGGGGGTGGATGGCAATTAACGCGTTGACGGGGAGAACACATGCCATTATCAGCTGGAGGTAATTATCGTCTGCGCACGACGGACACCGCCCGACCTGGTGACCCAGTTGTTCACAAGAAAAACCCAGACAGTGTGACGCAAATGATGTCATGGGCCATCGTCGACTCATTGCCTGCAGTTTACTTGGAAGTCTCTGCCCGGTTAATTGGACGATATTCATGAGCTCAAAATTAGTCTCATTGAGTTCTGCGGCAGATATAGCTTGTGATGAGTGAGATCAGACGTGAGAGACAAGAGGACCGAGTGGTGCATCAGTTCAGTGGTTCCTTGAGTCGAAAAGTGTGGCTAAAACAGGAATGGACACGTTAACAGCTTAAAAGAGATAATTCATATTTCGTCGACGTTAGACCGTTGCCTGTTTGCCTGATCCACCAAAAGAGGAGGCACTCTGAACTGCGCCAACTATAGAGGCATCAGGCTTTGAATATCGCGTATAAGATGATGAACAGAGCTGCGTGGAGGAGAAGGCTTAACAACGAACTGTACGAACGGTGCAACGAACATCGACTTAACCACAAGACCTAAGATCGAACGGTTACAGAGGCTACGTCATGTAGAGCGGATTGAATACAATAGCCCGACCCGGCAAGTCTTTGAATTCCGCCCCGAGGAAGACGTAAGAGGAAAAAAAGACCCCGGCCAACTAGCGCCACCTTAAGTAACACCGTTGCATGCAAAAAAATACGATTTTGTAGTACGAAACGGAAAAGTCAGTAGATAGGCCTATTTTGTTCACGAGTGTTAAGAGACACGAGTTTTTTGTTCGACAGCATATACTTAAGACCAGCTCGTTTCGCCTGTTCCTCAATTGCCATGAAAACTTCCACTATGGTACGTTGGGACCGCGCGATAATGTCGATGTCATCAGCGTATCCCAACAGCTGGACTGACTTGTAGAAGATAGTGCCTTCCGTGTTGACTTTTGCCCGCCGCACTATCTTCTCCAGTACTGCAATGGACAAACGTCAAAATAAACTCGAGAAGAAAAGATCTAGTTCCAGAAATTAAGAAATGGCAAAAACGAGGAATCTATTCTAAGGAACTACAAGCTTTTGTTGGCATTTTATACTTGACAGCTGTCTCAAAAAGCCATCGAACTGGAGGGCCAGTTCCTTTTTTGTAACCCTTAGGACAAGAGGTCGCACTTATAAGTTTGGCAAGTCGAGCTCGGGTGAAACTACAACCAGTACCCGATGGCTACCACTTGTTGCAACACTGGGCATCGCCAGGTTGACGCCAGTCAGTGCCTACCCTATTCCCACAGTACCCAGCACCCAGGTTCAGACTAGCCTTCAAATACTTAGACGGCGCTGCTCCTTTTGCGTTTAGAACAGTGTACTGACTATTCTAAAATATTGGCTGCGATCCGAGCCAGAGCTGGAGCCAAGAAGAACAGGCACACCGTCAATGCCAAGCCGATTGTTTAAGGCAGAGTTTGAACTAAGGCCCGTGCAAGAGTCATTCCAAAGCCTGAGTCGGAGCTAAACCGACGCAGGAAACTTGTCTTAGCTGTCAGCATTAAGCTGGTAATTATATTCTGCTTCGATGTAGTCAAGACCGCTAGCCTGATCCTCAAACAACAAACCTAAGCCACTTGTGCTATCTCTGGTTAGCGTCCTCCAGACAGCCTCAATAGGGCGGTTCAAGTTCCTTTCTACTTGAGTGCGGCACCAAGCGGACCGGACCTACTCTGCTGCTTTGGGTTGGCGTCGAAGTGAGTGTTCCAAAAATCTGATTTTTAGTCTGAAAACGTTGTTATTTCCACTTGTGGCTGCTGATCTGACTGATGGTCAAGGCGATGATGAAAGAACTGGATTCAATACAAAGATGGCCAGTAAGCTGTAAGCCTGTAAGACCATTATTGCGCTGACATTGGTGCAGAAACGCTTGGTTACGGCCGGCCTGAAAACTTGTTATTTCCAGGGAAGACATTTCCGGTACAGAACTGCTAAGCCATTCAAGCGTTTGTTAGACAGAGCACTCGGACATAAATGTTTGGTTCTCTAGAGCACAGCCCTCTGTTTGATGAGACACACCTCACCGCCCGACACTCAGAAGAAAACGCTGCACAGACCAACAGCTTCAACCAACTTAGCCTTCGTGAGAATGAGCTCCTCACCGATCCCAATCTCAGATTGCCGAACCGAAACACAAGCCTGCACGTCGAGCATGCGTTCAATTGCATACAAATTGCACATCAGATCGGGGCGTGTGCTCTCTCAGCGCTTTTGAGTTTCAATAGAAGACACATCTCCGACACCACGATGTGTGTGCGTGCGGAATACGCATCATCACTGAAAATAGAAGTTTTCATGTGCAATTGCAGAACGGAATCTTGACACACTTGCTGAGTGCATTTCTCTCGAGAAGACTCCGACTTATTCCGGCGCAGTCCACATTTCATACCGTCACATTCCACATCCTCCGGCGGCAGCACACGCTTGTGTCCACTTGTGGGTCTGTCTTCAAATCATCGAGCCATTTACTACACTACGTGACGTGATATCCATTAAATCTCCCCGCTCCCGCACCAATCGCAGCCCTAGCCGAGGAGGAGAACACAAAACAAATTACATTCAAAATAGAAGACGAGCGCAAAGAATCCCAGAGACGGACACAGGCGGCTAAGATATCAACAACGCAGAAGAAAAGCATAACGGGGCATCATTGTTTATAACATTATTATGACTGATTATACAGTTACGTCCACTTATTGCTTCTTTTTTTTCCACTTGTGGTCTCGGTGGCTCGGCAGCTCGGTGGCTTGGTGGTCTGCCCCGCCACATCGGCCGTTCACTTTGCACAGCCACTGTGTGCGCGCCACTCTCACGAACGTGTGTGGGGGGCCGCGTCGTCGTCGTCGGTCGTCTCAAGCGTTGCATCGGATTCGGTTTCCTTCATATTGCATGCCCTCACACAGGCGGGGGGTGAGTGGGTGGTCACCAGTCGGGTCGGCGCGTGTGTTTGTGTAAAACCGAAAACGTCCGTTATTATTGATATTTAAATGCCCATAGAGCGACCTAAACGAACCGGCAAAAATGGATTTTCCGCTCCGATAGGAGAGCTGCAGACGGCCGACGGCCGCCACATACGCAGCCCCACGGCCCACATTCGCAGCCGCAGTCGCAACCGACTGCGTGCAAATTATGGCCACGCGCGTGTGTGCACGGAATGGGGTGCGATGCCGACCGACTGCATTCGAAAGCAGTTATCGATAACATTTACCGTATTATTTTTAATTGGGCATTGTGAAATCGATGTTCGCCCTCCGCCCCGGATCTCACGGTCTGTGTGCGTTGACGGTTGCATGCGGGCGAACTTCAGGCGGCGCAACGAGCCCGGGGATCGATCTAATCGAATGCGGGCCTTTGGCTGTGCACGTCGGGTAGTCTGACACCCTGTCTCTCTGTCAGTCAGTCCGTGTGTCCGTCTGCACGGTCGGCGCGTCGTGTGCGCGCTTCTTGTCCGGGTCACGATTGATTGCAAATTTTCCAATTCAAAAATAGACAGTGGCGGTAGTGGTGGTGGCGATGGAAATGGAAAACCAAGGCAGTACCTGCGGGTATCGAGGTAATCACTGGCTTTGTGCAATCATCATCTCCACCACCACCATCGCTGCTCGCTGTGACAGTGGCAAGGGGGATGTGTCACGCCCATGTAGTAATTCTTTTCCTCCTCTCTCTCTCCGGCTGTGTGTACGGTTGGTTGTTTTTCATTTTCAGCTGCAAACCCGATAATTATGGAAAAGAGGGGAAAATGCGCTGTCGACATGGTTTATGGAATTTTTTCCTCGTTTTTTTGAATTTCCAATGGTTTGTCCTCAATTGTTGACTGGTTTCTACCGGTGGCATTGCATCACGACTGATGTGTGAAGGTAGTCGCTGGTGATTGACAGCCGGGTGACGTTTTGTGTGTTTTTTTGTGAATGTTGATTAGCGGAGTTGTGTTCAAGATGTTTTCTGAGTTTGGAAGTGAGCACGACATTTTTTTGGGACTCATGTGTCTGTGCCTGAACTAGAGCTTACGCTAGAGCTGAACGTTAAACCTGAGCCACAGAAATCCAAATCAGGTACACAGAACAAAACAGCAACAGACAAACTGACGCACTGACACAAACGAACTAAAGATGAATGTGGACCGACCAGGGTAGAGAGGCGACCGGAGAAGTTGACATATCCAAAGCCAAAGCCAAAGCCAGAGTCAAAGCCAAAGCCAAAGCCAAAGCCAAAGCCAAAGCCAAAGCCAAAGCCAAAGCCAGAACCAAAGCCAGAGCCAGAGCCAAAGCCAGAGTCAGAGCCAGAGTCAGAGCTAGAGCCAAAGCCAAAGCCATAGCCATAGCCAGAGCCAGAGCCAGAGCCAGAGCCAGAGCCAGAGCCAGAGCCAGAGCCAGAGCCAGAGCCAGAGCCAGAGCCAGAGCCAGAGCCAGAGCCAGAGCCAGAGCCAGAGCCAGAGCCAGAGCCAAAGCCAAAGCCAAAGCCAAAGCCAAAGCCAAAGCCAAAGCCAAAGCCAAAGCCAGAGCCAGAGCCAGGGCCAGAGCCAGGGCCAGGGCCAGGGCCAGAGCCAGAGCCAGAGCCAGAGCCAGAGCCAGAGCCAGAGCCAGAGCCAAAGCCAGAGCCAGAGCCAGAGCCAGAGCCAGAGCCAGAGCCAGAGCCAGAGCCAGAGCCAGAGCCAGAGCCAGAGCCAGAGCCAGAGCCAGAGCCAGAGCCAGAGCCAGAGCCAGAGCCAGAGCCAGAGCCAGAGCCAGAGCCAGAGCCAGAGCCAGAGCCAGAGCCAGAGCCAGAGCCAGAGCCAGAGCCAGAGCCAGAGCCAGAGCCAGAGCCAGAGCCAGAGCCAGAGCCAGAGCCAGAGCCAGAGCCAGAGCCAGAGCCAGAGCCAGAGCCAGAGCCAGAGCCAGAGCCAGAGCCAGAGCCAGAGCCAGAGCCAGAGCCAGAGCCAGAGCCAGAGCCAGAGCCAGAGCCAGAGCCAGAGCCAGAGCCAGAGCCAGAGCCAGAGCCAGAGCCAGCGCCAGAGCCAGAGCCAGAGCTAGAGCCAGAGCCAGAGCCAGAGCCAGAGCCAGACACACACTACCCAAACATCGTGAACAAACCTTTAAAAGCGTGCTGTTGTCGTGAAAGTTCATCGCAAAGTGCTATCAGAACAACCCTCTCCCCACTCGACAGACACCAGCCATGACGACATGTCAACCGCCAGTGACACAGAAACCATAATAGTCTGCCACTTCATCTCTTCCACACCACAAAATCGCATTTCACACACGCTCCATCGACAGAATGCAATATCATCCGACCATCTCCACTCGACAGCCATTTACGTCCCTTCAATTAAGATTAAGCACTGGTGGAGGGCGGGCCACTCACCCGTCTCCTCGATCATCGTCATCGTCCATAAGAGTTAACCTTCAACCCGTCTGCACATCAACTGTCGACGGCACCAATAAAGAGGTCCTTCGCCTCCTCCAGCCGCACACACAGACCCACCCAAACGACACATCAGAGCTTTGTTTACACGCTCAAGTAATGAATCTAGCGCAGGGAACGATGTGCGAAGCATCGCCGAAGCGAGAAACAATATCTCTCAGAAACACCAGCGAAAACAAAGAGTCTCCCCACTTCCCCTAGCGGTCGCGACGACTATCGAAAAAAGGTCAAAATTCACGCAGCCAACAAGGCGGTCAATTAATTCCCCATCGCGGCGCGGATAGAGGAGCTCGCTCTTGGGTGGCTTGGTTCGCTTTTGAATCATCCGCCAGCCGCACGCCGCTCCTGGCTGTCTGCGCGGTTGCCAATTAAATGCGAAGTTCTTCGCCTTCGCCAGCAGCCAAAAACTCAGACACTGACCGACCTTCCAGCCAAATGTGTCTCGCACAAGCCACCAGAACGCCCGGCACGACGAGTGATGTTCAGCGAAAATAAATTTCACCCAAAGCAGACGCGCCCATGAAAGGGGCACGGCGATGAATCTAAATTCGTATAAACGTCAAGCTGTCAGTTACCTGTCATAATTTTATTGAAAATTCGCGAACAAAAAAACGAGACAAACAGAAGGCGAACGGCTGAGAGATGCTGCTTGTGCTCGGCAAATCGTGCATATGACACGCTGTGGATGATGCCGCCGTCGCCGCGGCGCTCGGTATTCCATCAAAGGCGGCATCTTGACATCGAACGCGAACGCGAACGCTAACGCACCAGAGCATCGACGAGCAACGACACACTTTGCGTGTAGTCAGGCGTGATAGTCGTAGACTCAGTGCCATGTCATCATTGAGACTACGCCACAGCCAGACACAATTGCCAATTACCCGAGTGTCCTCTTCACATTCACCGGGGCCCCACAGACGCGGCCGCCCATGCCTACCCCCATGCCGGCAGCACGTTCTATTGGTCTTTTCTCACTTCGTCGCCTGTCGCGTTTTATCGATTTTTTATTGCCGCTCAGTTGTGCGCGGCGCTTCTTTATGCGAAGCACTGTCTCCTCGGTGTTGTCATAAATTAAAAGTTTGCATTGCGGCCCGCTCGACATTATGGGGCGCTGGGGTTATGCGCGCCACCGTGGCCGCCGTGTCCCAGTGGAGTGATGTGGTGGTCGTTTCCTGATTTTTTGTTCGTTCTCTTTTTTATAGTCTCTTGTCAATCGAGGGAATACCGCGAAGGTGAAGCTAATTAGGAACGAGGTTCAGGATGTCGTCAGCCGTTCGAAGGGCTTTTCGTTTTGTTCGATTTAATGGGGGGCGTTGAGAGCGCACGTTCGTGCGAATTTGACAAGTCGAATGGCGCGCAAGGGGGAGCGTTCTGATGTTTGGTGACGTTAATGAGGTGCTTGATGTGCATGCACAATGACAGTTAATCCGTGCGAAGTGAAACTGAAAGTGACAGTTTTGCGCTGTTTGACAGTTCGAAAGTGACAGATGGTGACTTTGAGTGAGTGGGGGTCTTTGTAGAGATTGTTGGTCTTGATTTTAAAGCTGTGCGATTTTTCCGAGGCATTTAGTGGACGCGTCAGAATTTTCAGATTTGTTAGATGGAGATGAGAGCTGGGGTTGTTCGTGTATGTGTTTGACAATGGCTGTCGTCGCTGGGCTGAAGTTGTTACTACCGCCTGGTACTGTCTTCTATCAAACGACATCACACAACTCGCGAGTTCGCTATGAAGAAGCTCTTGGTTGTTTTGAGAGAAAAGTTCTGCGTACGATCTTTGGTAATGTTTGCGTTGATGGCGTTTGGAGGAGAAGGTTCAACCACGAACTGTCCGGGCTGTCAGCGGCATGCACCTAGTTAAGCGTCTTCGGATCCAACGCTTAAGATGGTCATGTAGAGCGGATGGACACCACAGCTCCGGCCCGAAGAGTCTTCGACACCGAGCCATTGGGACAGCGCAACAGAGGACGTCCTCGCACTGGATGGCGCACACAAGTGGAAAAGGACCTCAACCAACTTGGTGTGCGCAACTGGAGGAACAGCTGTCGAAGGATCCTCCTCGCTGGAGAGGCATGTTGGTTGAGGCCCAGGTCCACCCGGACTGTGGCGCCAATCAAAGAAGAAGAAGAAGAAGAAGGTTTTAGTTGTCAGTGAGGACGTCTGATGGTAGGAACACATCTGTTTCTGAGCCACGGAGTAGACAGTGAAAGTGATGTGATGTGAATCTAGCCAATGGATGAACTAAACTGCACGAAGTAACAGAGATCTTAGGTGAGCAGGAAATAGCAAGCAACTGCAATTTTACAAAAGTTCCATACACGTAAGCTGCCGGTGCTGGGTGCCACGCTTGCTCAGACGTGCAGCAAGAGGATGCGATTGACAACGTCGAAGTTAAAGCAAGGAGGTTACCACTGTAGTAAAACAGCTCTTTAGGAATGAGGTCGCCGTTTAAATTTCTAGACGAGAATCAGAGGAGCTACCCTTAGGACCCGAACCTGCACTGGGACGTGCATCGATGGTTGAGAATCTCGAGAGCATCACAGGAGGTGTCAAGATTGTCCACGATGTAGACCAACCTAGTGCTTGCACCCTAACGTCGGTAAGGGGACCCCGTCATTTTCATGTCTTTTGACAGAAAAGACTGCAGACCACTTGCAGGCGCACTTAAAGACTGTCTAGGACAGAACTACTAAGTGTAGACTACAATTTGGCTAAACAACGTGATTGTCCTAGTCGATGATGCTTTTGGTGAAGAGGGCGATGGCACTGCAGGGTACTTCCAGTACCACTGTCCCTCCTTTTTTCGGATCAGGTGGCAGTTATTTTGGGCTGAAGAGGTGAGAGTTGTCTGCCTTCTTGAGTCAGAGCTCTTCAGTCTACCAAGTGGTTAAGCCTCATGCAATAATAAAGACCTGTTCACCGAAAGTCCACGGACGTTGTGCCAGACGGTGGTAGACTTCCCAAATTACTGACTAAGCATATGTAACAGTGAGACATGATATGAATAACGCCCTAGCTGAACTTTTCCCTGCTCGTGTCAAGTGAATGCAGACAATCTTGGAGAGAATAGTTTTTTAGATAATGCTGCTGCTTGGCGAGGAGACTGGCCGACTAACTCTACGGCCTGTACATCGACATCAATACATTCATGCCGATTATGGAATCCGGCGGATCGACTGCGGAGGGACAATTTTCGCATCCGCCTATTCTCCTATTATAGAAAACGCAATACAGAAAGTGAGCGGATGTCGGTGAAGTAGTGCGAAAAAAATGCTATTATAGAAAACGCAACTCATCCGCACTTCATACATTTTGTGACGTTTTCAATCCGAACCAAATGAGTTGCGGATTTGGATGAAAGAAGGATGTGTGGTTGCAACGAAAGTAAATTTTAGAACAAGAAACAAATGAAAATTGATTGATTCATACAAATATAATTTACTTCCTCTTTTTCGCTCATGCTTAATTTATTTCCATTGGACATAAATATTCTTCTAATGGCTGAACTCGGCAAAAACAACTGAAACAACCTTTAACCGTACTGGTCCGATATCCATTCTCATCCATGAATCTTAAACATGCTGCGAACTTATGTTCCGGAAACAAGGATGTGGAGCATAACACAGGTGACAGTATTTTCGTCAAGACAACATATCTTAATCCTGCTTTAGTCAGCCTGAATCATTTTACAAATCTGAAAGAAGGGTGCATGAGTGAAGGTTGATTACAAAAAAACTTCTTCTACTTCATTTAAATATCCTTCGCCCTACTTCTAATTTTATATCGAATGTCTTGAGAATAATTTCCTTGCTCTTCTGAATACATAAAAAGGCAACTCGACTCCATAATATACTTTAATTCACTCCGTAAATAACTATTCTTCAGCATAATTGAATCAAAAAAATCTAAATTGACAGCAAACAGCTGATTACAGAAGGGGTCGATAGGGATGTTTTGCGGACCGATAATGTAGTTTATCCGACGGATTCCATAATAGGGTTGAACTTCGATTGCGGATGTGAGTTACTCCCTCCGCAGTCGATCCGGCGGATTCCATAATCGGCATGATTGACATCGTAGTGGAGATCCGACGTAGAATCGCCCTCGGCAACCGATGCTACTTCGGTCTGTCAAAACAACTGGGCCCGAAACTCCTGACTCGAAGGACCAAAGTCATGATCTACAAAACCCTTGTCCTGCCAGTCCTACTTTATGGAGCCGAAAGCTGGACATTAAGTAAGGCTGCAGAGCTGATTCTTGGTGCCTTCGAAAGAAAAATTGTACGTCGGATATATGGTCCCGTCTGCGAGGAAGGCGAATGGAGGAGAAGACACAATCGCGAGCTCTACGAGCTATACAAGGCTGTGGATGTAGTCCGGAAGGCAAAAATCCGTCGACTACACTGGCTCGGCCATATCGAGCGAATGGACAACAACGCTCCAGCAAATAGGGTCTTCGAATCCGAGCCTCCTGGTTCGAGAAGGAGAGGAAGACCGAACCTCCGGTACAAAGACCATCATCGCGGATGCAAGACAGCTTGGCCTTGGAAGCAGTGTGCCCAGGACCGTCACCGATGGAAGGCAGCAATTGTTCAGGCTCAGACCCTTCATGGTTCGTCTGCCTGATAAGTAAGTAAGTACATCGACATCAATCGAATACCTCGGCTCAGATGGTTATGTAGAGCTAATGGACGTCAAACCTCAGATACAGAACTCGATTCCAACCCAGAGAAACCTCAGTCCGATGAAGGAAGACGCATGTGGAGTGAATCAAATTCTTACATCAGTCATGCATTTGCTAGTCAAATAAGCTGAAGCAGAAACTTTTGACTGCGCCAACTCTCGATGAATCAGTCTCCTTGACATCGTGTGCAAGTTCTTCTCCGTAGTCCTCTGTGAGCGAGTAAGGCTGTTTATCAACAATCTGATGGGCTCTCGTCAGTGGGGCTTTAGCTGGAGGAAGTACAAATTGACTAAATCCTGAAAAAAAAAACACCCGATGAAGGGCACAGCGATCTGGCCTATTTTAGTTCGCATTTGACATGGACTCTGGAAACGAACAGAGTCCATGACTTCTCCGCTTAACTCCAGACCTATGCGTATGACGAAGCCTGTTCCAACGAGGTTAAAAACGAACTCACCAAGACCTTCAGTGTCAAGGAAAAGATTTATGAAAGGCGACGCGCTGTCGTGTGACTTCCGAAGTAGATCGGGCTAAGTCCAGTTGGGTAAGTACATAAGTGGCTTTAAAGGATGCACTTAGACCAAGGTAGGTCCGTTGTACTGCCACGTGGGTTCACAAACAAGGGATTCGGTCGACAGCAAGTTTTGTCAGTAAATTCGTGTCTTGATTTGACCGGTATCACCTTAAGGTCACTTAGATTATCAAGTGGAAGTGGGAGTCCATTGTGGCTTTGCTGATTGAAGGGAATACAGGTTAGGTACGGGGAAGATGTTGTACAATTCCCTCCTCCTCGTTATCTAAGCAACTACAGCAGAAATAATCTGGGAACTCCTAGTCTTTTTGAGTGTAAGCCTAACAGGCAATTTCCGGTACTTATTCCCACTGCAGTTCTGATGTTGGATCTCTTTAAGAACGTCAAGCTATCTGATATTTTTGTGTAAAGGCGAGGCAAGATCTGCTTTGTATGCGACGCCTGCCTTCTATCTGGCATCGATTTGTTTGCTCACTGAGATTGGTGAGCTGTAACTTGAAGGTGGCTAAGAGCGAAAATATTTTTGCTTTGATTGTTCAACTGGCTGATGGTCGTTCACTTTTGATTTGGTTGTGCATTGTGCGTTAGAGTAACTTAACCGAGACTGTCGACACAGACGAGCTTCAGGGTGGTGCCCTCGATGGTTGTTCTGAAGTGTTCTGGAAGAGCTTGTTCCATGAAATCGCCACTGGCCATTGGAATTGAAACATTCATTTCGGGTGAGTTGGAGCTGATGATAGCAACAGCCAGAGAGTCCTTCGATAAATACATTTGGCAGTCGTCGGTGTTATCACTTGAAACGAATGGAACGCTTCCAAGAACCTGCTTTTGAACACTTTGGCAGTTCACGAATTCAATTGATGAGACCACACAGTCGAAGAGGAAGAAACACTTCTTGCAGGAATCCATAACGACGTTGTGCACTTTGCCCTTGATGGTGAGAGTGGAGTTCTCAGTCACAGTCACAAAAGGTTCCACCATCTGGGAGGTTTGTGGCGATTTTTGTGAGATTCTCATAATGTCTCTATGGCCTGGCAAACAGCACAGGCGATTCTTTAACAGCTCATATCGGGCAAGCGCACTCGCCCAACGCCAGAAGTCCTTCCCGCTGTTAATGAACGTGGTCTGACGAAAGCAGAACAACCAATGAGACGTTTGCGCTAGGATTGAGACGATGGAATTGGATTAGGAGCAAATGAGGACTAAGAAAGGAAACATTGCAAGAGGCAGCTATAACAATAGAAGGGGTTCATTAGACTCGCTCGAACATCGGTGTATCGTGTCTTCTTTGTTCGTGTTTTATCGCTATTTTAACAAACGATGCTCAAGTGAGCTAGCAAACTGCATTCCTTCTCTCCTTGAATTCACCCGCGATACATGTCTCGCCGGGAATGAGTTACATGTCTCGCTCGAACGCACATTGAAATTTAGAAACTCGTGTTTCAGTCGCACTACACGAATATCGAATGCTTTTACCAGCCCAATATTGCCCATAGTCTACGATCCGCTGATATTCAAGGCCAATGTGAACAGGTACCTCTTCTCCCACTCTCCCTCTACACCACAGACCTGTGCTACATCTTGATCCCGGACAATAGGTAGGTAGGTTATAGTGGCTGTCTGCTAAGGGCAGTCATACTTAGGCCAGAGTAGGCCCATTGTGATACCGCGCAGACTCATGTCAACTGCGTCTTCTTTCGGATCAAGAGACAGTGCTCCGCAAAGACAGTGTATTCCACGGCAGTGTCAAATATTATCCCCCGGACAAGAGGAATAATTGACACAGGCTCACGCAAAATCATAAGTTCTGCCTGCCTTCCATTTCCAAGTCCACCAAAATCTGTGGAGCCTCCACAGAAAAATCCGCCTACACGCCAACAAATTCGAAAACAAAACCCCCCCTCGACCAGCCAATCGAACAGAACGTATCTCAGTTCGTGCATCTGGCTAGCTGCTATCTAATTGCTGAGCGGAGTGTGTGCTTTATCGAAAAACACAAATAAATTCGCAATTAATGTGTTCAACTGTTGCGCATCGCTTTCTAATTTGTTGTTTTTGTTTTTCTCTTTCTTTTGTAATTTCATTTGTACCAAGACGCCGCTCGACTGCCACTTTCTATGGATAAAAATTAAAGAAACGTAATTTATGTTTGTTTACCAGAGAGAGAGAGAGAGTGGTGGTTTTTGCCTTCATTCCTAATTACAGTCCTTACGGACACAGCCAGACATTATCTGTCAAACTAATAAAAACTGTGATCAATCAAAATGTCATTAGTTAGTCGTCGTCGTCGTCGTCGTTGCTGTTGCTGTGGCCGAGCCGCACCGCCATAGGAATCCCGGCAGACGTGATAGCAAATGACAGGTCAGAAGTGTAACTTGATGAAACGTAATTAGTTAAGGGGAATTGTTTACACAAAACATTTGCAGCAAGACGAGGTTGCGGGGGAGGAGGAGAACGAGCAGGAGAGCTGTCATAATGAGGGGGGGAGAGTACAAAGACCTTTGGCTGGACAGTCAACTGAGAGGCAAATCGAATGAGTTTCCCTGAAGGCGAGTCGATGAGATCTCCCTCCGGACTGAGAAAGTTTTGGAATTTGAATCCGTGCTTGTCGGGGGAAGTCCTACAACTTGATGAATGATGAGAAATGGAAGGCAACACGAGCTTAGTCAGGCGTCTACGGAGTCAAGGCCTAAGGTGGCCTGGGGGCCTGGGTGGTCTGGCATGAAAAAGTCAGCTCCGACTCGAAGAGTGTCTGATTTCGCTCTTGTAGGACATCGGGAATGGAGGACACCCCCCTGAAGAGCTAAGTTTTTGAGACGAGATTGAGAAGGCAATCTACACTGACGGCTCTGTTGTCCATTCTCAGAACATTTCAAGAGACTGATACGTAACAATAATTGCAGTGAGTCCCTAGCGGAACTATTCGCAATCCGGGAGGTATTTGATCAAGTCAAATTACACCATTAAAGCTATTGGCGCCCTCACTTCATGCTTTCATAAATTCTCTTATTTTGCAGAAGGTTGTCCCTCTGAGCTGGTGTTCCGTGGTGTAGTGGGTATGGGCGTCGATCCCAACCCCTGGTCTGTGAGATAAAAATAATTTTCACAGTCCCACCTCTTTCGAGTCACTGACAATGTTCAAAGACCTTCCGTCTAAAAAAAGCTTCTCAAACTTGACCGTTCGGAGTCGGCATAACACTGTAGGCCCCTTGCACTCGTGAGAGAACAATAGCACGCACAACACGAGTGGTTGCTGAGAAGCTCTACCCTGGCTCTCTACTGGCTGTAGCGCCACCCATCACTCTGAGCTTCCGTCATAAGGTCATCTAAAAATGCTCTTTATAGCCCAAGTCCCCAGCAAAAACCTAGGAAATCAGAAGACCGACTAATGATCTGCCCTACACTGCTGGCTTGCAGGAACCGTGTGCATAGTCATAGTCAAGGCTAATATTTCTATTCTCTGCAGTGAAATAGCAAACCTAAGGTGGGCCAGACAAACATGAACCTCGGACCATTGTAAACACAAAGGACTAAAGCTGATAAGGTTCTCACTAGAGATGTGTCAACCCGAAACTTTCTTAACTCGAGCTGAGCCGAGTTGGAAGTGAAGTCAACAAATTAGTCTTTTTGACTCCATAGTGTGACTGCCGTAACACGGAGATATTGGCCCCGTCCATACATGTCTCATAAGAAACATAGGTCAGTACAACTCGTTGTCTTTGTCTTAACCAACCAAAGCGTATTGTGTGTTCAGAGATGCCCAAGCCGAGTCAGCCGAGATGTGTTGACATAAGTTCAACTCGCCATCTTAAGGGATGAATCCGTCGACGCGCTCCGAACTGATAAAGATTTGGATTTTGAATACGTGCTTGTCGGGGGAAGTCCTACAACTTGATGAATGATGAGAATGCAACACGAGCTTAGTCAGGCGTCTTCGGAGTCAAGGTCTGATGTGGCCTGGAGGGTTGAATCCGTAGACGCCTGGCCAGACTCAGTTCTCCATCGTCATCCTGCACAATCTGACGAGCTTGGCAGGGGTGTCAAAACTAGACATGACGTTGTATAGCTCGTCTCTATGCAGGCTGTCATATGCGGTCATGAAGTCGACAAATAGATGGTGGGCGTCCATCTGCATCTCTTGGGTTTTATCGAGGATCTTTCGTAATGTGAATATTTGATCGATGGTGGACTTCCCAGGCCTGAAGCCACACTGAATCTATCAGGTTGTTGACGAAAGGTTTCAGGCGCTCACACAAAACGGCAGAGAAGGTCTTGAAGACGATGTTTAGAAGACTTATCCGCCGATAGTTGGCGCAGTTGAAGGGGTCTCCTTTCTTGTGGATCGGGCAAACGATACTAGCATTTCACTCCTCGGGCACTCTTTCCTCCGACCATGTCTTACAGATAAGTTGGTGCATGCACCCTACCAGCTCACTTCCAGCTGCCTTAAGGAGATCTGCAGACACTCCGTCTGCACCAGCAGCTTTGTTCGACTTTTGTCTCGATATCGCTATCATGACTTCGTCTGGATCAGAGGAACGGAATTCTCTTCTATCGTCGTCCATTGCGTGGAGTGAAACATTCTGACTGACAGCGGTGTTGGTGTCCTCTTCGCCGATAAACAGTCTGCAGAAGTGATTCTTCTAGATTCTCGACAGCGACTCTACTACGAGTTGTCCCTCTTCGTTCCGACAGGCTTCTGTCCGATGTTTGTACCCTTTGGAAAGTTGCTTTACCCGCTGGTAGATCAAGCACTCGATTAATATTTGTGGCTAGGTGGTCCCCACGGACCGCGTAAGAATTCACACTCGCTTGGCACATATCCATACGAAAGTGAATGACAGGATAGGTGGTAGATAGAGCTCTATCTGGCCTCAACCACCTGAAGTACCATGAAAACAAAATGGGACCTACACATGACCACAACTGTAGGGCCTGTGACGACGTCCACTATCTTTCTCACTCTCAAAGAGCTAACCATCCCCTCAAATGGGCACCACATCAATAGTTCTACAATCACCTAAGAAAGGATAGTTCCAACACACCTTACCTAACCCAGTCAATTAAGGGTGTCACCGAATTTTTCACATTTTTTTTAAATGACAGGGTTTTTGCCGTCTTTCTTCCTTGTGATTTTAGAGAAGCATCAACACACAAACATGCTACATTAAGGACAATTAGTGGGCTTGGGCAGCTTATAACAAGTCTCAACGTCGCCTGTTTCCACACCATGTTCGATGTGTTATGTAACTTTTGGTCTGTCGGCATGCCGTCGTCAAATCATTAGATTGCTTGGCTTCATCTCGTAGGCAAAAATGTCTGGAATTCTATGGTAGACTTTGGTGTGCAGACACATATATCCAAACTGTGCCCCAAGTTCCACCCACCTCTCAGCAGCCACTTACGAGCTAGACCTCCGCAACCATCACAGCCCATAAAGCCATTGACAGTCATCGCCAGAGCCAAAACTGCCTTCCATCCCCTGCTCAGTTCCTTGGAACCCCGCATTAATTATTAGAACCATTAACACAGAATATCGCTTTTAAACCATCTCCACTCCAAGTCGCATGAATCATAATTTGCGACTCCGTCAATGCCTGGCCTGGTCGCAGCCTCCGGCTCCTGCGACGACAGACTTGTAAAATTGATATGCTTTTGATTAAGTCATATTTTTCATTTAAAATTCAATTGATATCTCGGCAGTTGTTTGGCAGCGATTTGTAGCCCCTATCGGCTATCGCTTCTTTCTACTGACCTTGCAGCATAATTTTGATCTCCCGCTGAAATGCGAACATTTGTCACGATCGATTTATTCGCAAGCGATGAGATCACGCCTCGGGATGGGTTGTTGCCTTTGACGTCGATGCTGATTAGTTTAATTTTTAATGACAAAGTGGTCTTCGATGCGACGACGAGTGAGATCATCGTGGAGGCGTTTACTTTATTGCTCTCGAGAGCAAAATACAAAAACTGCTATCATTTACATTTACGAGGGGTTCGCCTAATTGGCGATGATGGGTGGGTGATTGCGGCGGAAATCAATTTGTTGTGCATTTTGAAGCTTGTTTTGGATGGTGGAACCTTTTTCGGTGATGGTCATGGCGATGGATGTGAGCTGCGAAGGGGTACTTGAAAGCTGTTCAGATGAGGAACGATCATCAGTAAATTCGAAGAAAGCGAAGGTGAGATGAGATGGATGGTTTGAGAACAAGAGGGCTAGTCATCCATTCATCTGGAGCAAGCCCAGTTTACCAAGGGAAACCCCAGGTGTACCCATTTTCATTACTTTTTTTAATCTTTTCTACAGCCCTCCCCGCTGGCAAGTTCAGTTTGGATGGTCATCATCATCATAATGTCACTGACTCGCATGATCTATTAAAAGGATGGCAGCTACGAAGCACAAACGAGAGATGTACAGACCCTAGGCCACTCGATCTTCCTCCTTCGACCCTAACTCACCAAGAGCTGTGCCTGAGTGCAACCCCTCGAGTTTTTGAACTTGATCTGAAGCACCAAACCGGATCTGCAAAGCAGTCGCCTACCTGATGGAATGGCATTCAAGGGACGCCTCGAAAGTGGCGATGTTCACATCACTTGAGCAAAACATCGAAGCAATGACCTATCTGTTCAAAAAAGCAACTGCTCAACATTGAGTTGCTCCATCCTCGCACGTTGCCATGTACTTTCATACACTCACGGCATGCAGCTGCCACAAAAGCACAAAGAAACCTCATCTCAGTTTCCCGCATTCACGATTCACGGTCATTATTCAGGGCCATTGATGAAAGTTCGAATAAAAACTGAGTTGGAAGTGGCTCACTTGTCGCAATGGCTTCCCGGTTCTGACGGTTTTACTTGACGCCTAGTAAGATCCAAGTCAGATCCACACTAATACCGGACATCCTCAAGGAACTAGACAATCTTTTCAGTGTCTTCAGCGAGAGATGAGAGACGCGCACCTCCGATCAGCTCTAAGAATGACGTTAATTCATCCGGTCTAAGGTGGCCTGAAGGGTTGAATCCGTAGACGTAGACTCCGTTCTCCATCGTCATCCTGCACAACGGACGAGCTTGGCAGGAATGTCAAAACTAGACATGACGTTGTATAGCTAATCTCTTGGGTTTTTTCGAGGATCTTCTGTAATGCGAATATTTGATCGATGGTGGACTTCCCAGGCCTGAAGCCGCACTGAAAAGGACCTATTAGGTTGTTGACGAAAGGTTTCAGGCGTTCACAAAAAAACGGCAGAGAAGATCTTGAAGACGATGTTTAGGAGACTTATCCCCAGATAGTTGGCGCAGTTGAAGGGGTCTCCTTTCTTGTGGATCGGGCAAACGATACTAAGATTCCACTCCTCGGGCACGCTTTCCTCCGAGCTTATGTTACAGATAAGTTAGTGAATGCATCCTACCAGCTCACATCTAGCTACCTTAAGGAGTTCTGCAGACAATCCGTCTGCACCAGCAGCTGTGTTCGACTTCAGTCTCGATAGCACTATCTTGACATCGTCTAGATCGAGGGGATGGAATTCTCTTCTATCGTTGTTCATTGCGTGGAGTTCAACAGTCTGCAGAAGTGATCCTTTCAGATTATCAGTATGGAATGCGACTCTACTAAGAGTTGTCCCTCCTTGTTCCGACAGGCTTCTGTCCGATGTTTGTACCGGATTCATGAACATTTATGTCAACTATGTCCAAATTCAAAAACTCATCAAGCGGTGTGAACTAATGATGTCCAATGTTGGGTCCCGCCGAGGGCGCATAGAGATGAACTGAGTCCGAATCACCGATTCCATTTGATAACGATGCAACTGAATTTTTCAATAATGTCGGAGAATTTTTTCATTCCCGGCCCACCACGGCCCATGTACAGTCGCTTTCCAGCACGAGCGATGACTTTGGGGCCAACTAATTTTTACAATCGGTGCTGATTATGAGCCTTAATAAGCTCCTTGAGAAAGACGTGGTCCCTATTCTGCCTCTAAGGTGGTCGTGATGTCCCCTCCTATTAGTCTAATCTGATGCAGCTTAATAATGACAGTCGTAGAATGGGGCAGGGGACCAGTTTGGTACCATCGTGGTCGTGTACGTGAGCATTGCCTTTTTTCAGCCTCGGAGGTTGCAGGCCCCCATAAGTAGATATATTAGCAAGACGTCTTTGGAAGAAAAATCGCTTCAGACTAAGCCCACTCAGTCCTACTCTGCTCCTGTAGCGCTCTGGCTAGTCGTGGGTTCCTACACCTAGGGGCCTACTACTTCAGCGGCTTCAATGAGCTAAAAAGCGCCGGCATAGGCCAGCTAACTACCGGCACCAACTGGTCCTATTCCATCGTTAGGAGAAGTCAATCCTTGTGGTATCACAAAGAGCCTACTCCGGCCTAAGTGTGACTGCCCTTAGCAGTCAGCCACATAACCTAACCTAAGACCACGCAGTGAGCGACGAAGAATGCTAAGCGATTGAACGAGTTAGCGACTGATTGACGTAAAAAAGGATGTTGATCTTGCGATAGAACGACTTTTAGGTAATCGCTGAGCGGCTCACTCAAAACTTGCGACGTGGGCATCGCCTTCATCGCATGTCTCTTCATCAGTTAGACAGTCTCTCATCGACCATTGTGATGCCTTAGCTTCACTCTCAGTTATTACAGATTGCTCTAAGTGATTATCAATAATCGCCTGAGCGATTGAGCGACCCAAGCAAAATGTACGTGTGACCACCTTAATACAATCCAATTTAGTGTCCACCAAATGCTGTCTCCTCAGTAAAGCCAACTGTGTAATTCAGTGATCTAGCATGCGTCGCTGCGATATTGTGTACCCTTCGCCCACGAATTCCTTGAGCGATGAGCGATGTTGCTGAGCGACAGAGCGATGTGTTTCATTTCCATGTTGATCGCCCAGCGATGCAAAATTTTTCTGTAAATGTTGGCGTAACGTAATTTTCAGTCCAATCGTTAGACGCTTCAATCATTCAGTCGTTCGTTGCTCAGACATTTTGAGCTCAGTCGCTTGGCGCTCGATCGTTTGTCGCTCGTTTCGTAGGTACATCGTTAGTCTCAGAAATTATAGTTCGACAATGCATGTTTGACGATGCACAATTCATCGCCAAAAAATCTAGATGTTCTTGGCTAAGGCAGGCAACGAGGATTAATATTGGGGAGGTGAGCAGACAAAAAGCAGCCGGCGACAAGGACTAGCATCGGAGAGGAGATCTGTACCAACTCGGCATGCGAAGTTGGATTAACGAGAGGTTGTTGGTTGTTCTATACACACGCTGTTGGTCTACTTAAGATTTGATCCCTCGTTAGGACTTCGAGCGTCGGACCTTCTCCACCTCTTCTCTGTTGTTTTCAACATGTGATGGCGATGAAGAACTGCTTATGAACTAGTCAGCTGGTCATCTCATTGGCTTATGCCATGGCGGCGCAGTCGGTTAGCACTTGCTCCAGGACGTTGCGTTGCCTTTAAACTAAGTTCGACTCAGCCAAGGCCAGGGAGTTGTAGCCTGTCACTAGCCTCTCAATCGAAGGAGTCTTTGGGAAACGTATGAAACCCATATACAGAGACTCTAGCGTCAGGAAGGCTAGTCTTTGGAGACAGTGAAGTCGAACTCATTTTAAGCTCGACATTTAAAGGCAGTTTCGCTGATATATCAGCTCTTTTGTTTGTGAATTGGGGATTTGCGAATGGGGCTATGATCAGCTTCCGTAACCCAGGGTGCTTCATGATAAACACACAGCAAGTACCGAGTGAAAACCTCCATTCAATGTGTACCCATTCATTCTAGCGCCTGTGGAATCAGAACTCCGACTCAGACGGCTCCGAACCCAGGGCCTGGAAGCATTTGAACCCCACTGTATCCACTGTTGGTGGTTGAATAAATGCTGCAACCAACAAAACCACCGTGAGTTAATGCGGATTACTCACGCTGTGCCCTGACTGTTCCCCGGCCTAGGTTCGCTTGGCAAAACCTCAGCCACACATCCGTCCCAGGAGCATGGTAACGAAAATAAAAGAAATTCACAGAACCACACAGGAGGTCGTTCTAAATTCCAAATGCCCACGTCGTCGGCCCACTTCACAGGCCAGACCACTTCCATTCAGCGACAATTTATCGCTTCCTTTCATCCTCAAACGTTGCTCTTCCTGATTCACGGCAATTCCACAGAACCGCACTAATCCATCGGATTTACAGCCATCCGGGGCATAAAACACCTTATTCATCGCTCCAGGGAGGAGGTGGCGTTTCCCAGAAACGAGATACCGCCGCTCCGCCATTCCCCGGACGGCATTAGTCGTTAATCGATCTAACCACCGGCGAATATTCCCAAACGCCCATGACTCACAACAATCAGAGCAAAAACAACACTCACACACGAGAGAGCGAGCGAGCCCTCAAAATTGAATTGTATCCACACTCTGCACGAACGTGCGCTTTCAATGCCAGCTAGACACACTCTGCATGAAGTCCACCGGGGACGGCGGAGGAAACGCCAAGAAAAGGCAAAAGAAATGACAAAAACCTGGAATTTCCGATGTCCAAATTGAGCGACGTCACATTCCTGTCCGCTTCGTCGTCTCCGCCTCCGGCTCGGAGTAATGGTCGTCTTCCGCCTTTTTGAGGCCGCAGACGCAGAGTCTTCCAGGAGGTCAATCAGCAGGGACGGACCCAAACCACTCGCCGCACCGGCAGCGGTTTAATGGCTTATCCCACCGCAGGCCTGTGAGATAAATCAGAGAACGATTTATAGATACGCAGCGAGAATTGGGTCATCTTTCTGCCGTCGCCGCCGCCGAGTGAGAGAAAACTCTTGGGGGAACCAGTGCTGCGGTACCTGTCCCGTCGTCAGCATTGTCAACCGGCCAGACGAACAATTTGGCACACATTTGAATAAAGACGTCGTCGTCGTCGTCGCTGTCGAGGCCCACCAAAAGACGGTTTCCCAACTCGGGCGCTGCCTTAATTACCACGCGGCTGGAGGTGGGCTGGAAGAGATTTCCACAAGATGGACATAAAATTTTACGACTTCCTTTGAAAGTTCTCCAAACCGTGTCGAGTGCTCGCAGAAAAACAACACAAAATAATAAAAAAACAAAAAAAAAAACACACCCGCCGAGATGTATGTGTATCGTCGGACGTTCTAGAGAATTGATATTCCGTCTGAAGATAGTGCCAATCAAACGTGGCTGCCTCGCCGCTCTCTCTGTGTGTCTGCTTGTCAGACAGCCGTCCGACAGCGACGACGAAGACGTATGTGCCGTGGGGGCCGGGGGCGCACAGCACCATCCGATTGAACGAGTAACAAATTTTAGCCAGTCTCTTGGGCGAAGGTGATCTTCATCGGGAATCCAAATGAGTCGCGCCTGGGTGGCTATGTGTGTTGGTTCGATGGGCTTTGGTGTGCACTTCCCACAGATACACAGAATGCAACAGCAGCCAGAGCGGAGGTTTTCCGCTTGGATCGGCAGTTGTTTGGCGATTTCAGAGCGGAAACTTGTTCGCTGCAAAATGATCGTTTTGTTATATAACCGAGGCAATTCAGCCGCGGGGGAATTTTCGAAAAAAAAGACCACTTGACTCGCTGGAATGTTGCACAAGTCGGGTGAGAATCGCCTGATCGTGTTCTTTTTTTTTCTTTTTCTGCTTTGTTTTTGCTGAAGCTCTTGTTGTGGCGATGTGAATTCGGGGGACGGAGGTGACTTTTTGAACAAACAGTCAAACTTTGATAAGTCGAATTCTTGATAACTCGGTTTTTTCTTCATGGCAAGTGATGGTTGGAATTTTTTTCGGCTGCCGTATGTGGATGCAATTTTGGGCGAAGGTGTGGTTGAAAGTCTGACCACGGTAATGATGCTCTGGGAATTTTTGCAGATGGATCGAGATGGGTGAAGACGCCTAATGGCATGGATGTCTAGGGATTCAAATATTCATCATTCTGGCTACCAAATCATCGTGGGGCCTTTCAGGCAGGGACGATAAAGGCAGCCATGTCTTAGGTAAAATATCATGTGGTTTGCCGTGGCTTTGTGGTAAAGTGCGTCGACCGCAATGCACTTGAACTTTGACGTCTAGGTTCGATCCCTGGTCTGTACGACAAAAATGATTTTCAGGGCCCCACCTTTTTCGAGTCACTGACAATGCTCAAAGTCTAGAAAAAGCTTCTCAAACTTGGTCGTTCGGAGTCACGTAAAACTGTAGGTTCCCTTCACTCCTCAGAGAACAATAGCTTGGCTCTGGCCCTCTATGGGCTGCTACGCCACCTATAGTATATCTATTACATTATTAACAACGACAGGCAGCACAGGCAGCCAGAAAGCGCAGTGACGTTAAACTCTGTTCAACTCTGTCAATCTTAGTGGTTCCTAGACGAACAAGTATTTTAGCATCCGAACTATGTGAGAGCCTACTTCATACAATTGTGAAGATGAGAAATTCACTAGAAAGGGAACTGGTTCCGTACTCTTTCCCGATTGAGATCTTAAGCCCATGGCCATCGCTATAGCTAAACTATTACTCATACAAATCCCACGTTTTCTACCAGCGTTTTATGTCTCATTTCAAAACAATAATGGCTTAGTTTCGATCCAAAACACTCACGTAGCATGATCAGGATGAGAAGGCAGTAGGCTTATAGCTATTACCGGTGCCATAACCATGCACCGTACTGTTGGAAGTTACGTTTCCAGATTAGGCCCTACTTTGACTGCTGCAATGAAGAAGATAAAGGAACTATTATGTATTTTCTGGGCCATCGCAGCGCTCTCTCCTCCAATTGAATATGTCATTTAGACACCTGTACGTGGCTTAACAACGAAAGCAAAGCAAACGCTTAAATTTCAGTAAGCCAACTAAAGTGACATTATTTTCAGCGCTATTTATCCAACTGCTGCCATCCATTACAGCTACTCCAATTTAGATGAGGACCTGGGCTTGCCTCAACTCAACTCAACATCTCGGTTGAGGCACAACCATAATTTCGCAGACATTTTTAAATTTGGATTAAATTTAACTCGTTTCCCTAGTACAAGTAACGCAGAAGTGCCACACTTAAGAAAATGTTTAAGAAACACCATCTTTGTCAGGATTATGCAGGTATTATATTAAAACTGGTAAGGCATGGGCGTATGTACACAGAGCAAAGTTGCTGACTGCACCCAACCTGGTAGGATGCCAGCGCAATCCCCCCTGTCAAGTTGACATACAGCCTCCATTCCATGAATAGGCCATTTCATGAATTGGCATCGATGAATTTTTCGGTACCAATGCCCCATCATCTTCCTCGGACTACCAAACGACGACAATGTCAGTCAAATCGCCGTCAGGATGAAAGCTCCACTCAATCCGGACGGTGATAGACGAGCATCGCCGCTTAGATACAACTTAACGTATAACTTGGCTTAAGCTTAAATTGAAAACAAGAACCGCGTGTGACCACCATCGATCGAGTGTGCCCCCTTTCTTGAGCTAGAACTTAAGAGCAATCTTTCTAGACGGACTGCCGTGGCAGGCTATTGCTGTGAAGGTGGTTTTGTGCGTTGTATTATGTGGACACCCGATTAGTAGGTGTTCCAGGGCTCCTTTTGGTTCTAGCCAGTGTTTACAGTTTTCAGAGCTTCTGTGCGCTATGAGAAAAGGTCCCACAGGCTTCTGGTTCTCATGATACCGAGAGGATTTTGGTATTTTTGTTATGTCAATCCTGGCTTTTCAAGAATCGGATGCGGTATTTTATTCGACACAATTGTTTATGTATTGCTGTATGTTTACATGAACAGGCAAAAGCCAATTAAAAGGTGCCCATAAGCGCCCTTATTTGCAGATGTCGAAGGCTTTTCATTGCCCTCATGGTTTTCGTGGCAATAAAGCCACTTTTCTTTTCCTGCGTCATGTGTTTCGTGACATTTGCAGACTGCTCTGGCGTTAACATAAACCTGACAGGACGATAAATAAAAACTGCCTGTCAATATATGGCCTTAAGTGCTTGAAACAGTTCCGGATTATTGGAATAACATCAGTTCTTGGTGGTTCTCGTTGGAGGCCAATTGGCATCACCATGGCGTCTGACAATAAGAAAGATCGATTGTGACATGAGCGGCGCAGGGTGTTGCACGGCAGCGCACTATTCGAAAAAAAAATTCGATTGACATGGCCGTGTAACGCCCACCGAAACGTTTTTCTTAGCCTTATTTTAAACAAAAAATAGTGTTCGTGAATTGAGACTCAAACCTCCTATTAACCCGAAAAGTTCACAGCGACGGTTACCATTACTAATTTTTAACTTATGTCCTGTATCCCCCAGTGGGACCTATCAGCTCTACAAATGTGTCTCAGTTTTTCAAATCGCCTACTCTCAGTCACTCAGTCTACTTGGACTCAGCAAGCCCTCATTAAGGGCCCTCATTGGAGTCATAACCGGGCACTGTGTAATTGGCACTCATCCTCGCAGGATGGCTGCTCCATATAATGATTTTTGCAGAAGCTGCATGGATGAAGAGGAGGACGAAAACACTCATCACCTTCTCTGCTCCTGTAGGGCTCTTGCCAGTCGTAGGTTCCTGCACCTAGGAGCCTACTACTTCAGCAGCCGTAACGAGCTAAAAAGTGCCAGCATTGGCCAACTAAATCAGTTCATCAGCAGCACCAACTGGTCCTATTCCAGCGTTAGGAGAAGTCAATCCGCGTGGTATCACAATGGGCCTACCTTGGCTTAAGTGTGACTGCTCTGCAGCAGTCAGCCACTACAACCTATCCTAACCTTTTCTAATCGCGTAACTTCCTTCTCAACTGTTCGGTGCCATGTACTCTTAGGACCGCCGCGCATCTTACCACTCCGAGTAAGATGGTTCCATTTCATCTCTTGCCTTTTTCTTTCTCTCCACAGTGGGCCATTCCCATCAACAAACGTACAATGTTCTCTCACTAAGTCAAATGTCTCTCTAACTCGAATTTTATGTTTGCCATATTTTGGCATTCTCGTCAATTTTCACTACAAAAATCCATCCACTCCCACTAAAACGAATTAATTTTAATATCCCAATTCACTGTAAGCGACCTTTCTAAGAATCTGTAGGCCACCTTCTTCAAATTTGGTTTGCTTCATAATTGGAACCATCAACCGTAAGATCCTTAGAAACTATCTGCAAGTATTTTTTAATATGGGATAGCTCCTTGTGAGAAATTCATTTCACTATCTGTCGAACGGTGCACAAAGAAGTTAAAACGAAAACTATTTCATAATCCGGATCATCTTCCAACTGAAGCAGAACAGAAAGTCCCACGTCGTCGGCAACAGTTGATTCTTTCTCATTTAAATTCAAATATAATGAATTCTTGCAAAAAGCCCGGAAAGAAAAGAACTAAATTCTTCAGAATAACGTTGAATCCGGATATTTTCCTTTCCGTTTTCCATGCAAATCCAGTGTCTACCGAGAACAGCTTCTGGGAATTTTTACAGGATGAATTGCGACCGTGAATATTAACCCGAAAAATTACTGTTTTCAAAGACGAGGTAGAACTAAGAATCCGGACATTTTTTTCCAAAAATTCAGCAAATACAGTGAATTGATTGTGAGAGACTCTAATTCCACAAATAGCTACCAAGTTGTTGAGAAGAAAGTTGATCCAAGCAATCGCATATTTTTGGGAACCCTAGCTTGAAGCAAAAATATCGTCAAATGCAATGATTTGTCGGAAAAAAGAAAATAATCCGCAAATTTATTTTTAAAATCCGGATAAAAGCACAAGTGGTTGTGTCAGTGGGCCCTGTAGTTTATTTCGTAATTTTATTTAAGATGTACAGACGTCTTTAAATTCTCAAAAAAGGCGGAATCAACCCTTGTGTCACTAAGCACGCCTGGCCAGATCTCTTCTATTTTCGAAATTTCGATCCTTACCAAATTTTCTGACCTTGTCAGTGTTTATATTTGTACTCCCTTAGTGTAGGCAATTAACTGAAAAATCTGAATGGATCAGAAAAAAAACTTTTTTTCTACAACAACCTCTAAAGTCATCGAATGTATGTGACGAAACCTATTTATTGACAGAAGGGTTAAGTATCCGGATTTTTGAACGACGGCCAAGAGGCACAACCAGAGCCATCAGGAGCCCTGTTTATTTTTCCAAAGTTCTGAGTAATATTTAAGTCTCCACATAAATTAAGCCGAAAATCGTTACGCTGATTAAAAAGCAGAGCATCCGGTTTCTTAGTCCGGCGTCGTGTGTGCAGCTTTGACAAACCGTGCAAATGATAAACGCCATCTTATTGTTCGCTCAGCTGTTGTAAGCATTCGCAGACGACATTGCCATGATTGCGAACACAGCAAGTCGTCAATGACGTGGGTCCGAACATGAATCTGCCAGCAGTGAGTCTAGGAAGACGAAAAGTATGCCCACTTCGGAAAAGAACGCACAATTTTGGCGTTCACTACATTTATTTGCTTATGAACCTCAATGCTGTCAAGCGCTTATTGCACTGTGACTTTCAACTATCCAAAGTTTGCTACAAGTTTTCAGCGCCCCATATTTGCCCTTGGTGTCAAATTTACGTCACAATCCATCTTACATCGTCGAACCCACTGTTTCCCAAAATTCTCTTCTCGCCAAAATGCATACATTTTCCCACCAGATCTAATGGCCAAAACAAATCCAACACAAGGCACTAGCCGCGCCTCCCCTACATCCCCAATCACAGCTCCTCGCGTAGACCTCGTAAAGTTGCGTACAAGGGCACACTTTTCCGCTCTGAACTGCTATTGCAACAATTCCATTTTACGACCTTATAAACGCAAGTAGCTCCAATAAAGCAAAATAAACAAAAAGTGCTTCGCATTCCGCTGAGCCTGACGACTTTCGAGTTCCATTCTTTTTCGTCCTTAATCAAGTCGTCAACATGTCGCGTGACATTGATATGACCACTTCCTGTACATGTTAGCGGCCGGCTGACACCAGCGAAAATGTATCATTAACCGCTCGCCAACCCTCACGCCGCGCGGATGGAAATGTCAACGTCAACTTCTCACCTAAAACTTCCGTCCGTCCCCGTGTCAGTGCCGAGTGCAAACGCCCTCCCCCGGGCAAGCCGCACATCAATTCCCGAGTGGCTCATTTCCCCCGTACAAATACGCCCTCGATAGCATAAAGTACACACACAAGCACGCGCACAACTGGAGGCACATAAAACGTGTACACTTTTGGCGACCACCAGCCGAAATGGTTTCGAAATTCATTATCGACCGCAATCTTGAAAAGCCGTAGATTGTCGCGGCGTCATAAACGCTCGGGGCAGTCGCACGCACACACGGAGAGCCGCAGCAAACCTTTCCACATTGGGGTAGGGGCGGACTTCATGACCGGCATGTAGGGTACAAGTTCGGTGGATTACTCACTCGCCAACGCAACGCCGGCAGCGGGCACGGCGAGAAATCGAAAATCCATTCTAACGCACACATCCGGGTGATTGACCGCCAGTGCAGCACACTCAGGCGGCCGCTGTCCAAAAATCGAAGGCCCGAAACGATTGCGCTCACCTCATGCCGGCCGCGCGACGGCGGCGCAGGCTTTATCTGGGCAATGGGTCGCCGTATCTGTCGATCGCCCATACTTCATTCATGATGACGAACTCGAGGAATGCGGGTCAATCAGTGGCCGGCGGGGGCAATTAACCCGCGTCGGACGACACATTTCGCACGCACCGCGACGACGCCATCTCGGAATTTCCGACTCGGGCGGCGGGGGTGCCGGCTACGCTGACTACCGCTGAATGAGTTTTTAATCGACGACGTTCAACTGAAACTCATTGAAGTACCCAGAGCGCGGCGGCAGCCAAGCGACGATTTAAGCTCTCTTTTGTGTTGGTGTTCGATTCCGGGGAAAATTTTTAATCGCGTTTAATTATGGTCAGTCACGATTTGATCAAAGAGACGGATTTGTCTTGGACCGTTTGGGTTTTTCTTTCTCTCGATAGAGAGACACAGGAAGGCGCACAGGGAACGAATAAACATTTTGACACAGACAAATGGTGCGATTCGACGCGGCTGGGCTGGGCTGTGTGGCGGATGTTAGAAGTTTGGACCGGAGAGGAACTTCATCCGTCATTCGCTTGGCATTTTCTGTCATAATTCACCGATTGGCTGTAGATGGGACAGGATTGAGCTTGCCATCATGGCCGGATTATGGGCTCTTGGTGATAAGCGAGCACTTTTTGGGTCCAGGAGAGAAGTTATGAAGACTTTAGTCGGAGACCTTAAGAGTAAGGGCACGGAAATGTGAGTTGTTCATGGGAAATTAGGGCTACACGGAGCCACACACGGACAGGCTGGATTGGAAGGACAAATTCTTATGGGAGTATCTAATATTTGACATTTTCATCTCGAAGAGTGATGATCAAGACGCGGTATTACGTTCGAAAAATGGGCGACTTTGTTAAATTAAGCTTTGTAACCAAAATTTTAAGCCACCAGGCCAAAACTTGTTGGTCTTGAAAGGATACGAAAGCATACCGATCGTGCGCTGATCTTGCAACCGAAAGGCCTTAGGCACCCAATAACTCCCCAAATTTGAGGGTGCAGTGATCATGTCGAGTTTTCACTAGTTACGAGGTGGCCTCTGCTTAAGTTCGACTCGAAAACTAGAAACGATCGGTCGTTGATCGTGCAAAAGGCCTTTTTGTAGAATAAGTCGATTGTGAAAAACGATTAGATCAAGGTCTCTTAGTGAAGCATGTGAATTCATTGAGGCGGTGATAGGGAACCCTTGGCCGAACAGACATGAGGTTCCTCCTATTGAAGCTTAAGTGGGCACTAAAGGTAGCGATCGTGTGATCATCATCGCGTCGGGGATCTGAAAGAAAGATCCTACAGAGCATTAGGGCAAACTACTTCGATGGCATATATGAGGAGGCATATAGGATTACTTTTGAGTTTGAAGGCAGTGATCGCACGAGGATCAGCTAATCGGGGAGGTGATATGACCCAACGCAACAGTCAAGATCGGACATATTGAGAAAATAAACATAGGATTCCTGTAGCAGTATTTACGCTACGCAATGAGGGTAGCGATTATGTGAGGATCAACACAAAGACAGTGGAAAGCAGTCTCCTGCGAGACATCGAGTGCAGAACATAGTCTACTGTCCTACTGATCTTAAAGTACGACATGGAAGACACCATAGCACTTAACTTCAAAAGAAAACCTTGTAGTCGGTACATACCATTGAGAAGGTCATTGAGTGGCGGTGACAATCGAGTGAGGCCCAGTACTCTTTCCAAAGCCAGGCGTAGACGTCGAACATATGCCGATGCGAAAGAGAGAATATAGACCATCGGTTGCTGTTATGTTGACACTGAAGTGGGCGACGATCGTCGAACCGTTGCAAGGAACACACACCATAGACGTTGCCATCGAAGACATATTGTTTGAAGAAATACGACATCGAAAGATGTCTAAAATGAGGATCGAAAGCAATGATAATGCAATTCAAACATGCAGGCTGACGTGGCAAGCAGATTTATGTAAGAGAAGTGACTTGGATGCCACGTGCATTAGCCACTGACGATCTAGTGAGGTAGACCATCTGTATTCATGTCTAAAGCCAGTAGACAAGATCAGTGATCATGTTCTTAACTTGATGGCGCTGAAATAGAGATCAGAGGTAACGATCATGCGAAATTTTGATCCAGAAGAGTCCTAAATGGGCATTCATCTGTTTGAAGCAGTTGTTATACGAAAGGTCCTCAGGGTCAAGTAAGGTAAAACGGCTACGAAGGCAAGGCTGCAGACAAAAGACTTGTTGCATGTCACTTCTATAATTCGTGAGTGAATGTGAGTGAATTAGAACTCAATTAAAGGTCAAACAAAAACAGTCCCGTGAAGGAAGTTTTGAACAGATGCAAATGGCCATAGCATAGGGGCTAGGTACCTAAGCACCTATTTAAGGCCACGAGAAGACGTCTAGATTGAATATGGTGCTGAGTATTCTTGTCGTTGCAATGGACGCAAATGAGAGAAATCTTGCGAAATGTTAAACACAAAGAGTGTAATGAATTAAGGCCTATCACCTTATGCCTTAAAATTCTGTTGTATAAAGCCCAGCTAGCTACAAGCGAGGATAATTACTGCCGCAATCAATTTGTTTCAAGACTGATCTTGCTTTTCAAAACTAGTTCCATTTGTACCAGCATTCTTAGCACTAAACTACACTATTCTTTTCACAAATATGATTCCAATGATCCACATACTGTGTGATAAGTGCAGCGGATAGAAGCGCACAAAAATAAACTGCCCTCTACGTAGCATGATTCGGAGTCGATACCGATCGAATGCCACTTGTCACATTCGGCGTCTGAGGCGATACACTGGCGCAGTATCGTTTTGCTTACTCTGAACTTCCATTGGACAACATTACAAGGGTTCTAGAAGGAATCGCGTTCATCAGTTTGAAGCTGCTGTTAAGTGAAATACCGGGAACATACAGAGTACATTGCGCACAACAGCAGCTGCAAACTGTATTCTAATCTGGCTATGAATTGGAATGAAGCCAGGGTGAGATTTTGACCTGACATCCTTTTGAATTCGATCTTATTTCCGTTGGCTTATTCCTTGCCATTTATACAGAGACTGTGTGTGAATCGGAACTGAAATGCAAGTCAAACAAAAATGATCGTGTAAAGGAAGCTTCGTACTGAACAGGAACTAGTCAGTAAGCACCTACTTGAGGCAAAGATCGCGCGAAAGAGTTTTGTTTCAGAAAGACGACCTCTAGATTGGGTACGATGCTGAAGGTTTTTATCGTTGAAATGGGACTATTTCGAAAGCCTTGACTGGGAAAATGTGTACTAAATTGGAAGCTGTCCTTAAATTTGGATCAATCATAGTGATCGAGTGTTCGATTGTGTTGGTTCGAAAGGAAAATCTTTAAGGCTGCAGGGCTCCTAAATTGTAATGCTTTACCATCGGTTATATGTTCGTCGTGATCATTTAATGCGTCTACAATGGGGTTCAGATTGACAAGAGCTTAAATGGCCGTGATCATACGAGGCTCTCCTATAAAGTGAAGCCTCTATGTGAACAAACTATCATGAGCAACAAGTTTGGGAATTTCTCCCTTCGATCAGTCCACATTGGGAATAGCAGTCATCTTGACCAACGCACTTCTTGATCCTCGCTCTGATCGTTTCGTGCCTTGATCAATTTTATCATTTTTTTCCTTTAATGAATCAAAACCCCTCCATTGATCCACCAACTGCATCAAAAGTCCGCCCCATCCACAACATCTGTTGCAAAGCACATTCACATTCAGAAGCGGTGTCATTTCATACAAGGAACTCATTCTCCGCTCCGAGCGAAGACAGCAACAAGCCTCCCACCGCCGCACCCGCACTCCACCCGGCCAGTCTCGTATTTCTGCCAGAATACGTGCTGCATTAAGCATTCTGCGCTTGTATCGCATCTGTTTCCGTCTAAAAACATGCACAGGCACAGCTATACATCCGTATCTGTTCGACGAATGACTCAAGTATCTGTCATCAATCAAAACTGAAAACACGATAACCGAGTCGGCGGCGAGCATTTATCTAGATGAGCCCGATGTTCTGTGCACTTTTGCGCCTTCCCAACAAACGCCCTAATTGATTCCAAGGGGGACCCGTCGGCGGCTTATCGCCAGGACCCCAGCAGCAGCATTGTGTTGCGCCAAGGCGAACCGTCAAAACTATTACGTTCAGCATGACCCTTGCCGGTGCGATAAGATAACTCACAGCAGCTCATGAGCGCATGCCATACAACTGGGAAATCTGTTATCTTTGCTTCTGCCGCGAGCAACTGGGGGAGTGGGGAGGACGGATGAAATTCCAATATCCGTCCCGTGGCCTCGTGCAGTAAGACACACACGAAACCTACCCCACGAAGCCGGTTTCCCCCCGGTGCAGGAACCGTGATTGCATCCGCAAGTTTTACGGTCTCCCCATCGCGCGCACACACTCACAGTCCTCCTGTCCGACCTCCGGGATGATATGGTGGTGTCACTTAACTCGACTTTCCGGTTTGAATAAAAATACTTGCCAAAGTCCAGTTTTCCTGTTTAGTGTACACTGTACACACTTGGCTCATCTGCTTTGCCCCAGCTCCCGTCCTCCCTGTTCACAGTCTGGTAGGTTTCATTTCGTTTGGTTTTTTTTTTTGCAGTAGAACGTGGTGCATTCGAGATGCAGCAAGGGAAACGAGATGGACGATGCTACAAGTTCTCAGTTCTCCGTCGCTGCATCTTCTTCGAGATAAAGCAGTTAAGCTGAAATGAGAATGGGGGGCGAACAAAAAGACAACGACGACGACTACGACGACGACACAGAGAATGGCGTGGAAAGTAATAAATGTGTCCGCTCAAGAGGGTGCGGGCGAACGACTGGAGAGCACCGAGTAGCTTCGCAGTTTATGACCAGTGCCCGTGGCGAGTGGAGTGGAGATGGAGGATTTAACGTGACAACTCTCGTGGGGGCTTCAACTCTGAACTTTTTAAAGAAATTCTATGCGTCTTTTTTCTTCGTCTTCGTCTTCTTCGTTTTCATTCTCTTTCTCTCGACTTGCTCTTTTTAATTGATTCGGCATTGGACAGGCGGTGAATGTGATGTGAACACAGAACCGAGCATCCATTCACTGGTCTGACACGCAGGGCAGTGGTGCGGGTGGGTGCTGGTGCTGGTGCCTGACATTTGGATCGAAGGAATGTCAAGCGATATTGGAAGAGCCTCGGATTTATGCGAACAATGCGATGTCACAAGAGATACTCCACGGAGTGTGCAAACATGTCGATGTAGGGTGGATGCCACGAGGATCGGACGGGTTGGCTGAAAGGATGTGGCAAAACAAGAGAGCGATCAGTGCGAGTTGTGGACGTTGTCAGATAGCTGCTTCCATTAAGTTGACCCGATCACACCAGGGCATCGCATAAGTGCCAGTCGCAACCTGGTCTGAGAAGACAAACCATTGGGTATAAGGACCAAGAGATCGTGAAGGCAGGAGACTAAGAGGAGCTGGGGTCGAATTCACAAGGATGTCATTAGCACAGATTTAGAAGTCAGAAGCTGTGTCAAAATCGGCGACATTTATCGGCACACTCCTCAAAAAGTGGATCTCGAAGTCTGCAGCACGATCAGTTGTATGCCTCTAGAACTATAACTATATGTCCTCAGGATGCAATTGATTCCCTTGCGGGGACAATGTAGCAACGAACTCCTAGGAGGGCAGCAGTTCAAGCCCTGTTCCAGGTTCAGTCCATCTTATAGCCGATGATCGAGTCCAACAACAGCCGATCGACAGATCAGCAAGAACCAGATCATCTGCTCACCAGATGAGTTGGAAGAGGTTATGGTCGGCAGATCAGGAGTCGCACCTTAGTTCCAGTCATCGTCGTTCGTGCTCTAGAAACAGAGGCAAGCCCTCATTAAATCCGTGATTCTTTTTGAAAGTAAATTGGTCAGCGATCTATAAGCCTACTGTGGCCAGTTTGTTTACCTTGCTCTCCTTCGACTTTCCCTCACAGAGTTTTACTGATGGTTATGGGGTGCTGTTGTGAAAAGGTAGAAGAGGTCTGTGCTGGTCTCTCAACCTTTGCGTCTGTGCGGCCACAGAAATGATAATAAAGACGTCTCTTTGATTTATTGAAAGGCCTTCACAGACTCTCTGAAGGGGCAAGTTGAGGATGTCTGTTCTAGAGTATTCTCTCAAAAGGTTTCCTTAAGGAATCTGAGAATGGAAGATGTCTCCACTGACTTTATTCCTTCGTCTGATAGTAGGTGGCTGAAGAAATCAGTGTGTGTGCCACATGGAGCCCAGTACTGCAACCATCAGGATCTGTTGTGTTTCCTTCTTTAGTCCAGGATTTGAATTGTCTTCAGAAATTGTACAACATTCCTAGATGGGGTTTCTCTGTTCTATCTTTCCCTGTTTTGGATGTTATCTTCAGTGTTTTGAATTTTTCTCTGACAAGGCTTAGGCAGTCAATCAGCATGTGTTCCATAGTTTCTTTAGCCAGGCCACAGAGACTACTGATTTCTGTGATGATACGCATTTTATGGTGGTGGTAATTGCATGCTTCCTGCCCTGTTAGAGCACTGCACAGTAAGAGCAGGGCATCCCTTATGAGTGCTAGAGCTCATTTGGGATAGGTGCCTGCCCACATAGACATATTATCTCATGTGGACAAGTGCCTCATAAAACCCGAGAACGTATTCTAGAATTTCATTACATTCTCCACAGAATCTTCAGAGACCTTATTCTGATACATCCAGTCTCCGTACATGCTCCATCAGTCTGCCGTGGCTACTCTATGTAGCCATCAGAATGCCTGTGGGGATATGAAGGTTGTTCTTCATCATTTTGGTATATGCCTCAAATCTCTTTCGCTTACACTGGCTTAAGAATTTCTTGGCCTGGTTCATGGTTTTGTTCGGTTTTTCTTTCAAGTTTCCTGAATGAATTCGACGAATGGCTTTGGCCAAGTGATTGACTCCGATTTCCTAGCTGGGGTCATTGCGTTATCTTCTATGCTCCTCCGGCCAGGTATCCAGCAGAGTTGTACTTTGTTTCTCTTACTCAGCTCTTTGAACTTCTGTATGCATTCCCGGACGAGCTAGAATTTGATGATGTAGGCGTCTAGTGCCATGATAGCAGCTTCACTTCGACATTATGTCGCAATTGGTATATTTCCTGTCAAGATTGATTTGGTCTATGGCATAGATTTCTGCTTGAAAGGTGGTGGTACGTTTGCTCATGGATTCGGCATAGAACCCGGTGAAGTGTGTGAACAACGACTCCACACGCTTACATGACAAATAGACGCAATGCACATAAGATTGTAGACTTTACCGTGAAGCCCATTCAAAACAAGAGCACTAAATTGACTTCTGTAGACTGCGCATACCGGCCGGCCACATGGTTCATTCACTAGCCAGTCTTCGACGGTAGCCAGAATATTGATTAAATAAATAGCAGCAATTTTCCACAATTTCCTTCAGTTTTTTCGAGGTAGAGAGGGCTAAGATTGAGACTGGTCCTAGTTGCACCCAGACATCAGGACCAAGCTCTCTAAAGTCCGTGTTAGCTCGGTCTTGCTCTCCTTCTAGAACCAGGCAGCTGACGCACTGTCCATGCGCTCTATATAGACGAGCGGGCTAGTCGAGGAACTACATCTCCGTCCGTGTACAGCGTGAAGACTTGGCGGTGGTGTCCTTCCTCGTAGTCGACATCGTGTAGGTACCCAAATACAGAGCTAGTTTATTGTCCAGCTTAAAACAACCTAAATTTAACTGTGCGCTCGAAAGCAGTCTTCAGGATATTGTAGGTAGTAGTTACAGGCTAGTTGGTGGCCCGTGGCGTTGTGGGTATGTATGTCGACCCGAACCTCGACGTCATGGGTTCGATTCCTGCTCTGTGCGACTAAAGTAATTTTCACGGCCCTAGTTCTTTCGATTCACTGACAATGCTCAGAGTATTTCCAGTCTAGAAAAAGCTCCTCAAACTTTGCCGTTCGGAGTCGGCATAAAACTGTAGGTCTCTTCCACTCGTGAGACAACAATAGCACGCACAACATGAGTGGTTGCTGAGACGATAGGCCCTGGTCCTCTACGGGCTGTTGCACCACCCATATTCTTATTATTATAAAGATACAATGTGGTCTTGGCTGCACCGGACCAGTTTTGACCTAAGACTTTCTTTCAGCCGCCTCACGAATATTGTTCTTCTTATAGCGCTACAGTCCGAGGTGAACCTGGGCCTCAGCCAACAAGCATCCCCAGCTGGTGCGATCCGTAGCCAGCTGCCTCCAATTTCGCACTCCAAATTGATTGAGGTCCTTCTCCACTTGAGTGCGCCATCAGGTTCGTAGTCGTCCTCTATTGCGTTGTCTCACTTGTTCGGAGTCGAATACTCTTCGGCCTGGAGCAGTATTGTCCAAGCGCTCTACAGCTTCTCTGATGGCGTTTTGACAACGGTTCTATTGTTCGTCGATTGTTTCGCCTGGCAGGGTTGGACTCCCTGAGAGCTTCAGACAAGTTCCTAGCAGGAGATTGTTCTGGTCTTGCTCTACTCCGTTGTACTATCGATATCCGAGTTCTGACCTTGTCCGAGTTCTGACCTTGTTAGTGCCTAGGAACGGTCGGACATCGAGGATACTGAAGGATTGTCTGACGCCGAGAGCAATGTGATCTGGTTCTAGTTGGGGGTTGATTGATCAGGGAACCGCCAGGTCCCTTTGTGAATGGTGAGGTGAAGGAACCTGGCTGCGGAAAGGTTTCAGCCCGTCACGAAGTCCAACAGCCTGAGTCCATTGTCGGACGTGTTGTCATGTAGGCTGTGTTTTTCGACGACTCTAAAAAGACGTCTTCCTTGCCGAGCTTTGCATTAAAATCTCCTAGAACGATCTTGGTGTCGTTGCTGGAGCATTAATCGTATGTCCTTTCTAGGAGATCATAGAAGTCGTCCTTGCTATCGTCTCCGTTGGGACGTGGGTGCAGATTATCGATCACGATTCCTTACTCGGCTCGGTGGTGAATGATTCCATGGCTTTTATTGCTGCTCCCTGGAGTGATGACTGTAGCGGAGCTGAGTACGCTACTGACGTAGCTACTGACTAAGCTGCTGATGATGCGGACTTGACCCACCTCTTTCGTGGTTTCGGTGGTTGTGAGGACTTTTTTTTCATTTTCTTGAAAATTATTCGTCGGCTTTCAGTGGCTTCACACAGAAGCCCATTAAAAGATGTCAGTTGAGGGGAGCATTCTTGCATTTCACGTTACTGCGCAAAAGTCAGCAAAAGTCAGTCAGTAAAATTTACTGACTTATCAAGCAGATCCCGTCTCACTTTGACAGAATCAGATACAGACCCTGCTTACATCTGTGGACAGCTTCCAACTCGCCCATTTCAACTAATTCACCACCCCTCCCCATCCAGACACCGTCTCATGCCACCCTGGGCACCCTGAGCTGCTTAAGTAATAAGCCGGCATTAAGTTCCACACCACACCCGCAAATCCCAGACATCTCAACGGCTTAAGACAAGTGAATTACCCCTCAGACGCACCCAGACCACTCAGTGTACACACCATCAAAGGTGTTAACATCAGCGGTTCTCGCCGCGACCCAGAACCGATGAAATTTGCTTAAGTAAACTTTTCGCGTAATCCTTCATTAATTAATCCCGAACCCCCAGCTACCGTCGATGACTTCACACAAATTCGACACTTTTTCCAAGAACTCGCTGAAAACACGAAAAAAAGAGATACCCACCAACCGCGACGACAACAACGGCAAAAAAAATAAGTGAAACAAGGTTGACGACTGCTTGAGTACACTTTATTCGAAATTCACGCCCAATTCATCGTGCCAGCCACACCGACAGCTACTGGCCAACGAACGGAGCGAAAAAGAACACGGGGGCATACCAGAATGTATGTATCCACCGACTGGCCTCGTTTCGGAGATGTTTGTTTTAATTTATTCGAGATGAACAGCAAGCGTAAAAAAAATTAACAAAATATCTGAAGAAATTCTCTTTCATCCCCCCGGTGGGTCCCACTCCGACGCCCCTAGTGCGGCAATAAATCAAAAAATGTGGAAAGAGGGGCCCGAGAGAGAGAGGGAGAAACTACAAAGTATGGCATCTGAAAGGCCGCCAAAGTGCCATTCGTCATTTGCGAAATATTTCGCGCAGCCAGCTCGTGTGTGTCTGTGAGTTTTGTGCACAGATAAACACTCGCCACGCAGTCGTCCACTTTCACTTCTATCTCGCGCTAATCCGCTGGAATGGGTTCAAGATACACAGTCGAATGCGGTGGTCTCCTCCAGCGTGTGTACCTACAGTCAGCAAGCCAACAAGCCAACAGGCCTCTGATCTAAATAGAGAGATACGTTCAGTAACAGGTAAACAAAACAAACGTGAAACACTCAATTCCTAATGTTAATTAATCCATTAGATACGATTGTGTGTGCCTCTCGCTCACTCACGAGCGCGGTGCCGCTCGCTCGGCTCGTATGCATGCGATTGCGAATTTTCCTCGGGTGCCTTTGTATCTTTGAAGTTGTGTGTGCTTCGTTTTGCAGATTAAATGCAAATGAAACGACGACGACGGCGGTGATAGGGTACTCCACATAGTTTCGACTCTTTAAGGTGGGATAGGTGCTGCCTAACGCTCGGTGCGCTGTTGATGGGTCCGTGGCCACGATGTGCGGTGGCGGCGGCGGTGGTGTGTGTCATTGCCCTCAAGACCTCATTAAGTGTGTTACACGCTCTGTGGAAGTAGGTAGTTGGTTGGATGTTTGTTGGGCAGACACTCGACTGTTAAGAGTGGAAGAACGAGCACAGAAAAAAAAAACTGAAAAACTGAATAACAACCCGAAAGCAAATAACACACGAAAGAAAAACAGCAACCGCAGGAGAAATAGAAGCAAAACAAAATAAAACCCCAACAACAACACGAGCGACAACGACAGTGGCAGCGGCAACGGCAGCAATGGTTGCTTTAACGAAATCAGCACATTTTTGTTGTTGGTTGGGTGCTGCTGAGTACATTCATGGGAGCCACAGTCGAGTGGAGAAGAAAATCCACCCAACGCAGTGGGGGGGTGGGTGGTTGAGTTGAAGGTCTGCCCTGCCCCGGCCTGCATGTATCTCAAGGCGATGCAAGGCAAAATGAATCTTTGATTGAAATGAAAAACCAAAGCAGATGCAATGTAATCGAGATGCGAAGACAAAAGATGACACGGCGCACGAAGGATGCACGCATAGAAACGCATACACGGATGGCTGGCGGAGCCAAGGACAACTGCAGACGACTGTGTGGATACGAGATTAACGCACGCGATAGCCGAGGAGACGTCCGGATTACATTGATGCATGGTAATTCATTCGAAATTACTTTTATGCGATGGCGAGGAGAGGAGCGGGGCTGCTTTTTTAATGATCTTCGAGTGGGCGTTGGAGGTGTGTGTTGTCATCAACGAGGGCTGCCGCCGGCGAGGGAAGCACTCGAATGGATCTGTGGGTGGTGTCTGAATGAGGATTTCATGATGGATGGAGTTGCTTGCTGTTGAAGATGTGACGATATTGACGTTCTGACTGAGTGGCGTCATTGAGAAGGGTGCGCTAACTTTGGCGCCAAAAATTGGTAACTTTTTTTGGGAGATGGGTCCATAAAAAGCATTTTTACTATAAGAAGATGGACTATATCGCCTCGTTTAGGAAGTAGCAATTTTCGATAAAAATTGTAAGGAAAAAACAATGGCACCACTTACAATGCAGAACTATACTGGTATCGAAAATTAAAAACCTGTTCTTCAAAGTCATAGCGCTCTCTCCTCGAAAAGCGACTAAGCCTCAACATCGCCGAAAGTGGCGCCCAATAGAGGACGACGATGAAGTTGGAATACAACAGGAGTAGTAAAATTGCCAAACCTAGGGTTCCCAACATTGACTGAAACCACAAAATCGCACTAAAAAAAGACAATATTGGCAGCTGCCGAATAGGGAAACACTTCAATGGGCGCTTTGACGAAATTGTGCATGGCATCTGGAAGAGGATTCTAAATGCCTCAAGTTGGCATTGAATAACAGCCTCTTCGAATTCAATCTCGATATCGGCTCAGTCAAAAGTGGCGAGAATTCTAAACGCGTCTAGTTATCATCGTTGACGAAGTGAAGAGGGCAATGTGCCTAAGACTGATTGTGACCAGACAGGAGTTTTGTCAAAAGTGGCACCCAAAGGAGTGACCAAAAGTGGCGATGTTAAACAGGAACAGAGAGCAAAAGGAAATTAGCAAGGGTTGAGTTGACTGTCTCTTTACCGCATGATTTCTGCCACAAATTGACATTAATGGCCGCTGTCGACTAGTAAAACATTTGAATTGTGATCTGATGGGTCTTGAAAAGATTTTAAAACTAAACATCTACTTACTGACCATCATGACATCGCGATGAATCTACGATAGAGACGTGGCCAGAGATAAGAGAGCATAAATAGGCTGACCTTGAAAATCCCTATCCCACCACAAAATCTGTCGTTATGGACCTAAATCCAAGCACATTACTTTATTTTCACGCAAATTGTTACAAGGATGAGCCTTTGTTTTTTATATGCAATATTAGGCTTTTGTGAATGACTGTGAAATGTTATAAAAACGCAGTCAAACGAAATCAGTTGGCAAGATTCGAAAAAGTTGGGTATCTGTATAATACCTTATCTGTGCACGTGGCACTCTTGGAGGTGGTTCGTCTGACAGTCATCTGCGAAATTCTTCTCAAGATCAACATCCTTGAAAGTGGCGCCCAACGGTGTAAACCTACTTCATCGTAAAGACAAATTGTATGCAAGGGAGTAGTGGACCTTTGTTAAGACTAAAAATTCTTGCCAATTCATGCCGTGTAATTGGGCTTTCGAAAGACCAATTTTGGAGTTAGTTCAACTTGTGACAATGGAATTTTAAAACCCCTCCTACCTCGTGCATTGGGCATAGGAAGTCCACATCATGTAGCTTCATTGCGGCAGTAGTCTAGTTGAGTATCAGGAAGGTAGGTAGTAGTGATGGTCCATAGAGAACCTAACACTGTGTGCAATTTTAATACAACCGCTTTCTCTAATTCAAAAATCCCTTAAACCAACTTTTGATTTTATGTAGAAATCAAGGATACTTCGTGATTCAGCATGATTTAATCGCACTCTCCCGGATCATAATGCCAACATTAACTCATTGAGGCCTTTCCCCAGACCAGCCAGTTACCAACCGTTGCTATCGTCTTCACAGGACTGTAACGAGTGAGTACAGATGAAAAAATTAACGCTGAGCCTGTAAAAATGAGCTAAGCCTGTAATGTAAGGCATTCGTGTAAATAAACTTCTTTCATCGTGCCTAGTGCCAGCGCGAAGTCAGAAGGCTGAGAAGGTCAAGAGTTGGGCGAGATTCGAGAGGGCAGTCCTTCGCGTCATATTTGCTCCCACTTCCATTCCACAGGTCTTCGACACAGATATGGCCAGAAGGAACAAGAATCTCTCTCACTGCTCCAACACGGAAAGTCATGGACTGTCAGACAAAAGGGCAAAGCAACGAAGACCCATCTGAAAATTGATGCCTCTGCATTTGTTTTCCCACAAGTAGCTCTTTTTCAATTAAGCCCGTCCACCATTCGTGTCGTCTTTCAACTTTCTATTCACATGTAGGTCCGCAGCACTCAAGTCGACACATGATACAGCTTGAATCACCGCCGGACATGTGTCACAAATCATGTCGGATCATCATTTCCGTAATGCCAGCATTCCAACGGATAACGGGGTAACCCCAACTTTCATTGTGCATTTGCAATTAATTCCCCCGGACACCTGAAGACGGCTTAATTAATTGACCGACACAACACCGCACAACGTAACGTAACCATCGACATGTAATCAAATTTGAAGAAAATAAAACAGAAAACATATTTGCATCCGAATAGCGCACACAAAAGCCTCGCTTTCTGCATTCCTTACCAACTCCACCAGATATCGTAATAAAGCATAAAAAACTGCTGTTAAACAATAAAAAATTCGATTTTCTTTCAAAAAATAAAATAAAAGAAGTTCATTCAAATTTGACGCAAGTATGTACGTGGCGATGTTTTTTTCTACAAAATCCACTCAAGCAAAGACTGTGTAATAAATTAACCGATAGGATAGTGCAACCTGAAGAGGAAAAAAGAAACACAAACCCACTCGGGCACACACGAGCGGCGGGGATAATCTGATTCGAAGTGGCGTTGCATCATCACACAGCAGAGCAATTCCAAGTCGAGTGTATTTTGTTTTGTTTTCTCGTTCATTTTTATCACATTTTGTGCTAATTTTGTTTCAAATGCATAATGGCGCTCTGTGCACGTAAACATTTTATACACAAAATTCCATAAAAAAAGATGTATTCTCTCTCACTTCCAGCGGGCGGGCTGAGATGTATTTTTAGAAGTAAACAGAACTGTGCTTAAAAGCCAATCATATCTTTCCGCTTTTTGAATATCTGCTGTTGAACAAGGGAGTGTAATTAAATTTGAACGTGGCAACGCAAATTTGAATAGCTTCTAAGGCAGAAATTAGCAAGCACTCTGCTGCTGGTGATAATCTGTAATTAGTTGTAGTCATTAATTTCTCATTTGTCTCAGCATCTGAGCATCGTCGTGCCATTTGTCATTCCATTCGAATGGACTCGCCCGTGTACACTTTCAATTTGCATTTGTTTCGTGGAATTTTTCGCACCGCCAACAAGGGTGCTTTGTTTTTCAATTTTAAATCGATAATAAAATGATAAAGCGATGGTAGACAACGCTCGTTCGTTGTCCATTAATTTCATTTGCTGCCATTCTAATCACGTGAGCTCAGAAGTTTACTATCCGACCTTCTCTTGTGCACTCTCGCGGGTCGACTGCCTTGAGAAGTGGGTCTAGAGTTGAGCGAACTTGTTTCGAATCTGTGTTCGATGTCGACAGTGGAGGAATTTATTGGGAAATCACGACGTGAACTAGTCGAAACGAGGGCGGGTGTTGTTCCTTGTAAGACACGAGCATTCGCGTGGAATCTGGGCAATGAGTGTGTAATTTCGGAACTATTCTTGTTCCGTGCAGATGGGCCGAGATGTTTGCCGGAAAAATGTGTGCAGTTCAGAGGAATCCTTTTAAGAGGACTCCCTTGTGAATTGAGGACAACTGGAGCTCTTGTTCGAAAAGCAATTTTGGGCTGACAAAGTCGTGGGAGCAGCATGGAGGATGGAAGACCTCAGAACACACTGAAGTGCTGATCGATCTGCAAGATGACGGGCAGTTTGAGTGACTGAGTCGATCGCATCTGACTTGATGTACATTTTGGACTACTGTGCTGTTTCTCCTAAATGTTGTCAGCTGCTTCACTTTGTAGCCAATCAAGGAAAATCGGAACCCCATGCAACCTTCATGAACCTCGTGGACAACGCCCCGAAGGCTACCTTTATTCATCCAGAGGTGGACGCTAAAATCTTGATGTAAGAGAACTCTGTGTTATCTTGTCGAGATCATGGATCAAAACTGCATGAACAATAATAATAAAAATAAAAAGGGAGGCTCTACTCGTAGAAGGCCAGAGCCTAGCTTCTACACCAACCACTCGTGTTGAGCCGGCTGTTGTGCTCTCACGAGTGGAGTAGACCTATAGTTTTATGCCAACTCTGAACGACCAAGTTTGAGAAGCTTTTTGAAGACAGAAGTACACTTTGAGCATTTTCAGTGACTCAGAAGAGGTGGGGCCGTGAAAATGATTACTTTTTTTGTCGTACAGACCACGGATCGAAACTAGACGTCGCTGTTCAAATGCATTAAGGTCAAGGCACATACCGCCACGTGCCAATTCTAATGGAGGGTTATTAATGCTTGTCAGAGTACATATCGCTTGGGAAGGCGTCTTGTCTTGATTAGCTGAAGTGTACTCGGCAGCAACGAGGGAATGTGCACATAATCGAGTGCTTTTAAGAGGTTATGACAGTTCTATCGGAACTCTATTCCTGTTGCGCTTGGCATCAATTAACTACGAATTTTCTTATTCGCTTACAGATCGCTTACCATCCCGTCAAGTTTGTGAAACGTACAGGCACATGCGCTCAGTGATCGATGATGACAGATGATCCAAATTACAAATATCCATCATTTAGAGAAGTCTGGACCGCTTTTGGTCAAATGTTCACCACAATTTTTCGTCTTCATCGGAGGTGCTACTAGATGGAAATGCTTGGAGAGCCTTTAACCGGGCAGGGACTTCAGGTAGAGGATTCCTTTGAAGATATGGATCTGATAACATTAAAAACCTGTTTAATACATCCCTGTTCGTATTTTTTTCTGGAAGCCTTCCTGCTAAATGTTCTCGTTGATATTCCTTATTGCTCGCTTCTTAGGCTTCTTTGGCCAATTGAACAAGTGGCATTTTGAAGGCTGAATGTATTAGGAGTTTCTGAAAGCTTGCAGGCATTTGGTACCATGCTTTTTAGTTTCATTCACATTTGTCTGTTCCACGAGTAGGGAGTAGGTACTTAACGCCACAACAACATGTACATCAATCGATTTGTGAGTAGCTGTATTACATCGGATAGTTTTGAGTATCCTAACTCTGTTATTGGGCGAATGTTTGACCCGGTCGAATGGCCTGAAGTGCATGCCGCTTTTGCAATCTTGTCTGCATCAGTTTGACATACAGTCGATATTGCTCGAGTAAAATTTCGAAATGGTGTATCAGATCAATGCTGATGCTTGCTCGTCTCAGCGTTTTTATAATATATTCACCCAGTAATAATAATAACATGTGTGGCGCCACAGCCCGTATAGCTCCTAGGCCTAGCTTCTCAGCAACCACTCGTGTTGAGTCTGCCTGCTCTATCACGAGTGGAAAGGATCTACAGTTTTATGCCGACAGAAGTACACTTTGAGTATTGTCAGTGATTTGGAAGAGCTGAGGTCGAGAAAATTATTACTTTTTTTTGTCGTACAAACCACGAACCTAGACGTTGTGCACATATCCACAACGCCACGGGTCACCACAGTTTCTACATCTGGCGAAACTCTATTCCTGTCGCGATTGACACCAATTAACTATAATTTTTCTTGTTCGCTTACAGATGGCTTACTATTCTGTGAAGTTTTTAAATAGTACGAGCATATGTGGTCAGTGATAGGGCCTGTATGACCACCCATCCACTGGGCATTATTCTCATTATTACAAGTGTTTGAGACCACTAGACCGATTTTGGTCAAATTTTAATACATCCAACATTCGGAGCTGCTGATGGAAATTCTTGGGGAGCCTTTAACCAGGCAGGTACTTTATTTAGAGGGTTCTTTTTGTCTACGGGCACGATGCTACAACTCGAAATAATGGGTAATCGAAAAAGTCCTTTCGTATTTTGGCATAGATGTCGTTGGAGTCGTCTATCTCCAACGCTACCAATCACATTGTGTCACACCATATGTTGTGTTGGAAAGGCGACATTTGAGAAAATTAATTGAATTCGGAGAAGTTGAAAAATAGTTGCAGCTGTTCAAAAATGAAACAAGATAATGAAGAAATTCGCTATATTTTGAGATTTTTGTGTAAAAAAGGGAAGAATGCCACTCAAGCCACCAATGAAGTTTGTGAAGTTTACGGAGACGATCTTGTATCAGTTCGTGTAGCACAACAATGGTTCGCCCGCTTCCGTTCAGGAAATTTCGATGTGCAAGATGCACCACGCTCTGGTGGACCTATCGTTGAAAAAAGTCGATGAATTTATGGAAAAGATTGACCAGGACCGTCACGTTAGCAGCCACGACATCGCCAAGGAACTAAAGATTCATCATTAAACGGTTTTGAACCATTTAAAAAAGGCTGGCTACAAAAAGAGCTGCTCCATGTTTGGGTACCACATGAATTGCCTGTGAACAATTTAATGGACCGAGTTAACATCTGCGATTCTTTGCTGAAACGAAATGAAATCGAATTTCTGAAGCGAATGTTAACAGGAGACGAAAAGTGGATCAAGTACGACAATAATGTGCGAAAAAGATCATGGTGCAAGCATGGTGGAGCTCAACAAATGGTCGCAAAGCCAGGAAAGGTTATGCTCGGTGGTGTTTGGTGAGATTGGAAAGAAATCATCCACTATGAGCTGCTCCAGCCTGGTCGAACGATTGATTCTACACTTTACTGTCAACCACTGATGAGATTGGAGTAAGCAATCGAAAAAAAACAATCTCCAGTCAGAACTGATCAACAGAAAGGGCTTCGTCTTTCATCAGGACAACGCTGGACCACACACATCATTGATGACTTAGCAAAAACTGGGAGAGCTCGGCTGGGAAGGCGTGATGCGTCCACCATATAGCCCTGACCTTGCACCATCAGACTGCCATTTGATTCGGTCAACGAAGGACTGCCTTAATGGAGTGAAGTTGGCTTCAAGGAAGTCTGTGAAAATTACTTGTCGCCGAGAAACCACACAAATTTTACACTGATGGAATAATGTCTCAAGCGGAAAAATGGCGGAAAATTTCCAAAAAATTTTGTTTTTTGGAAAACATTACGGCCTGAGGTCTTAGCTGTCGTTTGGTACAAATTTTGTCACTCGGACGACTTGATTTTTTAATTTAATTCCACTCGATGTGCGACGCCCTTAAGAATCAACATTTTCGTTCAAACTCTGGATTCTCCTCTATGTCCTCGCGATCATGACTCGAAACTGCATGAACAGTATTGATAAAAGTAGTATGAGTCTCGCTACGGCCTGTAGAGAGAGATTTAGTGCTTAGCTTCGTGTTGTTCTTTCATAAGCGAAGGGGACCGACTTTTGCTGCTCCGCGAAGATTCTTCTAGACAGAAATCTCTGTGAGCAACGTCAGTGACTGAGAAAGAGTTGGGACCGTGAGAAGTTTTTTGTCGTACCAGGGATCGAACAGACACGTAGGTCCAAGCCCGTTGAAGTCGATGCACATACCCACAACACCACAGGCCACCACACTGCATGAGCAACAAAATGCAGCAAGTTCCACTCCTCATAGAAACCAACTAGAGAGCATTTTCAACAATTGCCTCCTCGTGGCAATACACATCCCATCCACCTACAGTACCCTCATATTTCCAATTAGACCGCATATTCAGTCAAGAAAACACGCGCATCCCTCGCAGAAAATGCCAACAGATCAACGAACCACCCCACCGCACTCGGATGTGTTCAAATCGCCCACAAATTCGTGGAATCGATTGAATGGACTCAATGGACACTCGAACGAAATCGTTCATCGTTAGGGATTTTCTGCTCCTCCCGGTGGCAGGGAGGGAGTGCGTAATTTTCAAATCAGTTTTTCTAGGAACAGCCCAACTGGACGAGCGACGAGGGAGGGCACATTTTTCGAGGGAATTTCGTACTTAAGTTCTTATTGGCAGCGGTGATGGATGAGTCTATCAGGGAATTTCGATTTTGATTCCTTTTACAAGGCTGCTGAGCGGGGGTCTGCGAAGTTTGATAGGATTTTGGGATACTTTATTTAATTAAAAGTGGGCACTGCAGAAGGTCAGGATGTGATGTGTCGTTTGCCGGAGATGGGCAACAAAGAATAGACATCAATCGGAGATGGTTTTCAAAGTGAGGATGCGAATTGAAAGGTCCTCGTCTACATCTGATGGTTGAGTGATGCAGACAACAGGAGTTTGAATACATTTGACATGGAGGAGGAATAATTATTTTACACTGATGCTGAATTCGTGGGTTGATAGAAGGCTTCAATGAGCCAACACAATCCATCCAGTCAATGGTGACCTTTAAGAGAGATCCACCCTCGGGAAGGTATTTGGGGCCCTATTTGGACGGTATTTTGCACTGCTGAGACTACTGTGGGAGGTGTATGCACGAGGAAGAGGAAGAAATGCCCTTAATTTCCCACGGACTGCCCATTTCGAGCGTTTCGAGAAATCTGTCAAGAGGAGGAAAGCAACTTCATAAGTTCCGAGTACCTGCCACCAGCCTCATGGGGGTTCGATACGGCCTCCAAAAAAGTCATAAACTCAACCACAAATCAGAGTGCTTTCAGCACCAACGTCATTGATCGGCTCAGAGGAAAACCCAACGGACCTTACTGACTTGAGCAAACTCTCCGAAGGGCAGCCGGCTTATCTATGGGTACAGAGGCGCTAAACAATCCCACGTCGACTATTCTGGAAGCAATCAAGCAAACGACCAAACGACGAGCTTTTGTTTTCTAAGGAGTTTGCGATTTGGACGCACGTTGGGCGCCATTCTAATTTAATTTGAAATCTACACATCATGGCAACTGGCTGCGAGCTGCGAGCGATTTGGAGCGACAGCATTCTTCTTCTACGAGAAGGATGCTGTCGCTCCACTTTTACTGGAAGAAGAACGGAGGATTAAATCCCAGATCCCAGACGGGAGTGTGTTTGGCCACTGTTATCCAGATCGACTCAATTGTCGCGATCGTCGAAGCGCTCAACAGCCAATGCAACATCAGAAGTTAAGACACATACGGTCTACAGATGTCGGTACACTCTATAGTCTGCCGCATGGACCTCAGCTCGAACTGAAGGATCTGCCCATTTTCCCAAGCCGCAGACTGATCTTCAAAATTGTGTTCAAAAGTGTGGAACTGGTTCTTTCATCCTAATAAATGTCGGTTATACAGCTTTTGATTTGATGCCAGGCTTAAGAGGGAAAGTGGCTCATCCGCTACGTTCCTGGCTGCACATGGACAATGTAGATCGATGCTACAAAAGCTATTTGGCGCAACCATTGTACGACGATGTAGGTAGACGTAGGTATGCTTACGTCAACGAAAGAAATCGAGAGATTACACAGAAATGAGACACAGCGACTGTGGACAGTGGCAGCGAATTTTTCGTTCAGTTTCGTTGAGTTGTGCTTTACAACTTATCTCTCTCTGAGTACATAAATGACAGTTGGTATTAGACCGTGATAACTTGATTTGACTATTTGTCGCTTGATTTCGACGTAAGCTCAAGGTTATGTACGTTCGTTATGGCTGGACTTTATGCCTTCTGTCAAAGTAGGTCTGATCAGACCGTTTTCCAATTTCGAAATCATTGTTTTCCTAATTGGTTGTGTAGCCATCTTTACCAAATTTTGTGACTTGGTCCGAGTTTATACTTGTAATGCTTCAGTGTGGGCAATAAATTGAAAATCTGAGTGAGTAAGACAAAAAATTGGCAAAATTGACAAAAATTGACAAAAATTACAATAACTTTTGGAGGCAATGGAATATGTCTGGCTACACCTACTTATTGACTGGAGGATTAAACGAGGTGTTACGTATCCCAGATTCAGGGTACTCAAGCAAAAACTACACAGACGTTGTGGTAGTAACGTCTTATAAAGGAACTAGCAACTGAATAAAAAACCGGCGTGAAAAGTTCAGTGACTTTATTTACTTTGTTTACTGATGCTGTGACCGCAAGGGTGACGACCGTAAGACTGTCGCTGGGTCATCTGTGACGCGGGTTCTTATACCCGCGCGTCTCTTACATTACACGTGGCTGGAGTATGTCCGAGTGTCACTCTATTCAAGGGTTCACTAACATCTTCTTCTTCTAATGGCGCTACAGTCCGGTGTGAACGTGGGCCCCAGCCAACACGATCCTTAGCCAACTGCCTCCAATGTCGCACGTCAAGTTGGCGCCCTGAATTAGTAGAAGCGTCCAAGTTTCAATAAATTTCCTAACTCCATACAATCTACCTCCCTCCAATTTCCAATTCCCCTCAATTTTGCAATAGCGCCAACCATTTCAATGGAACTCACACAAGTTCCCATTTATTGGCCTATCATGTTACACCTTTATTTAAAAACGTGCCTCTATTCACGCCTATCGCTCGCAATTAATTTGCAATGATTCTCTGAATCAGTTTAGATACCAGGAACAAGCAATTTGATATCCACCCACTTTCTGAATTGAAGCAATGCTCACAGTGTTGCAATCTCAAGTGTGTCTGATAAGAATTGTTCGGGGCAGAAACAGAGATTCGACAGAATTCTCGGGAAATTGTTCCTCGATAGTGCACCAAGTTGAATGGTGTTCAGGAGGAAACTAATTTATTTAAGTGCTTGAGACATGTGTATTATTAGTGTCTGAAATGATACTGATTTTGCTCCCATTGAAGCGGAAGCGGCGTCTAGCGATGAACCAGGGCAAAACAAAGTACATGCTGTCATCACGGAAGGACGCACAACATCGACGTATCGGACAGAGCGTCATATTGGGCAGCAGAAACTTTGAGGTAGTCAAGGACTTCGTCTACCTAGGCTCTGGAGTAAATAGGGACAACAGCACCAGTACCGAGATCAAGCGCAGAATTACTCTTGCCAATCGCTGTTTCTTTGGGCTCAAGAGGCAATTGAGTAACAGAGCCCTCTCTCGAAGAACCAAGTTGACTCTATACAAGACACTGATCATCCCAGTCCTGCTATACGGCGCGGAGGCATGGACGCTATTGAAAGCGGAGGAAGAAGCTGTTGGTTGTTTTGAGAGAAAAGTTCTGCGTACAATCGTTGGTCCTGTTTGCGTTGATGGCGTTTGGAGGAGAAGGTTCAACCACGAACTATACGGGCTGTACAGCGGCATGCACCTAGTTAAGCGTCTTCGGATCCAACGCTTAAGATGGCTAGGTCATGTAGAGCGGATGGACACCTCAGCTCCGGCCCGAAGAGTCTTCGACACCGAGCCATTGGGACAGCGCAACAGAGGACGTCCTCGCACTAGATGGCGCACACAAGTGGAAAAGGACCTCAACCAACTTGGTGTGCGCAACTGGAGGCAGCTGGCATGTTGGTTGAGGCCCAGGTACACCCAGACTCGCGCCAATCAAAGAAGAAGAAGAAATGATACTGGTTTGATTGGGTTTAAGAACTGGTTGCACTGGGAAAGACTTGCAGTCGCTCCTGTTCTGTAACTTGTGTGTTGAACGATTTTAATCAAATTTGCAGCGAACCTAACATTTTGTGCCACAGCAATGATTTTTGTCATGGAAGGAGTGACGATACAGAATTTAAAAAGGATGGATTCATGCTTGGAACTCAGAACATGCTCATAACTGTGACAATTTCCAATTTATTTGCGAAAAAAGGACTAGCTCTTCTGTTCTTTAACATTTTTTTAACTGAAACGCCTTCCATTCATGAACTTTTGCTACGACGAGTAGACTTCCTACAAGCGGAAAGCAGATGAATGATGCGGTTCATGTCGGTTACAAGGCCATTTCACAGCCTCACTGTGCAGCAACTTTGAATTAAATCGAGCAAAACTAAAGACTGGTCATTTTGCAGGTCCGTCGTTGGAAATTCGAAAAGAATGGGCAATTAAGTTGATGCAACATGAACAAACGTGGGATACAACAAAGTGAACAGACATTTTCAGGGCCATTCCGATCATCAATTGGAGCAGATTTGATAGGACTCGTACACAATCTAATTGGAGGTCAATAGAGTCGTTAGCTCTTAGTCTCCAGGGAAGGAATGGGAAATGTGGCGAACTTGGGTGGTGCTTGCGTTGATGGAGGTGTAAATTGAACCACGGTTTGTGCAGTGGCATGAGTCTGGGCACCTCTATGTACTCTTCACTTGCACCGAATTCAGTGCTACAAGTCAAGCTCCTAGAGATCCAATGCCAAAAACAAAGGGCGTCTGCAGCAGCTCACTCCAGTAGCAGAAGCCACTCCGATTCTAAGTCAGAACCGAGGAAATTGACGAGGCAGTGGAGATTCAACTGGACCCAGCTGAGAAAGCACACTTTGAAGAGACCCCAATTTAACTCGACCGTAGGGCCATACGAAGGAGCAGCAGACGGCTCTGGGCTCTGATCCCATATTTTTTCAGGCTACTGCCCTTCAAACGATTCTCTTCAGCGATGTCGTCGATGAAATGCTTCATGCAAGACCATCATTGGCATGTTGGTTGAGGCCCAGGTCCACCCCGGACTGTAGCGCCAATCAAAGAAGAAGAGGAAGTAGACCATCACTATCGTCTCATTTGTCGTATCTTTTGAATACAGTTTGGGCGCTCTGAACGCTGGAGAGAGACGATTGTCGCCAGGTTTTTAAACGACTTGGTGTCAATTGTGCCAATTTTCCACAACAAATCACAACCGACTTTATTGTCGTCAAGCTCACTTGTACCTTTTCACCTTCGATCAAAACTGTAGAAGCATTTCCAAACGCTCACGTTCCCTTGACCAGTGCTTGAATTGAGCTCAAGCAGATGCAACTCACTGCAAGAGCGGATAACTTCCTTCTGAGACATACCCTCTGACAGCTTTCTTGCAAGCAAACAGGCACGTCTACTCAGCTCGATGTGCTCGAAGCGAAGTCATTTCAATGAAATGAGAAAAAAACTTTTCATTTAATCGACTCTTAAGCTTAGCTGTCTCACGTTAAGTGAAACACATCTAGGCCAAGCCGATGTCCGGTGCCTGTATAAACTCCATTAAATGTGTGAACTCACAAGGCTATGTGATCGTGCTTAACTCAGTTTATCACTTAATCAGCCCCATTGTCTTAGGCGACGTGGTTATCCTACACGATCAACTTTCGATTTCCTTTAACATCTCTCAAGGTCGTTGGCTTGGTTGCTTTTGAAGACTGATCGCATGGAGGAGATCTATTCAAAGAAACCACGATCATTTTATAAGACGTTTATTTTTCTGAACAGTCCCTTGTTTTTCTGAATCAGTGCCTGTTAGCAGATCTACTACTGCTCTTTAAGAGACTGGCGACAAATGATCTGACGGCAGTCAACTCAATTTAATTCAGTCTTTTGACAAGATGGGAGTTTCACTCAAACCATTCTGAAGGAAAAGTTTTGAGGCAATTTCGGTGCATTTTGTAGGCACTGCTACTGACATGCAAACACTGAAAGATCCTCTGCGCATCTTCGCAGATGGATCAAAGACAAAAGAAGGGGTGGGTGCGGGTATCTATTCACAAGACCTCAACATTGCTATCTCAGTGAAGCTCCCTGATTAAAGATTTAAGAGGTAGCGATTAAAGAGGCGCTGTCTTGGCCTAAAAACAATGTGATGTCAAAAAGGCATATCACCATCTATTCCGATAGTCAGGCCGCCATTAAATCCCTGGACAATGTCATGTTCTACTCTAAAACATCCCTTAATTGCAGGCTGTCTCTTAACGAGATGGCCGAGCATTTTAACATTCACCTCATGTGGGTGCCGGGACACTGTGACATGCCAGGAAACTGCAAAGCCGACGAACTCGCTAGGTGTGGCACAGCCTCATCCCTATCGACAGAAGGGGTACCGCCTTCCATGCCGATCGCTACAGCTTACCATCTTCTTAAGATCTACACAACTAAAACCACTAATGACAAATGGCTAGAAGGCACCACCTGCCTTAAAACGAAAGAAATCTGGCCATCACTCAACCTAAAACGGTCACTCAGTCTACTCGGACTCAGCAAGCCCTCATCAAGGACCCTCATAGGAGTCATAACCGGGCACTGTGTAATTGGCACTCATGCTCGCAGGATGGGTGCTCCATATAATGATTTTTGGAGAAGCTGCATGGATGAAGAGGAGGAAGAGAACACTCATTACCTTCTCTGCTTCTGCAGTGCTCTTGCCAGTCGTAGGTTTCGGCACCTAGGAGCCTACTACTTCAGCGGCCGTAACGAGCTAAAAAGTGCCGGCATTGGCCAACTAAATCGGTTCATCAGCAGCACCAACTGGTTCCAGCGTTAGGAGAAGTCAATGGGTTACTCTGTCCTAAGTGTGACTGCTCTGCAGCAGTCAGCCACTACAACCTAACCTAACTGCTACTTCCTACCGACACAGCCCTCTTGGCAGTTCCCCATTCCAAACATGACCTGCTTGTTTTTCTTGATGTGATTGGAAGGAAGTTTTCGAATAGCCAGCCACACAGCCTGACCCAATGGCTTCAGAGGCTTCATTTTGGGTACACTTTCGATCAGAAAGTCTATTGAATTCGAATTGGTTTGCCATGATCCGAGTTGAACAACCGACCTTGACTGGAATCACTGTGCGACTTAGAATGTTTCAAAAAATGACGGCAAATCGAACAAATGCGTACACGAATTCCACTTTGACTAAAGGGATTCCTAAAGTAAGGCTCCACACACTTACCGTCAAATTCGGCACAGAATCAGTCAGAAACAGAAAATTCCAAAAAAAAATTGGTTCTTCGAGCCGGATTTCGTTTGGAAATTCCGAAATTCCGTCCAAATGTGAAAGGCTCTCTGCATGAACCGATGAAACACCCCTAAATCCCCAATTCGACATCAGACATCCTTAAGTCTGCGACCGAGATAAGTAAGTTTATTCATAAATTTAAAAATTAAAATAAATTATATCCAAATGCCAGCGTGAGTCATTTAGCCACACCACGTACATACTTCTGAATGAACTTCTCCACTGAATTTCGAAATACTTATAAAATGTTGCGGAATTTCAAGATACTTACATAAATGCAATGCAATCCGGTTTCGACAGTAAATGTATCCACAAACGAGTTTTCAGATTGGAAAAAATCGAATTATTCACGCAAAAAAAAAACAAAGTAAGGTATCCCCGCTTCGATGATTTGTGATATAAAACTGATATCTTTTAGTCCCTCTTGGCTTGAATTTGTTTTATTTTTTTTTTTTTGGTTTACTCTTTCACTTCACAGAGACAGACAGAGAGAGAGATACAAAAAATGCATATCCCACTTATACTTTTTGTATCTCGTACTTAATTAATTTTCAATTCTAAGAATCATGAATCATTTCTTCTTCTTTGTTGATCTCCTCTTGTTTGCGGAGTGTTTAACTAGTATTCCTTCGCGACGTCTCTTTTGCACAAGTCGTAGATTCAGCAATTGAAACAAATGCGAGAAGATGCGGAGAACAGAAGTGACTACAAGGCAGCTTCAGATTGGGTACGATTAACGAAGTATCTAGTGTATCCGGAGAATTATTTCTGATTTGCCTTCGTCCCGGCGCTGTCTGGATGTTTGGAATTTACAAAAAAAAAACCGAAACGAAACGAATACAAGATACTACTAGTAGATACGATTTTTCCTCTTCAAATTGTACACGTCTTCCTCGTGCTGTCGGTTGTATTTATTTATTTCCACCACATCATCACTTCTTTCATTTTTTTTTTCTCTCTACTTCTTTCGAATTTTTCCACCGTCAAACGCGAAGCGAAAGAACAAGGGGAGGAAAATATATGTGAGCACGACGATACAACACTGTTGGATTGAATCTATTCGAACTGTGCGCTGTCTGACTGGGCGACTGATTCGAGTCGAGTCGAGGGCGGCCGTGCAGCAGAGCAGTTGAAGAACACACGAACAAAAAAAAAATGATTCTTTAAAGGAATTTCTTGCACTTTCCCACTTATTTTTCGGTTGATTTCGCCGTCACTTGACTTGAACTCTGGTTTTTCCGCACGAGATACGACGATACACGAGCACACACTTGGTATTTTATGAATTTCTGAATTTCTTGTGTTTTATGTTGACGAGGAACGAGGAACAACAACAGTGAGTTGCACGCACAGACACTTCTGATGTGTACCGGGAGTAAAACACTATGAACACTGACTTTGATATAAACGGCGTGTGCGTGCGTGTGTTGGTGTTGCTGTTGGATGTGGACTTGAATTTCGTTTTGGGGGGGACGAGAGGATGCGAGAGAAGAGACAGAATCTATCTAATTGAGATTAGACAGTGGTGTCAGAGATTTTTGAAAACACAGAAAAAATCAAAAAACAAAACAAATAATGGAAAACACAAAACGAAATGAGAACCGCGCATACAAAGTGTCGATTAACCATTCAGTTTGAATGTTCGAATCGGACTAGTTCCCACTCGAGATACTCGGATACACAGATACTCTCTTTCACTCGACACGGCGGCTGGTGGCGCGGCGGAGTGATAAATTTCACGGAACGAGTGGAGTGGAGCGAAATGTTGCGGAGACGAGATGAGTGAATGGAATGGAATGAGCGGCTCAAGTTGGTTGCGGTTTGATGGGGGGTTTTTGAGTGGGACAGGGTTGCCATGTCAGTGAAAGGTGATTTGTTTCTACATTCTGAGGGCTGAGAGGCTGTGCGGAAAGTTTGTTGGAAGATGCCTTATTTTAAGCTGCTATTCTAGATTCCTTCGTTACAGCGCTTAGCTGGTGGACAGACAGGCAGTATTGGTGATAACTAACAGCCACTCCACATCTCAGCAAATCATTTTTTCCAAAACCCATTGATAGTGGCGTGGCCCATAGTGGAGATAGGGACCTAAGCAATCGAGCTAGCACACAGAAATGTCTCCATACCCTAAGATAACCACTTTCTTCAGTTTCGTTAAGTTTCGTTCATTTTTGATTACCTCAGTGGGAGCAATTTTGTGTGATATCCTAGCAACCTTTATGATAACTTCAGGTTTGACGATGTTTGTGAAGGACTACCAACGATTCACAAGAGGTCTTCAGCGAAACTCCTTCAAATTTTGATCAAAATTTAGGTCGATGGGCTGAAGCGGTGGGATCACCTCTCACTTAAGTCCAGTTGGACACATTGTGATCCGAAGTCAGTCAGTCAGTGTGTGGGACGAAAAATAAATTGGCTGCCCTAAATTCTTCACTGGCACCACCATGACCTCGTATTCAGTCATGAAGAGGCAGGCTTCATAAGCAAGTGATGTGAATGTGAGTAAATAATTCTCGATGGTCTGAAGAGACTACGAAGCAAATTTAGTCAGCTGGTCCAATTTCAACGATCACATTGTCTAATCAGCCTGATCCAGCTTGCACTTAGGACAGTCATTAGCGCTATAACGAGACACTGTGTGACGCTTTGGTAGTACCCTACAGCGACTTCTGCATAAGTTGCTGTCACGAGTAAGTAAGAGGTCATTACACGCCATCTCAGCAGCCCCAGCAGCGCCTTCTACTCGTGAAAAAAAACTTGGGGTTACATCGCATATGTTCGCATCAAATTATTATATTTCAATGAGCTCTCCCTCTTAGTACCCTTATGTCCGTTTGCTGATATTAATCGTAAATCTGCATCATAGTCAAGTAGCACTTAGACCTTAAGATTAAAGGCAACATCGCAACGACGCGTTCGGGCATTCGGGATCGGGCAAGCGATCCTAATCGCTATCGACTTAACGATAATGTTTTGTCAAAAGCAAAATTAACGCGCGAGTTACGTCAGCACTGAACAATGCCCCCTCAATCGGAACTGCTAACGCTTATATCTCCAATGTACAAAAATTAATTACAATGATCGAGCATTGCAACATTGACCTAATTAAGGCAAAATATGATAAACAAAAATAGGAAATGCATTTGTCGTCAATAGTTCAATGATCGAACTTTGACACTGAGAACTTATAATACTGATTGGGTAGATGATCGGCGGACGGAACACCCCCACAGTATATATTTTCAATTGTTCAGAAATAAAGATGCGCTGCTAAGACTAAGAAATAACCTCGTCGTCTTTTATTTCGAATTACGTCAACAATACGCCAGACTGAGTGGAGAGTAGTACTACCTACAGATATACAGTCCGTTAAATCACAGCACACGACCACATCACTTCAACAGACACAACTGATTTACGTGTACCCTACTTAAAATGGCGAAGTCGGAGCGTCCGAACGCGCCGTTGCGATATAACCTTAACCATGAGCCAGTTTCCTTTTAAACTTCACTTCAATGTCAGTTGATATATTCGTTGTTTTTCATGTGTAAATGCGAATTTGCATGTGCGTTCTCTAGACGCCAATCACAGATGGGATTGAAGCTATTTGAAAGAAATATTTTATTTGAAATACCAATTTGAATACTTGCTTTCGATAGGTAATTTTAGGCGTGTTTTTTTTTTTGACTTCTCAGTTTAGTAAGATTTTACACGTGGAGCAACAACAAAACAACTTACTGAGTAAAATTTCACTGTCATCAGTGACTAGGACGCGTTGAAAAATTGCATTCATAGTAACGCCAGAGGAAACTGTTTATTACAGGTTGATATCACTCTATTATTTGACACACATATTTGTAAGGGTTTACTTTTTGATGTTACTTATGCAGAATTAAGTTTCACTTATTCTTGACATTTCAATATTTTAACATCTAATGCAATGGACGTAAGCACATGTACCAACTTTCGGAAGAAAAATGTATTACAGTAAAAAAAGCTGAGTACTGAAAAGTCAAGCAAACACATGTCACTGTCAGTACTCAAGTACAACTTAGTCTTATGATCCACTATAGTATTTCCCCGGCTTAGTTTATGTTATGCCTAGCCGTCATAAGGATCTTCTTTTCGAATCGTGCAAACTGGTATGCCAAAGCTTACTTCTTAAGTTGACCCTAAATTGCCAAGTGCATTATCAGCAAACAGATAAATCCTGACCTGTCCCAACGTACTATCCTCAACATAACCACTTTTCATTTCAATTTCGACCGCCCAAATCCCGTTGACATGGCAACTCTACCAAAACCTCACTCAACGCAAACTTCCCCTCCGAACATCGTCGAGAGCCACGTAGAAGCTCCCCGCAAGCCTCCTCGCACACAATACCCCGATCGGCGAACTCGATTGCTCTGGAAGCATACAGAACCGAGTGCCTCCCCGACGGACCATCACTCCGGTGTGCATCTGTGTCAGGTTTGAGCGAATCCAGCTCACCCAAGTGCCCGTCACTCAAACCGACTGGCACGAACATGGGTGTGATAAATTTGAGTGACTTGTCCCGAGTGAATTGTTTTTTTTTTGTTCAGACAATTGAAACGGATGTACCTATGCGGGCGTAGCTGTACTCGTTGAGTCGGTGCTGAGTGCATGGGAGTGTGTGTGTGGTTTGTTTGCGCATTGGCAAGAGCAGAGAGCACCGGGGACGGCAGAGAGAGAGAAAGAGTGGGAGAGACGACTTGTCGGTAATGGTACAGGGGAATACCCATTAAATTCCCTTGATTCCAGTTCCCGGCCGCCTTCCAATGGGCAAGTGGAATGTATCTAGTTGTGAATCCAATGGGTGCAGTACACCGTGGCAATTTGTTTGGGATTTTTCTCTTCTGCTTTGTTTTGTTTCTGTTGTTGTTCTGTTGGTGTGTCAAGTCCGATGAAACGTTGATTTGTGGTTTTTTCCGAAAAATGGGGTCTGCTGGTTTTGATGAACCTCAGTTGCGGCGATTAATTGTATTAGATGTACTGAGAGCGGGGCAACGTTGAAGGTTTTTCATTAAAATACAAATGGACTGGCACTGGTTCTGGTAGGAGAGCCGGAGGTGATTGATGTTGTTGACCAGGGAGTTTAAAGGTGAAGTGATGGTGCCCCAGGTTCATCGTAAAATCATTGGTATAGTAAATGTATCCATTCATGAAACCCGAGGGCACTTCGCGTGGTTAAGACAGTCTGTGATGACATTCCGCGATTTACGAGACAGACTTCCTTTGACATCGATTGTGTAATATTTCCTGCCGATCATTTGGAAGAAGATACCCTGGCACGATAAGACAAGGGCAGTAAGACTTGAGTAATCCTTTGCCACATTCTCTATTACACTCATATCGACGTCGAATTTCGACACGAAATCAACTCTTATCTCCGATGGACCTCATCTTATTCCTAAACCACGTTCAACGCTTCATTTTGCTCCATTGGTTGAAATAATAATAATAATATGGGTGGCGCTACAGCCCATAGAGGGCCAGGGCCTAGCTTCTCAGCAACCACTCGTGTTGTGCGTGCTATTGTTCTTTCACGAGTGGAAGGGACCTACAATTTTATGCCGACTCCGAACGGCCAAGTTTGAGAAGCTATTTCTAGACAGGAAATACTCTTTGAGCATTGTCAGTGACTCGAAAGAGGTGAGGCCGTAAATATTATTTCTGTCGCTCAGAGCTGGAATCGAACTTGCAACGTCGAGGTTGGGGTCGACGCACATACCCACAACGCCACGGGAGACCGCCCATTGGTTGAAATCAGTTTCTACAATTGTGCGTCGCTTTAAGGACGGACCAGACTTGTTGTGTTGTTCCACTGATCGGGAGTCCAACATCCTTTGAGCGGGTTCAACGTTTTCTTTGAGCTTCGAAGAGGGAACCCATAATTGTCCATTCAACGATGTTCCGGACTAGATTTGGATGATTCGATTTAAATGACAACTATAATGGACGTCCGTACGCCTTATGTCAACGAAAATCTGAGCACATACAGACAAATGGTACAGTAGGCATGTTTTTTTGACTAATCAGTACTCAGCTTAGTAATGATTCTCAATTAATCGCTGTTTTGCTGAAATAAATTTTTCTTCCGAAAGTTGGTACGTGTGCTTACGTCCATTGCACTAGATGTCAAAATACTCGAATGTCAAAAATAAGTGCATTTAAATTATAGACAAGCATCAACAAGAAAAAACTCACAAATATGTGTGTCGAGTGATACCAATTTTTAATAAGCAAACAGTTTCTTCTGCCGCCATCCAGGTTAACGCTTCCTAGTCAGTGAAGACTAGGAAAATTTTACTAAGTAGTCTTAACTCAGTAAGTTGTTTTATTGTTGCTTCCCGTGTAAAATCTTGATGAAATGGAAATTTCATATATAATTTGTGGGCACTTTGAAACCTTAACGATGGTTCTGGTTACACCAGGTATGAAGGAATATCGATTAACCTTCCAGAGCTCTTGAGAGAGAATTACAATTACAATGCTCAGCATTGTTGGTAGCATTCAACCAATTGCAGATTGTTTCAATTTGTGTCGTAGATGACATTTATTTTCGGTGACTCAGGGTTCAGAGAGGAGACGAAGTACGAGGTCTTCGGGATTGATTCAAAATTGTGGAGGTTAAGGTATATGAACTGACGTATCAGTTCGTGTCATCTCCGACAATGAGATGTTTAAAGTAGCCAGTGTATTGGCTAGCCCGCTCTTTTTCTCTCTTTCCTCGTAGTTTAAGTTGAGTATTGGAATTGAAATATGCCAAGGGAAGACGAGTCGAGAAAACGAATACGACCTTGTGAAGGGGTTCTAAAATATAAGAGGGTTCTTAACACAAATTTTTGACTGCCACATGCAGACTTCATGTTATTACTAGCCGTCAGCTTACATGGGATCAAGCTCTTGAGAGCTAGGGCCTATTCGGAAGCGGAAACTTTGCAAGGCAAACGTTTTACAAAGCAAGACCAACAAAGCGGGTCAAACGACAAAAGCACACAATTGCAAAGCATACAATCGGCGATTACGAATAGATATTTGCATTTTCTTTTTCTGAAAAATAACAATGAGCATTTGAATATAACTCTTAACACATTACGTGGATTGATTTGAAGAGCTTCTTCGAGTCCTTTCCCCACCCAGAATCAATTGTTTCTTTTCTCCTGCGATAAAATCTGTTTCGAATTTCAATCGGATTGAAATAAGGAGTTTAATCTCCTGATGCGTCCAAGCTCTAGCATTTCTTAAATTACAGAAGTTCAATTAATTAGTTTTTCTCCTTCTTCGCACATTTTCTTCTCTGAAACAAACACCGTCCCCGTGAAGTCAGCAATTGAAAAAAAGCAACACGATTTTAAAATTTGCTCAGTTGCGCATATATTTCCAAAAAAGAATTGTTTGCTTTATCGTATATGCATTTCCGAATGATATGAATTGCAAAATTTGCGTTTCCGAATAGGCCCCTATTTTTTAATGTATGAGACAGAAAACTGAAATATTGCACGCCTTGAGAGTCTTCTTATAGACTTTTGTCTCTGTACAAATTTCAGGGATTATTCTGAAGTTGACTGCCAGTTGCGACTAAGTGAGCACAATTGGCGAATGATGAGCCAAATGATGAACTCAGTCACCCAATACTAGCTTCTTTACAACGAACATATAAAATCTATTGGACACACATAGTTTTGTAGGAAACATCATAGAAAAAAATGAGATAAAATGTTTCTTTGAAGTACCAGGCTTCAAGATACTTGACCTAAATTTACAAACTTAACTGCTTCAGTTCAAAAATGAATACTTACTGTGATTGTAAAGATGTGGTATCTTCTTTGATCTCTTACCTGAAAGAGAGAAAAATGCGTTCCATTAGGCGTTTGATCAGAAATTAAGTGGTTTTTTTGTGGGAACTTTATTCACAGAGAGTTAAAAAACATTCAAAAAATTACTAGGAGAGCACAATTATGGTCCGTGAAAATCCACACAGACGGTTATAAACAAACCGTGGGTTTTCGGAGAGAAAGTCTTTACGACTCGTCAGTTAAGTTAAAATTCTGAAAATGTTTAATAGGAATTTAATAGATAGGGCCGTACACACTCTGGGCCTGTGAGGCACTTGGTAGGGCAGCTTGGGGGTTTTTGGAAAGCGAGCATTAATTTAAGAGACATGGGTAGAATATGAGAGTTCGTTGGAGGACCGTTGTTAAAAAAAAACATGTAAGATCATTCTAGTCAATGCGGCGCAACTCCAAATAGTCCAGTCTGGTGATGGAGAGAAGGACTAATAACACTTGCCAGAAGCTAGAATGTGAGCTAGTCGCGACTGGAGAGAGCACTACACACTTAACCTTAACTCAAGCGATCGTGTACAAGGCAACAACAAGACAAGCAAGAGATTAATAAAGACGAGAGGCTCTGATTCAGACCGTTTGTATGTAGTTCGCCCTAGGAATAGGAGTGAATCCGGGAAAGCGTATGATTTATACTGGCTATCGGCTGTAGTCTTGGCTGTCATTTGGTTAGTCTCAGTGACGCCCGACTCGAAATAGAAGATTCCGTGTCGAAAAGTATGCGCAAAAATTTGCACATCGTTGATGTTTACTGTCACTTCAGAACCGAAGCGCTTTCAAGGACGAGGCGGGCTATGCACTTTTGAGTACGTACATCGAAAAATTTTGAAAGAAAGAAAAATGCGTTCCATTAGACGATTCATCAGAAACTAAGACAAATATGTTGATTTGTGGTGACGAAACACTGACTTACGTATGTTCAAGAAGTCACTAGACACCAAAAATGATGATTCATGAAAATGGATACAGATGGTTCAATTCAGAATGTGCACAATTGGGTATGCAGACTTTACGACTCGTTTGTCCGGTCCACAAAAAAGGAGACCCTTTTGACTGCGCCAACTAACGAGGGATAAGTCTCCTTAACATCGCCTACAAGACCTGCTCTGCCGTTCTGTGTGAGCGCCTGAAACCATTCGTCAACAACATGACAGGTCCCTATCAATGTGGTTTCAGGCCTGCGAAGTCCACTATCGATCAAATTTTCACATTACGGCAGATCCTCGAAAAAACCCAAGAGATGCAGATCGACACCCACCATCTGTTCGTCGATTTCAAGGCCGCATATGACGCATATACACGCTGTATAGAGACGAGCTAGCTACAGCGCCATGTCTAGTTTTGACATTCCTGCCAAACTCGTCAGGCTGTGCAGGATGACGGTGGAACTCTTTCAAACCTTCCATGTCAAAAAAGGTTTTAGGCAAGGCGACGCGCTGTCATGTGATTTCTTCAACATCGTCCTAAAGAAGATCGTGCGAAACTCACACGCCAAAACTAGAGGCACGATCTTCCAGAAGTCCGTGCAATTGTTAGTATACGCCGATGACATTGACGTGATTGGCAGAACTCAGTGAGCCGTCAATGAGGCTTTTGCTAACATTGAGACGGAAACGGCTGAAATGGGTCTGGCGGTGAATGAGAGCAAAACGAAGTATAGGCTGTCCTCAAAAAAGGACATACAACATCGACGTCTTGGACAGAGCGTCACAATGGGCAGCTATAACTTCGAGGTAATCAAGGACTTCACTTACCTCGGCTCCGGAGTAAATTGTACAAATAACATCAGCACCGAGATCAAGTGTAGGTTAACTCTTGCCAACCGCTGTTGGGCTCAAGAGGCAAGGCAGTAATAGAGCCCTCTCTCGAACAACCAAGTTGACTCTATATAAGACCCAGTCCTGCTATACGGCGATGAGGCATGGACAATCTCTAAGGCGGATGAAGAAGTTCTTGGTTTCTTTGAGAGAAAAGTTCTGCGTGTGATCTTTTGTCCTGTTTGTGTTGCAGGGTTCTGGAGGAGAAGATTCAACCCAGTTCTGAGTCCAACCGAATATATGGACAACTCAGCTCCGACCCGCACGATCTTCGGAGCAACGCAACAGAGGATGCCCGCGGTTGAGGTGGCGCACCCAAGTGGAGAAGGACCTCAATCAACTTGGTGTGCGAAACTGGAGACAGCTAGCCAGAGATCGAGCTGGCTGAAGACGCTTGTTTGTTGAGGCCCAGAGCCACCCCGGACTGTACACACAAAGAAGTAAGACTTTACGACTCGTCACGAAGCGACAATTGAAAGGATAAACTAAAAACCACATTTGGCCTGTCAGGCACTTAGCTTAGGGAAGATGGGTGGGATATAACCAATGTCCGTTGGATGACCGCTTTTAAATAATGAAAGTTCATTCTAGTCAAGCGAATGTAATACTAATCAGTCTCATCTGGCGATCGAGAGAAGGGTTAACAACACTTGATGCGACAAAGGAACAGTGCACACTTCACTCCAAGTGATCGTGTAACCACGACCAGCAGTGCGCCCAAGGATGACAAAAATGTGAGGTTGGATCCAGACCGTTCTTTCTAAAAACTGAGGCCTGAGGAATAAGAGAGAAACCGGCAAAGTTAATTTCGTGACGATTCAGACTGACTATCGGCTCTACTCTTGGCTTATATTTGGTAAGTCTGTCTGACGCCAGCCTGGCAGTAGTCGATTCCGTGGCGGGAAGTATGGGCCCAAATGTGCTGCATGGTTGATCTTTATTGTCAAAAATGGACAGGTACTGCGAATTTCTCCTCAGAGTCGTGAAGCGAAATACAAAAAGATTGTAGAAAGGGATCACTTTGAAGGACGAGAGCGATGCAGGACTTTTGAGTCACACCGCACAATTTTCCAATATGGACTTCTTCTGGGACTCTGACATTGATGTCGGCAACTATGCCTATTCAGTGATAAAGCTTGGCTTGGGAGCCAGTGGTGATTTCTGTTTATGCGGCTCAACCATGACTCTCTAACCCAAAGTTGGTTGAGCCTTAAACCCCTCGACGGGTCGCACGCGTATGCAGCACGTTTGATGAGCTAAGGGCAAACAATGAAAGCATACAAGAAATTCCAATTCTTCAATTTAATTCACAGAGAGCAAGGGTGGTGAACAACTACCGGGCGCCACTTTTTCAACATTGTCTGACGTAAGCTCGTGACAGTCGCCAAAGTAAATACTGAGCTTGCTGAAAGGGTTTGTACATTGAAACATTGGTCTGCTCGAGTTAAAGTGCCACAGATTGGCTTGTTGAGTCTATAGTGCAGCCCTTGGACTGAAGCGGCAGCAAAAAAAATAAGAACAAGTCTCACGCGACGCTAAATCAGAGAGAAAGTGTTTCGTTTCGCAACGGCTCAGGTTGCCTGTTTAGGGACCACGGTGTCATAAAATCAATCAATCTCCTCGTGTGCAGATTGAGTTCGAAAAGTGGACAACGATTGGAGATGTAAGAAAAATAGCCCAACACCTCCCACCCGACGGCACTTCATCACAGCACACTCTCCACGAAGCTTGCATAACCAACCACATCCCCTCCCTTTTCACAGCCAAAGCACCAGATTCGCTTGCGAAACGAGTTTAAGTCCTCTCGAACCTGCAGTTGAGTTACGACACTCCCTGCTTCAGTGGTGGCAATCTCACACCTCTCCAAGGTCAAGCTGTTGTGGTGGCCCACCCAAAAAAAAACCAGGTACCACCAAATAATCGATCACACCGACTACCACATCCGCCCATCCTCCCGTCCTCCCATTCGCGCATTCGTTCCAAAATTGAGTTGTCAATTCCATTCCCTCTGCACGTCGTCGTCGTCGTCGTCGCCACCATCAAAGCTTCAGAATTTCGCGAATTGACATGTGTATCTTTCGCCTTAACGATGAAGAGATACACAATTTCAATTACGAAACGTACTTACACATGCAGACGTTAAAATAATCCCTAGCTCACAACGGGCTCAGCCCCGCTCCGCTTTTCTCCGCCGTTTGCTCAGCCATCAGTGTCATCTCTACCGAATTCTTCGGTTGGATCTGCCGCCCCACCACCCCACCGCCCCACCTCACTGTGGCTCACTGTCCACCGCACCATCACCATGTATTGACTTTTCCCGAATGGAATGCGAGGAAGTTTCGTTCGTTTCGTTCGCCGTTTCTTCTCATGTCCTCATTCGCCGCCGCGCCGTGCTCGCTGTGTGTATCGTTTTGATGGTGCCAGTGCCACCCCACGACGAAGGGGGGGACAGGGTGCCCCCGTCTTGTCCACAACCTGCCACAATATCGATCTATCCCAGTGACTGTTTATCCATGCGAACGCGCTCCCCTGTGTTGGTGAGCGCTGTGTGTTGCGGCCCCCCGAAGAATGCACAATTGATGCACAAGCCCTCGCGCATACGCTCGACATTCGCAAAGAAGCGGCCGCACACATACCAGCGGCGACGGCGGTGGCGGCTTCGAGTACTTCGCCAAGAGTATCCGCAAAAGAGACAAGCGAGCGAAACGAACAAACCTCACTTCACACACAGACGCAAAAGGGAAAAGGCAGAGCCAAGCCAAATAAAGGGAAAACAACGAAGGGGGGGTTGGGCAGGCAGCAGGGCAAGTGGAGAGAAAATAATGGGACGACAGGCAACGACAGGAGAGAGCGGCACTTTTACACGTTATATCCACGTCCACGTCCACGTACCCGTCCATCGTGTGCTGCTGGTGCTCGCCGAGCCTGGTGGCTGTCGTCTGTGCCGCTGAGATACTTTCGAGATGCACTCGGCTGTGCAGCCCACTTCTTCAGCGCCCCCTCCCGTGCCCCTGTGCAGCCCACGCCGTGAAGATGCGAGATTTAGTATCTTCAATGATAATTGTATGTTACATCTTGTGCTGGGCAAGGGAGGGCGGGCGGCTCTTGCAACTCTTGAAACCAACCAACCCCCGTCCCCCCCTTCGGCACGATGTAAGTCGTAAAAATGAGCTATGACACTTGGAGGCCGTCGAGGACGGGAGGGTATGCCAAACCAGATGCCAAGGAGCGTCGTCGTCGTTGTTGAGCGCAAAAAGGCAAGAGTACCAACCTGACTTGTTGCTTCACATTGCTGCTGGGGGGACCAAAGGGGAGGAGGCCACAGACCAGATCAATATAAGGTACCCCCGTGTGGTATCTGTTCTGCCGAGCACTTGCAACAGCAGCAGCAACCGTACTTGTGGCAGCAATAATTGTTATTATTCTTCTCGTTCTCTTTTTCAACATCGGCTGCCCCGTCGCTCCACCGCCCACCCCACCAGCGGATGGGCGGTGCATGTTCGAAGGGATTACCTGCTGCAGGGTGGTCGCGGCCGGACGCTCTGGTTTGGTGAGATTTAATTTTTAGGACACGCTCCACCGGCTGGGGATACACTAAATTGCCGGCCATAAAATGCAATCAAGCGCCTGGAACTCACTACTTCAGCCGGACTCGCAGACAGAGTCACAGTGAAGGCATTAGCGATCGGAAACTGATTCGCGGAGCGCGGCGCGATGCGGGCTTTCGGTGCGGAATAGCACACGGTTCGCCTGTCACTTGTAATCTGGTGTCGGCGGTGCTATTAACTGGGATGATGGGCTGCAGTGACTCGGTGCACCTTCGCTGTTGCGATGGATTTTCCAGTTTTAGACGACGCACGATTAACGACGCACCCGCTGTTGGTTGAGATTACATCGAGAGAGAATGCTTAATGTACTGACAGCAGCACCCACACCCTGTTTGCGCAGTGGTTTCCAGTCCACCCTCCACCCCATCAACTAACCCCGCAGTTCCACATGCAAATCGCACAGCGGATTCATCAAAGTCCTGCCGTTGTCAGCCCGGAATGAAGCAGCGCCGTTCCCTGGTGGAAGCTTTGATTTAATGTTTCAATTACCCGCCACCACCGTTGACTGCGACGAATGTGCGTTGCACCGCACGCCGTTGTCCTGGATGCTCCGTAACGTCCTTCGGTTAACCAATTTCATTAGTTTCATTTTTTTTTTGCTCCCTTTTGTCGCCTTCTGCGCCGAGAGAAAGTGCACACGAGTGTATTACATCGCCATCGACATCATCATCATCATCTCCGTCTCCATCTCCATCTCCATCGTCGTCGCCTCCATCACTGGAACCCAGCTTCGTCGCCATCATCCCCACCAGCAACTACATCATCATCGTCATCGTCATTATCATCATCAACACATCGCATGCCTTGGAGTCCGGAGGGTTCAATGACAGCAGCGTTCGGTGGAATTAAGTGGTTGATGCCAAAAGGCATCCACTCCACCACACCACAGCTCCCAGCTCCCAGCTCCCAAGCACTCTGTGTGCGTGTGTCTAAGCACGCGTCTGCCTCTCGGCGGGCTGTGTGTGTGTGGGTGGAATGGTGTTAACTGCTTTTTCAATTTGAATTTTTGCTCAACCCAGTTTTCGCCATCGACGTTCTGAAACCATCGAAAACGAGGTGCACTTTGCTGCTGCACACTGCACACTGCACACATGCGTGGCCGTGTGACTGTGTGGCGCATTCCACAAGATCATAGATACCTGCACGAGTAACGGCGACCTCGGCAGTTGGCAACCAGTGTGCACCGTGCAGGTTCTCGTCAGATTCAGTTACACTTTCCAATTAGCCGAACCGAACTGCCTAGTCTTGAGTGGATGTGGTGCGCCCCTGTGCCTGTGTACGTCCTCGTGACGAAACCATCCGTCGTCGTAGTGGTTTCTTTGTTCGTGGACTACACACACACACGGTGGTACTTTCATTCCGAATTCCAATGATTCCATGTGACGATCATCGGCGTCGAATTCGGAGTCAGCGTGCTGTTCGGAGTCGGAGTGTGGATGGTGTCGATCGTGTGATCGCACATGTGGAACGAATTGCCGTGAGTCGCTGTGGAATCAATTTGGCGTGGGGGAAGTGTTGCCAAGGTGGTGTTCGATCGGTACAGTGGAGGTAGGAAAAAATCGTCAGTCAGCAGTGGATGACATTCTCTCACTAAGAGCATGACATTGATGTTTGTTTTAAATTCAGTTCTCAATCCAAGCAGTGTACACGAGGAGGACGCAAGGAAATTGTAAATACCAGGCTGCAAGCTGTCTATGTTATTTCTTTAATCAGCCGACATTCCAATGTTAGTCTTGCTACGAAGGCAGACCCACAACTTTGCCAAAAAATATAAATTGATTACAGACACTTCTCGAGCGCTTGCACCCTACATAGGAAAGTAGGGACTTAGGAGGGCAGATAAGAAAACAAGAAGATCATGCAATGCATGCTTAGACAATCTGGTCCACTGGGCTGCCACCTTTGCTGTCCCACTTACTAACTTGACCTTAATGTGTTCCTGCTTAGATTGGTCAGTCGAACGAAGTTTCTCTTTCATAGCCATTAAATGGCTTGGAAATATAGTAGAAAATTCTTAAGATCTAGTTGAACAGTGCTAGCCTAGCAGTTTTCTTCTGGGTTCAGCGAGTGCAACGCATGTTTCGAAGAAGTGTAGTACTGCTTTCGCCTTTTCTTCAATCCTGCATTTCCTGCAGAAGTTATACGATGTTTCAAGTCTTCTGGGCCTGGTTGCCCATGAAGTTAAGACCCATAATATTTTCCTGAAAGGCAACATTATACAATTCTGCCCATCTGTGTCATGCATCAAGCATGGCGATGGTCATCAATCGCGATTTTGTTAATTTTCAGTGGGGTGGTGTGTCTACTGATCTAGTGCCATTGGCGTACCCGCCCCCTTTCTTTCTAGTTGCCTTCCAGTGGCCCCGGGTAAAGGTAAGATCGCATCTAGCCCCTATCTGCGTTAGAGAAAGACGGCAGAGTCTTACAATCTTTGAGTTGATTGGTATTGAATTCCATGAAATGGCTCAGCCTTGAGGTCGTTTAAGTCATCTAGGTTGCGCGAGTAGTGTGATGCATGCTTCTTCTTCTTCTTGTGGCGCTACAGTCCGGGGTGAACCTTGGCCTCGGTCACCAATCCTCTCCAGCTGGCACGATGTTTAGCCAGCTGCCTCCAATTTCGCACTCCAAGTTGATTGAGGTCCTTCTCCACTTGAGTGCGCCATCGGGTTCGTGGTCGTCCTCTACTGTGTTGTCCCACTGGTTCGGAGTCGAAGACTCTTCGGGCTGGAGCAGTGTTGTCCAGTGGTGCATACTGTTATCCGAAAATTGTTTTCACCTTTGAGACACGTTTTTGGCTCACGTCAATAAGCCAAATTGTTGCACCTGGAGCGGTCATGAGTAACAACTCCTTCATTCCCTCGTTAAACAGCATACAGTTGAAGAGACGTAGTTAAGGCAGTCCAGCTGTGTATTCTCTAACGGTTTCAAATTGTAGCCAGAGATATATTCATATAATAACTAGATTTCTTACACGGCTTTTCCTGGCTTTGTTTCTTTTCTTTACCTGTACCGCAACACAAACTGGGAGTCTCTCCCTGTGTTTCATTACTTCTTCTGGCAGCCTGTGCAATGTTGTTATTTTCACGAACTTGGACTCTTACTTCTTGAGATTGTGCAGATCTTAGAAGTCGTCGTCTTTTCACACATGCTTGCTGAGGAACAAAAATAGCTTTCCTTTTCCTCGGCATTTTTGCGATAATGTGATTATTAAGAAGAATGTGGAGAATTTGGAGAGATTTTGAATAAATGTTTAATCCGCACTTAATTTAGAACAATAATAAGACTGCTCGAACCAGAACTCAGAGAAGAATTTGAATTTTGATGCCAATCCCAATCTCTCATTCACATCCCTACTCATAATGAGTACAATTCGTTGACTGTGTGCATACATGTTGGAGTTTGAATTATCAATGCTGCTGCAGCAAAACGGACGGAAATTACGGTTTTTTCTCAACCATTTACACACAACGTGGAGGAATATCAAGCGATTCATAAAACAAAAGCTGTTGGAAATCCCGTCTATGTAACTGCGCGCGATGTCCACTTGTTGTGCAAATTGAAGTCAAACTTCATAAACTAGGAAAAAAATTAGCCTATCTTGTAACACATTATGTAATTAGTCTAGCTCTGATATTTCATCTAAATCGGCTAATCCACGATATTCACAATTTCAGCAAAATTGAATTCATTGTGTGTTGCTGTGTATATGTACATGCATAGATAGTTTAAGTATGACCAAATAAGAAAAATTCGAAAATGCTTACTGTTTGCTTATCGTTTGGTGACTCAGTTCGTATATGTTCGTTTGAGACGTAGAAAAAATTGAATGGTTGCACCAAAGCAAAATATGAAAAATGTGTCCGTATACCATATATGGAAGTTACAACACACTGAGGGATGGTTGATATCCACGACTACGCAAATTGAAATGGTTTGTGCACCCACCCTTATTTTGGGAATTTTATTCCCGTTTAAAAAGAGCTCGTAACTTCCGAACCATATGTCGTACCGATCACATGCAGCATCTAAATTTTAGAATGCTTTTTGTGGAATATTTCAGAGCTCTGCGACGTGTAGTTTCGTAGCCTTTGTCGGTCAGACACACAAACTTTCTGGTTTATATATAGTTAAGATTAAGATTAAGATAATATGGGTGGCGCTACAGCCCGTAGAGGTCAAGGGCCTAGATTCTCAGCAACCAGTCGTATTATGCATGCTATTGTTCCCTCACGAGTGGAAGGTTTTATGCCGACTCTGAACGGCCAAGTTTTGAGAAGCTTTTTCTAGACATGCCAGGGAATCAGTCGAGTGACAAAGTTCTGTAATGGTCTATGTGTCAAAGTTAGGGAAATCTTGTACATTCCAGGATATCCCAGTACTTGGAACTAAAAACTCCACTCGCCCTATATGCTTTTCGACCATGTCTTATAGATGAAGTGGTGCCGCGTCTAACCTGTTTCAACAGCAGGAGAAAAAATGATTCAACCATAAATTAGCAAAAGACAATACTAGGATGCCTTAGATTGAAAGAAGGAAAGGGCAATTAGGGCTGAGATCTACAATCGCGACTAGATGAGAATGGAATTCAATTCTCTTTGTTGTCACATCTACTGATCCTAGAATGGGACATATCCGAGAAGATTTTATTGTATGACCTACATTTCTACTGTCCGAACTTTTTGCGCATGTCGCCGTTAGCTTCTTGAGTCAGCACAATTTTGTAAGTATATGGACCCAAATTAAACCACAACATGAGCAGACTTGACGCTGGAACAATGTCCAATGCAGATCGGCACCGAATTTGAATTTACTGGGCTTTTTCGACGCTGTTTCCTACGACGATCATTCATTCATTCATTTCGCATTTCATTTCGCATCTCTGTCTGGTTGGTGGTTTAAGGTACCAAAGGGTCCAATCACGCTCAAACATTGCCGTGTTGTATGTTGATTCCTAAACGGCCACAACTCTGCTGCGTGTCTCTGTAGACAAGCTTCTTCACACGTCTCAACAGAAAATACCTCAGAGGTCTGTTGTTATGCCCAAGCCATCTTAGGCCTAACGCCTGGCTACATTCATGTCGCTTTACAGCCCGAGTAATCTTTCTTCTTCTTTTTCAGATCCCATCAACGCAAATACTACCAAAAATCGCACGTAGAACTTTTCTCTCGAAGAGACCAAGAATTTCTTCATCTTCGTCATTCTTCATCCCCTTTAAAAAAATGTCTATGCCTCCGTGCCGTCTGTTTAGGTCTGTTGTTTGATTTCACAAGACGATGAACTGAACAAGCGCTTTTTTCTCGTGGATTCTGTAGCTTTCCTGAATGTTCTTTCCGCGTTATCCCTAAAGAAATCGTAGCCTACGCCCCATTTTAGTAAAGGGTGGTTAAATTTTAAGGGCCGATGTTGAATGTGAACCACATCTAAGCGCCAAGTTTTTTAATGTATTTCATTTGACATTTCTCAATTTCAGACTAACTCAATTTGAAGCATGGAAAGATACACAATCGAGCAACGCGTTAAAAAATTTGAGTAAATCGGGTCTGTAGGGCATGGGAAAACACCAGTACATGCTCGTACAGCTGAAAATATTGCTGCTGTTCGCGATAGTGTGGCTGAGGAGACGTCCACCGCAACTCGTCGTCGTGCCCAACAATTGCACCTCTCACGCTCGTCGTTAATGAACATTATGCATAAAGACTTGCATTTACACGCTTACAAGGTGCAATTGACTCAAGAACTGAAACCTCTTGACCATTTCAAGCAACAGTGGATGATCAATTTTCGAAGCAAATCATCTTCAGTGATGAGGCACATTTTCACCTCAGTGGATTCGTCAATAAGCAGAACTGCCCATTTTCATAATAAGCCTGAATCGATTGTGTATGTTTCCATGGTTCAAATTGAGTTAGTCTGAAATTGAGAAATGTCAAATGAAATGCAGGAAAATACTTGGCGTTTCCTCTTCATAAGAAACTATAAATTTTCTTCTCACAAGATCTCGAATTTGTACATTTTCATTCAATTAGAGGTGACACTCCTCGAAGAATAAGCTAACTGCCTCATAATAAACAGAATAACTTACTTAGGGTTGTGGGCCGTAGCGCTGTGGTTACGCGTGGCAACTTCTACGTACTTGAACCTTCCGTCAAGGCGCTACAAAATTATTTCACGGGCACACCTCTTTCGTGTCAGTGACAATATTCAAACAGTATAACAGTCTAGAAAAGGCTTCTCAAACTTTCTGTGAGGGCAAAAGACTGCAGTTATCTTCGACTCGCGAGAGAACATTAGCACGCTGAACACGAGTGGTTGCTGTCAAACAACGCGCTAGCCCCTCTACGGACTGCAGCGCCATCTATATTAGAATACATAAACTCACGCACATTGTAACCGTAACTCCAGCAAAACGCGCCATCAATTGTCAAATTGGCTGCCGCCTCACCCAACAGTGCTGCCAAACTGAAAGCCAAACCTCTAGATGGCGTCGCCCCATCCACCACATTTAGGCCAAAGTTCACCACCCACCTGTCTGCAATCGCAGACGGCAACCACTCAGAGGAGCATGCAGCAAACTTCGATTAGACCAATCACGTGTGAGTTTATGAACCACCGCAAAGGACATGCAGACCACTGCAACTGGACCGTCACGCGCCGCCAATCGGTTTATTGGCACGCTAAGCCTATCATTTATTTCGCCCCAGTCCCCGGTCCCCCTCCGGCAGTCTTCATCATTTCATGCCACAAATGTACATATGCACATCGACTGGGTGCATCCCACCACCCCACGGGGAGGAGGAAGGGGAATATAAAAAGTTTTTCAAGCCAAATTGAAAACTGTTTATTCACGGTCATAATTTACTTCACGAGGAGGATGCATAGATCCTTCTGAATGCCACCGTAGATTCACATCCCGGGACAATATTTTCTCCACCACACAACCTAATTTCCCTCGTCGGTCGGTAGTTGTGCGGCGGGGTGGGGGGAGCGGACAGAGAGCAAGGAAAAAAGGAACGAGATGCTCCGGAGTTATGTATCTAGTGAATAAAAATACATTTTTAAACCACCCTGCCATCCGGCGCCCCCCGGGGGGAGACAAACATTTGTGGCATGCAGCCAACTCGGAATTCCACGAAGCCCGGCCTGGGCGAGAGCATGTGGCGGACGATTTAGCGGGCAACGAAAAAGGGTCTCCCGGCAAAGGATACGCTGTCCCATCACTTGCAGGATGATGCTCGATTTCTGTCCGCATCTGCGGCTCCTCGGTGAGGGGACACATATTTCCCCTGGCCCACCGCGAGCCCCTTGCTCGGCTGTCGGTCCAGACATTCATCCGTGCGTTTGCTCGTTCCGTCTGCTCGGAGCAATGGGCTGCGAACATATCAAAGTTGTCTTCCAAGATGTTTAACAAATGCTCGAATCGCCAAGATTCACCCCGAGCGCTGGGAACATTCACATTCGGCGGGAGTGGCGCGCAGACACTTTGATGGTGGCCATGGCAGGGAGGAGGGTTTTCTGTTTCTTTTTTTTTTTTGGGAACGACATTCCGTTTCTGTGTGCAGTTCACCAGAGAAGGGTTCAGATGAGTCACTGACATTCTTTTGGACGTCTGCTGTGAATGCAGATTGTCCGAGGACCCGGAGCCTGCGGCAAGTCCAGTCACTTGGAATCGATCGGTGTGGCATCGATTCGAGTAAGAGAAGAAGAGTTGGCTGCTCCTCTTAACGAGCGTTTGATAATTCGAACCATATTTTCCGGCAGAAGGGGAACCCCAACCCATGTTCAATCAATTCAAGATGAGCCATTAAAATTCAAACGATTCCGTTTATGAATGTTGAACGGAAGCCAGGGAGCTGTGCTTACACACGGAGTGTGGTAATTGCTTTGAAATCCTCAATGGTAGGGCCTGGCTGGGGAGATAGCTAACGAGTCGATGATGGTGATTAAGACGAATGTGTGGTGCCTGTCGTCAGGAAATCTCATCTCGAAATTATTCAAAGAGATCTCCTGATAACTGAATCTCCAATGGGACCGAGGATGTAACTGAGTGGGGGACATCCTACTGTACTGCGTATTTCATAGACGACTTGTGAATATTGTCGTCTGAATTTTGCAGAGCTCAGTTCGAGGAATGGTGTCTGTTACAGTTGCACTCCAGCACTCCACTCCAGTCTGTTACAGTTGCACTCCAGGTTGATCATGTTGTCTAGAAGAAGAATAGGCCTTATGCCTGATTGCCAATTCGATTCTGGAAAACACTGAAAAAAGAAAACACTAGGGGAACAAAGGTCAACTTGACACCTCTTTGGCATTCGAAAAAGGCGTCTGCGAGGACAGCCTTGAATTAGAGCTAAGTTAACTTGTTTCTGATAATGACTAACAACAACACAATTTCAGCGATAAGCGCTGAATCAGGATTCTCCTCCTTCAACGAAATTGCTGATGGAGTGCCTCAAGGTAGTCTGATGGAGTGCCACAAGGTAGTCTGATGGAGTGCCGCAAGGTAGTCTGATGGAGTGCCACAAGGTAGTCTGATGGACTGCCACAAGGTAGTCTGATGGAGTGCCGCAAGGTAGTCTGATGGAGTGCCACAAGCTAGTCTGATGGAGTGCCGCAAGGTAGTCTAATGGACTGCCACAAGGTAGTCTGATTGGTGCTACATTGGTCCTTTTGAATAGCATGGACACTAGTGGTTAACTGGCTACTCTTTTTTTCTTCTTCATTTAATAGCGCTACAGTCCGGCGTGGACCTGGGGATCAATGAAAAAGCCTCGCCGACTAGCGCAATCTCTGGCGGAGACAGCTCCAGTTTCGCACGCCAATTTGGTTGAGGTTCTGCACCACCTTAAACACAGGCGTTCCTGTTGTCCCGAACTGTTGTCACGTTGTCCCAATGGCTTAGATTCGAAGACTCTTCGGGCCTTCGAGTTGAGTTGTCCATACGCTCTACATGGTCCAGCCTTCTAAGGCGTAAGACCTGAACCTTAAATTCATGTCACTTCATACGCCGTGCAGTTCGTGGTTGAATCTTCTCCTCCAGACGCCATCAACGCTAACAGGACCACAAATCGCATGCAAAACTTTTCTCTTGAAGAGACCAAGGATTTTTTTTATCGCATTTAAAGAATATCCATGGCTCGGCCCCATAGAGCAGGGCTGGGATGATCAAGGTCTTATAATAAATAACATATATTAATAATATGGGTGATACAACAGCCCATAGAGGGTTAAGGACTAGCTTTTCAGCAACCACCCGTGTTGAGCGTGCTATTGTTCCATCATACTTGGAAGGGACCTACAGTTTTACGCTGACTCTGAACGGACAAGTTTGAGAAGCTTTTTTTCTAGCTAGGAATACTCTTTAAGCATTGCCAGTGACTCGAAAGAGGTGGGAAGTGAGAATTATTTTTGTTGTACAGACTATTGATCGAACCTAGACGTCGAGGTTTGAGCGCATTGGGCTCGACGCACATGCCCACAAAACCACGGGCCGCCAACTATCAGATTGTGAATGGGGAGCTTTACATGCTTTTTTTCACAGCAGCCCACTTGAAGTTTATTTTTTTACTCTTCAAATTGTTAAAACATGCACTGGTCTGTCTGCAATATCGGCGTCTCAAGCTGAGGCCTGGGTCAAGGAGCGTTGAAAATGATGATAAATGTTGGAACTACCAATAGTGGATGTTTCCACCCTAATAGACAGCCATGCAGCCATTAAAGCATTTTCGGCAACAGAAATCAAGTCCCAACAAATTGCAGATGGCAGCTAATAGCATTTAAAGTTTTCGACGCAGAGCACACGATTTCTTCCAGCTGAGTGCCAGGCCATAGGGAGATAATAGGTAATGAAGCAGTGGATACATTTGTCAGGAATGGAGCCGGAACCTGACCCCCTGCAGTGCTACAAGAAGATGCTGAACATGGCACTTTGGCACTTCTGGACATATTCATCTGAAATCATAATCCTAATGACAGCAGCCAACGAGTTTACAGGGGGAGACCAATAGAGTCCTTCGGGTGAGCGTGCGCACATGCAATAGAAATTGTTCATATATGTCCAAAAGGCATACGCTTACCATGCTTTCAATCAGTATAGGGCGTTTCTGTATTCTTCATTGAGGGTAAGTGTGCACAAAATTCTGGAGCGCATGCGTTCACTTACCGCAACACAAAATAATATGATATTTTGTGATTTTATTGAAGCCATTGCATTATACATGTAATACATGTCTATATTCATAAATGCAATGTTCCCAGGATGTCTTTGTTCTTCCAAAAAATAATCACCTTCTCCTTTCTTGACTTTTTTTTTACAAAAGTGCCTACCACATAGGACACCATATTCAAATATCTTCTAAACCGTAAGGCGTATGTAGGTAAACTATATCTCGAATTAAATCTAAAAGAGACTTTCAATAAAGATGTAAACTGTTACAAGACATCTACGTACCTAAGTCCTACGTCTTGGAAGATATTTCACATTTTGTTTGAAGGATTTCCAATTATCCAATACCCTTTCGTCCTTTCATGTGGTTTCCGTAAAAATCCACTTTAGCTTTAGCCTTCCTAATTGCTAGACTATGTTAAAGGCCAATTCCATGCAAATAGGAGATGAGCACTTTTCGGAACTTAAATTGCCTTCGCACACTTACCCCACAGCATGAGCATACTTACCCCTACATAGGGGCAAGTGTACAGCTTTATATTGTAATAAAGCTTTCTGTTATAACTTTTACATTTTGCTTGGAATCATACCCCAAACTCGAAAATGCGTATACTTGACGCGAACGACTATATGCGACGAGGAGGAAAAAGCAAAATAGCCACTACCCCAGTCTCTGCCAGTTGGGACAGAGAAAACTGGGGAAATGTTTCCTTAAAGACCTAGGATTTAACAAAATTTGCACTAAGATGTCTTTTCGCATCCATGCAACTCATGCTAAAATCATTGTATGGGATATCCATTCTTCGCGCATGAAAGATATAATTTACTTATCGGGCTAAATTTATGCCTAGACTCGTCTTGTTTCTAGGCTTCGACTTATTCTTCTTCTTCTTTGTTTGGCCCTTCAGTCCGAGGTGAACCTGGGCCTCAACCAGCAAACTTCTCCAGTCAGCATGATATTTCGCCAGCTGCCTCCAACTACACACATCAAGTTGCTTGATGTCCTTCTCCACCTGTGTGCGCCATCTTGTTCGAAGACGTCCTCTGTTGCGTTGTCCCAATGACTCGGAATCGAAGACTCTTCGGGCTGTCCATCCGCTAAACATGACCTAGCCGTCTTAAGCGTTGGATCTGAAGACGTATGCCTTTGTTGAATCTTCTTCTCCAGACGCCATCCACGCAAACAGGACCAAAGATCGCTCGTAGAACTTTTCTCTCAAAACGACCAAAAGCTTCTTCATTCCTTTTCAACAGAATCCATGTCAGCTTGTGTCTCGAGAGATGGCTCTGTTACTCAATTGCCTCTTGGGCCCAAAGAAGCAGCGATTGCCAAGAGTAGTTCTGCGCTTGATCTCGATAATGTCCTGTTCCTGTTTACTGCCTTGACTACCTCAAAGTTTCTGCTGTCCATTGTGATGCGCTCTATGAAACTTCGATATTGTGAGTCCTCTCTAGACTCATTCGATTGGTCCTAAAAGCACTCGCAGATCTGATAACAGTCGACTTGGACTCAAACCAACTTGCACACTAACACGAATGCCGATGGAGCATTATCGGGTCATGGGTCAGATGGCAGTCGTTAGTCGTAAGCAGACTGGTTGATCGAAGTGGGCGCAGGTGTGGGTGTAGGTGTCTATTCAAAAAGCTTCAATATTGCTATCTCTTTGAAGCTCTTCGCCACTGTAGCGTCTTTCAGGAGGAAATCATTGCGAGGCACAAGAGATGTCACCATATGTTCGGACAGTCTAGCTGCAATTAAGTCTCGGGACAATGTCATGTTCAATCAAAAAACATCCCTTTATTGAGGGATGTTTCTTAACGAGATTTCTGAGCATTTCAACATATACAACAACCGGGCAAGCTCATGAGGCCTAATCCTACCCCAGTGGGGTCCTGGCACCTGATGTCTCCAGTTGGTTGAGGGTCCTTCTCCCATTGGGTGCGCCACCATAGACGTGGGCATCTGATGGGTTTTCCCTCAAGTTCGGATTCATACCGTGAAAAAGTACGCCTTTTATCTAGACACCTAGTGGCCTGGATGTTGTCTATCCGCCTGGTTGTACGCCGAACAGTGGATAGGGCACGGCAGACTCTCGGGATATCGCTGGCAGTCATGAGGATCTCATTTTGTTCAGTAGAGCTATAGGCTCTTCCGATAGGAGAGAGTGTGCCAAAGAACAGCTTCACCAACACCAGTCTCTACTGTAGCTGGCTTGGCTTGACGACGGTGATACCGTTGATCATGGTGACCACTAAGAGGTTCTAGGTTCAATTCCTGAGTTTCAAACTCTCGATCAAAGCTGACAACGCTCAAAGGGTAGGCCTGTCGACAAAGAAACAAAGCTTCCACCCTTCGCCGTCCGGTGATGGTGACAAAACACTAGCACGCGCCACACAAGTGGGTGCTGTAGAAGCTACTGCTGTTGCAATGACAGAAAGTGATTCATTTCCCCCAGTGCTTCGTATGAATCACATTTGTATCGCCCCCCATCACGATGAATCAAAATTGAATTTAGCTCACGCTCTCATCCGTCAAACGATCGCTCGAATAGACACCATTCTGCTGGCCATTCGAACACGTAACGGAAGCAAAACTGGGGCAAATCCAAAAGATAGCCCATTCAAATAATTGCACACTCGCGCTGCTCCTCCCATTTTCTTCACAAGTGCAAGCCGCTCGCGGCAGCCTGCTTCAAGTGGACCCAACCAATTCCCGATTCACAGGCCGTCCTGCTGGCGAGACTCGCAAATTAGTCGGTCAATTGTGCAACAATGCAACGAGCCGTGCCGATGAGCTCATCCCAATGCTTCCCAGAAGTCACTCGGAATGCCCCTAGAGAGCTGGCCTTTCGTGCGCCTGCCACTTCACAGCTGGCCGGCCAACGCGACAGCGCATCCAAGTGTTTACTCAGGAATTTCGCATTCCAAGAGGGGCACCACCGAGAGTGTCCACGCGGGTGGCGAGATCTCGCAGATCCCACACTTGTGCGCCACCAATTGCATGCATGTTGTCTCAACATGTTGCACTCCGGACGCGATGCCATCTAGGGGATGAATCATGCGAGTGGCATTCGCCGGCCAGCCTCTGGAGTGGCAGCGCCGGAGGAGTGCCGATTAGAATGTGCAGCTCGCGCTTCGCCTCAAATAAATTCTCGCCGCGCGGCGCGGCGCATACTGTTCTGCACGGCTGGCATGTGTAACGCTGCTGAGGACGTGTCGGGGATGGTATCTGGCTGACGGGGAAACGCGGGCGCGCTTTTTATCGCGCTCAAGCCGATGCCAGGGGGCAATTAGGTTTGGAATGCAATTTTTTATGTTTTGCGGAATGAATCCGAATGACGACGGAAATTGGCGTGATGCCGCGATGTTGATGATGGCGGCGGCGGTGGCTTTGAGATGCGGCGGCCTTGGGCAATCAGAAAGGCAGTTCTATCCTAGAGACGAATGCGAACTAATCGCTGGGAGATTTGCGGCGACGTGGGACCTTGGGACCGATCCGAGGCACGTGTGAAAGCCCACCTTGATGGATCGACGCATTAGCACACGAACCCTTCGGTGGGGCAACCTCTCGCAGACGGCTGACGTGATGACTAATCACAATTACCCCCCGAGGACCTCAGATTGATTCACACCAACGGCGCACCAGCTGCCACGGCAAAGCGACCGAGACCCGCGCAGCCGACGGCGAATGTGTGTCACAGCAGCTTTGTGGCAATTAAATAATTATGACGCGCGAGGAAGGAGCCTGCTCGACGCTCCCAAGCGAGCAAAATGTGCTAGCTGTGTGTGCCCACTCGTGCTGACCTCCATCGGGCGCATTTCTATTCCGTCCTTGACACCACTCTGACCATTCGAGAGGACGGCGCCGGGGGTGACCACAGTCAGTGTATGAGTAGCAGACAATTTAGACGTCCCCTGTGTCCTGTGCAAGTCGTCGTTACATGTGCGATACACGTTGCCGGTCGATGGGGGGTGAACAGACTGTGGGAGTGCACGAAAGCACTGAATAAATCCAGACCACAGGCGACGGAGTCGAGGGCGTTCGCCCCCGATTGGGTCAGCACATGTGTCGGCGGCTTGGGAAGTTTGTTGACACACGGTTCGAAAGTCGACGGAGGGCGGGAGAACTCAAATTGGTTCAATCGCTTTGTCGCGTAACACTGCCGCACGAGCCACTTGTTCAAGTGAGTCGGGAGTGAGGTCTTCCAAGTCGTTTGATGCCTGATGCCGTATTTTTACCGATTTTTTGGAGTGAGACTTCGACTGTATGTTTGTATTTTCTAGAAGTCCTTGAACGGAATTTTAGGACATTTCTATGCTGCTGGATAAGCATTGGATACCGATTCACATTCGTTGCTGATTTCGGGTGAAGGGCAATGGATAGAGGTAGGGCTATTGGAAGTGAATCGATACACACTGCCGTTCACCTTTTCTTAACCTTACTGTAGCCCATCTTTATACACTTGATTGAGAGAGCATCATTATGCGCTTAGTTTGAAAGAGAAAAATGTCTCGTCTTAAAGCTGGCTTGAGTAAATGCATTCATAAAAATGAGTACATTTTTTGGCTCATCCGAATAGGTTCAACAGCAAAAGCTTTACTGTTCGTGTAAATTCGTCGATGAATTATAATAAATGTTTGTCTACTAATGTGCTGTATTGCCCTGATTTCATTGATTCTTAAATACTGTGCTGACTCTCTCTCAAATCCTCTATTAATCATTTTCAACCGTTCTCTGTCAGAAGGAGTACTTTTGGAAGAATGGAAAAAAGCATTCCTGATTCCAATCCGTAAATCAGGTATTTAGAATAACGTTAAAAATTATAGAGGAATCTGCAAGCTTTCAGCTATACCCAAACTGTTTGAGAGTATGGTGAAGAGAAAACTGGACTTCACATTGAAAGAACATATTTCGGATGCCCAACACGGCTTTATATCGGGTCGCTCAACGTCTACAAATCTGTCAATTTACCCATCCTTTGTGGCAAATGAACTGGAAAAAAACACGCAAGTTGATGCAATCTACGCAGATTTAAGTAAAGCATTTGACTCTGTTAACCACTCTTTACTGATTGAAAAGTTGGAAATCTTTGAATTTCACCCTGAATTCATCCGTTGGGTTGCATCTTTTCTGATTAACCGCACACTGAGTGTAAAAATTGATAAATTGATTTCCTTATCCAAACCATGTCTTGCATGTCAGGTGTTCCGCAGGGGAGTCACTTAGGTCCTCTCCTCTTTATTATATTAATAAACGACATTACTTGCTCAACTAAAACAGTACATGTTTATTATTCGTCAATGACATGAAAATATATAAGAGTGTACAAGATATCACTGACTGCGTGGCACTTCAATCCGATATTGATAACATCTACGGTAACGCTCTAACTTTTCTGAAATGTCAATCCATTTATTTTTCTGAATCAGCCTTTCCTATAAAATTTAACTACTCCATTGGATCAGCTAATCTTTTTAAAGTAAAGAGTGTTAAAGACCCAGGAGTAATGCTGAACTCCTCATTTTCACTTCACTCGCATGTAAATTACATATTATCTAAAGCCAATTCGGCAGTCGGCTTCATTAAGCATAATACTAAAGGATTCACTGATATATTCGCACTTTTATCCCTTAACGTATCCATGGTCAGGCCTTTTTTTTGAATATGCTGTTGTTATATGGAATCCTTATTTTATTACATATTCTGACCGCATTGAAAAAGTGCAGGAGAGATTTACGAAATTCATATTTTGTAAAATGCAATGTAATTTTCACCCGAACTATATAGCAAGGTGTCAATTGCTCGGCTTGAGAATTTTATAAACTCGAGGAACTGTTTATGAAGTAATGTTTGTTAGGAAGAATATTCGCAATATCTGGATTTATTCGATAGTAGATATAATTTTCAAGATGAATTATTAAGCCATATTAAGCCTATCTACATCATATGAGGTCGCTACGAACTGCGAACTTTGCAAACTCTGAAAACTAATTCAAATGGAGCTTACTCATTCAATTAACAATTCACAGGAAATTTGTCTGTAGTGCTGGTTGTGGATTGCGTTTGCGTATTTGTGTATTGCGAACTAAGCTTGACACTTCAAAAATGAGGATAATTGATTCGCAGATTCGCCGCTCCTATGAATGGGCCTATAGACTTAATCTTTATTTAAAAGACTGTTTTCAGTGGGTGGGGTCCCGTTAGAATATGGGCGGTACTACAGCCCGTAGAGGGTCATTGCCTAGCTTCTCAGCAACCACTCGTGTTATGCGTGCTATTGTTCTGTCACGAGTGGAAAGGACATACAGTTCTTTGAACGGCAAAGTTTGAGAAGCTTTTTCCAACCAGGAATACTCTTTAAGCATTGTCACGACTCGAAAGGCGTGGGGATGTGAACATTATTTTTGGCGCACAGAGCAGGAATCAAACCTACGACGTCGAGATTGGGGTCGACGCACATATCCAGAGGGTCACGGGCAGCAAGCTTACGCTATGGAATATTAGGCTCAACAAATCTTGTATTGTTTTGTTTAAACTTCTTATCAATTTGTCTAAATTTGTGCACACTTTCACTTCGAATATTATTTCGGGGCCCGGACTTTGTGGAGTCTTGATTAAAACATTCATTTGAATGTCTTGAACCCACCATAGTGGGGTTCACTTAGAAATGTACTTCGGATCAGATTTTTGAAGGCGAATGGATCCAAATGTGTTTGCAAAATATTGTTACATTGATGTTGAGCCATTCTACCAAATATCCTAATAATGATATTTTCGCCACCGTTGATGTCTTGACTTTCGGGGCCGATGAACTTATACTTTTCTTTCCGAATAGAGTCTTTAAAACTTTGGCTAATAGCTCCAAGAGAAGGTTTTTCTGAATACAATAAGGTTACAATAATATGTAATATATTGTTATTTGAAGTTGCTTTTATTATCCTTCCGTCACTGTAAATCGTCGTCGTCGAGTCCTTCATGTAAGCACTATTCCGATTGTTGAGCATTACGCAAAAAACCAATTGGAAGCATTCGAAAAAGACTGGATACAAAAAGAAGTACCACACGAGTTAACATCAAAGAACCTCATTGACCGAATTTCCATCTGCGAATCTGCGAATCACTGCGAACGTCGATTTCGAATCGCGGTTTGTCCGCGCAAATACTGGCCAAGCAAAGATAGACGGCCAGGAAGGTCTTGCTGGAGGAAGGAATTGTGTTCCATCAGCACAATGCCAAGCAGTACACATCAATAGCGACTTGCCTGAAACTTCGGTAACTTGGTTGTTAGGACCTAGTGCATCCAATTTGTAGCCCGGATGTAGTACCACATGCCTCTGTCCATAGCGAACTATTTTGCTGATGAGAAGTTCACTTCTATAGCAAGACTCTCTCAGTCATTGGGGGTAAGGACTTTTACGAAATGTGGTTATCGTCAAAATGGCAATAAAATATCCAACAAAACGGCGCAGATTTGACCAGTGCCTAAAATGTGGGACCAATTGTTGCTCGAAGTGCGCGAAAAACTTTTGAAGAGCTCCTTATGTACTGTGGAGACGCTGTGTGATTTTTTCCTTGATGATTTAGTACTGAATAAGAATAATATGAAACCGTAAGGCTAAGAGAAATGCTCGATTTGTCAACAAGAAGCAATTGAAAATCAATTCTAAGTGAATCATTCCTTAAGCGCTGTTAACTCAACAATAATTTACTTCGTGCATCACATGAATTATATCGTCCAGTTGAACTACCATTTGAATCAGTGCAGCAAAATACTCACAGGAGACGAAATACTGTCGAAATACAAATGAAGAAAATACCATCAACAACAAGTTCATCACATATTCCAGTAGTCAAGGGTACCATCTTCCCAGCCATTCCCTACAGGAAACCAGACAAAAAACATAGAAGCCCCAGACTACAGCCGAAACGGTCCACGTCCTGTCCAGACACAAAGAAGACCATGATTTTGAGCGCATTCCCCGAGAACCCACGCTAAACTCCCCAACTTCCTCACGTGGCCCGCCGCACCAAACGACACCTTTTTTCTCCGTCTAGATGGGATCAGTCCCACGACCGGGTCCCATTCCTCGGAACACCGGCGCGCATGCGTCAACGTCCGGACGAAGTTGATTTATTCGAAATTCGCCGTGACGCATGCGTCGAACGGTCACAACTCGCCGCTCATAACTCACGGCACGGCTGGCCAAGCGAAAGCTGCTCCCGATTGCTGGCCAAAGGTGTGCCACTGACAATGCCCAGACGCGCTGCAGTAAATCTACCGGCTGCAGGCCGCAGACCCGTTGCGTCACTCGACTGTACCTCGGCACCTCCACCCGCAATCGTTGCGAATAATTTAATCCTCCCCGCCTTCCCCAGGCCGTGTCACGTCCCGTCGCCTTATCTCGCCCGCCTTCCAGGTGAGTGGTGACTTTTATTGATTTTTCCACCCCCAGACGGAACCCTAATGGGTAAGTGGGCAGCTGTAATGGCATCAAAGCCGCACTCACACTGCCGGCGCGGCTGGAGAGGTCTGGAACCTTGGCATGGATATGGGACAGCATAGAAAGCCGATCCGAGGCTGAGTGTGTGCGTTCATGGGGCTCTTAGGTGCGCTCCTTGAGGCAACCGTCGTCGTTGATGGCTGGGTTCTTCTCTAGAGTGTACGATGCGACGGCGGCGGCGGCGGGCTCTGGGTACCCACTCGGCTGTAGTTTCGCTTTAAAGATGCACACCAGAGAGATCCGCGTCTGAGTGGTGGATGACGCAAGTGAGGCAAGTCAGCAGGCGCACGGTGTGGCGCGACGGCAGGGGCTCCCAAAGTTGGTGGGAATCTTTTGGCAGAAAATTCGCGAAAAATGCACATGACCTATTGGTGACCCCGCTTCTGCCGGCGCGCTGCTCGAAATGAGGTTAATTAGTTGCTTGTGTGCAAGAAATCGTGTTTCTCGCTCTCTGGGTGGATTGCTGTGCCGTGTGCGCGCCTGTGTGTGTGTGTCTTCGTCGTTTTGACGGTTTAAACTAATTGAGACACATCCATCAGATGCGCGCGAGAGAGGCAAGGCTGGTACGATAATGGGGAAACCTTTGAGCGCTGGAAGGCCTTTTGTCTTTCCGGCGAACGATGGAGGAGATCCGGATTATGCGAGAAGTTATTGAGACAGTTAATCATTTCGGCGGTATCTCTGGGCTGGGATTTGTACGGCAGATACGCCGTGGAACGAGTCGTGTTTGCATGCGCCCGGCTGTTGCTTAAGCACTGCAAGAGTTTGGCGCGGTATGTGGGTCAGCCCTTGAGACAGAGGTGGTTGACCAGATTCAGGAGACTGCCTGTGGCTTGTGATCCCATCTGGGAGTCAGTTCAATCCGTCCCTGGAGGCTAATGCAACACTGAATGGAGCAAGATCGTCATCGAACACGGCGTGAAAGATGGGAACGTCACGCGGGTTGCGACAGGGCTGATCTTACAGATGATCCAAGAGAGTCGTCCACTTCTCAAGCTGGCTCCGAGACTTTTGTTAATGTCCATTCCTCATCAGTCCAAACCCAACAGCCCCCTTCGTTCGACCTTCACTTCAAGGAAAAAACGACCGTCTGGGGATTACCCCCAATTGCCGCCTTTGCTCTCGAAGTCCTATCTCGGCATCAGCGACTACGTCTGCCATAATTCAATTTGCGTCACATCGATGCGACATCATCGCACACACGCACACAGTCAATGACTGGTCGTCGTGTCACTTGCTGCCACGTACGAGCTTCCAACGAAATATTGGCAATCATTCTGTCTGGCATTTGAATTCGTCATTAACGATTCTAGATACAACATCTGCGCCGAGAGGTGCGGTCAATTATTCACGGAACACAGTGGTCGTCGTCGTCGTCGGTGCCCTAAAGTCTCTGGCCGACGCGACAGCAGTCAGCGCGAAACCACTGATGTAACACCACGCAAACCGAATGTTTATGCTGCCGAAGTGCCGATAAGGTCTTTGAGTGGGTGTGTATCTGGGGGAGGGGGGAATTTGTCTCGGCAACTGAAGGATTCGGTCGCAAAATGCCGCAGATAATCGATTCTTTCTGCTGATTGTTGCATAAGGACAGACTAGGTACTGTGAAAAGTTCGGCGATCGTGAGTCAGATGCAAGGGAAGTCGATAACAGCAGAGGAACGAAGCACGTAAGTAGAACTCAAGCGCGTTGTTATCTCACTCACAGTGTGCCCTTTGTTTGCTGTCGCAACAAGGTCTTGCCAGGGTCACTGGTGGAGATGTGTGAATGGGAGCGATACGGGAAAACGAACTTCTTCTTTATCGCATCGGATGGAATCAGGCAAGCTAATCTAAGGCGACATACCGATGTTTACATAGTCTGGGATGTGATGAGAGTAAATATCTTGACTTAATCTGCAATCGTGGGAAGGCAGCTAGCCAGAGGTCGAAGTGGCTGGTGGGGCGTTTTGGTTAAGACTCAAGTTCAACATTGACGCGGTACAACAACTGAAAGAAAACGAAGAGGAACCGTGTTGAAAATGCTGATGAATAGTGGCAATTGGACCAACGAACACTAGGCTGAACCGCTCTTCAGCTCTAAAAGAGACAAGCGATTACTAGATCCTAGGAAAAAACCAGTGCCCAGAGTGGAGGATATGTGAATGTTGCTACAGAGTTCAGTTTGAGAAGAGCAACAAATCGACTAACGAGTGATTCACTCAGAATTGTTTCAATGAATAGACATACACGGACGCCTGTAGAATAGGTTTTCCTCCTACGATACCCAGTTCGACGACATAATGCCCCATCGACAGTTCGGACCGCCACCAATCTAGCTATATCATGAGAAGTCCAGCGAAGTGGGTCTTTTGTTTCAGATCGTTTTTCTTGATGTTGCTGTTCATAGTAATTTCATACGGCTGGATGGCGCAATTGCTTGAGTGTCTGCCGTTGGTTAGATGGGTCGCCGCTTCGAATGCCAGTGAATGCAAGGTTAAAATGCTTTTATCTGGTTTTCAAATTTGGTCCGGTCAACATTTTCCGTTGCCCATTGGGATCAAATTAACGACACTTTGACTGAAGTGGTGGTAGTACTCTGACTATGGGTATCACAACGATTCTGAGTGTGGTGGCAATTTCGCTGCCAACAGTCTAATATCTAATATGCAACCTATACAAGGAAGATTTTGAAGTGGAACTACTCAGTCTTTGCGGCGCATTTCTGAACTAGTTTCGAATATAAGGTAAAATATGTACTAGGCTGTTATGTACTATGAATGCTCTATCTCTGAAAGATATTTAGGTTTATTATAACTAGCGTGAATCACAATGCGCCTACTCTGGCCTAAGTGTGACTGCCCTTAGCATTCAGCCACTACGACCTAATCTAAAACTAAACCTACTTATAACTAGCTTAACACGCTCCCGGATTCCAAATATTTTCGACTGGTACACACATGTATTATCTATCACTCTGTGTGCTTTGTGATTGTCCAATTAAAATTACAGAGCGTCTCTATTTTGTCCTATAAACCGGCAGCCGTACCAGCTATCCATAGGGAACCACCATCATCATCTTTTATAAACTTTGGTTGAAATCTCCAGCGATTAACTTTGCATCCTTCTAGTACGACAGAGGCTAGTTGTGAATAACCTGCCCTGAGCAAGAACATCAGAGGAAGCCGCTGAAAAGGCAGGAGCCCCTGACAAGGAGTTAGCACCATCTTCAAAAACTTGGTGCTGGCTGACCCCAATGTCACTTCCATGCTTGGTCGCCATCAAGTTGGTGGTGTAATTCAAGATGTCCCATTCCTGGTGCACCGATCCGACCCTGGGTCCACTGCCAGAGTGGCATGGCTTCACCTCATGCAAATATGTACGGGCTCAACTAGGCGACTGCACAGACAGCATTGACAATGGCTTTAAGTGCGGTCCAACATATATGATGTCAACCAATCACACCGAAAAACTAAATTGCGACGGGAACAACGAGGACAACCCGCTTCTAGGGAGCAAGGGCCTGCAATGGTCCCCTATTAAAAAACAGCCATTTGTGGAAATGTTGAACGATGATAAACCCAATTCATCAGGCAATGAGACAAATGAAGCACGCATTGTATGAACTAGCAGCTAGGACAATGAGCTGTCCTGTCACAGAACCAAAGACGGAACGGAACTCCGTTGTTAAAGCGCCAAGGAAAGCAGTGACATCGGTAAAGGAAAACGGCGCTCGGACTCGGTCAGACCCACCCAACTTAAGCGAGTTTTCCCAAAAGCGCCAAGAGGCCAACAAGGAGCTAAGCGTCAGGCTTTAGACACAGAAATCCCATGATTACTGGACAAAAGTCATTTGAGGAAAAAAAACCGTGGCGAAGCAACAAGACGTGATGCAGAGGTCAGACAAGTCACCAAAACCATTGAAGAACGCCAAAATGAATCTGCTCGAGGAAATATACCCAATTTCCTCGTCTCGTCAGCGATCATATTGTTCCCTCGATTCATCTCAAACGTCTTTGCCCACACACAGAATCACGCCGTATCGTCTCCACAAGTGAATCTTCTGCTTCGGCTTTTCGCGTCCACTTGCCCCAGAGTGCACTTCAAAGCACACAAAACTCTGCGACGTAAATCCAGCGTGTTAATTAAAAGAGAATGGAAATCCCACTTGGGTCCCGGTCAGCGTTGAGGCGCGGTGATAAGTCGCCATTATCAGGTCTAGTTATTAGGAATTTCTTCGAATTCTCAGTCGACGCGGGTCAGCGTGGGTTATCGTGACAGATTTCCTCCAACACGCTCCACAGTCACGGTTTCGATTCGGACGTGGGTCAGAGCATAATTGCCCACGGGGGGGGACACGGATTGGCAGAGAGATACGCAGCACTTCGAGCAACTTCAATGCGAAGGAAATCGGGCCGCATCATCATCTACGGATTGCGTGAACGCGTGTAAGCCCATTCCGGGGCGCGAGCATTTATGTGTGTCATCAGACAAGGGGCACTGCGTCGCTGATAAGCTGCTTGATGTTGGCCAAGAGAGAGCAACTGCATGTGGGGTTGGTAAATCAATTTAATATTTCCGTGATGGGTTGAGGGGATTACGAGACCAATGGGGGATGCAAGAGATGGGTTGTTGACAGAGGCTCCTTATAAACGGGAAAAAGAGTCGGATGTCGAATTGGAATACTAGACAAGTGTCACGTTTTCGTGGTTCTCTAGGCCCGTCTTAAACAGCCGGCTCGCGAACACTAGCTCGGAGCTGAGTTCAGAGCAATCGACCAGAGAATTTCCGAATCATCATACAAGCAATGGGATGCATAGCTGAAACAAAACCGCTGCCTTACTACAACCGTCGCCAACACTGACTATGTAAAGACATGCTGCGACGTCACCCGAGGACGACATGCGAGGAAAGCGTAATACAACGTAACCCTTTCTTACGATGAGCATGAGAAAAATGTTAGTTATATTCCAACGACTGGGGAAGAGACCAAGTGCGCCACAAGCGACGTCTGTAGGCTTATAGAATGCTGAAGCTAGACGAATGGATGCTTCAGACCTGGTAATGCTACAACTAGCCCGCCAAGGAGCATAACTATTTGACTATTTGATGCATTCTGGAGCTGTCTGAGTCAGCATTTCTCAACTTGTGGCACGTTCAACGGATCCGCGATTTACTTACTTACTTAAGGTGGCGCTACAGTCCGGGGTGGGCCTCAATCAACAAGCGTCTCCAGCCAGCTCGATGTTTAGCTAGCTGTCTCCAGTTTCGTACGCATAGTTGAGGTCCCTTTCCACTTGCGTGCGCCACCTGGGTCGCGGTCTGCCTCAGGGGTGGATTCAAGGACTTTTCGGGACGGAGCCATCTCAATCGTTGGATCTGCACTCTTATGGCTAAGTGGACGTCGCTAAACACCCCGTATTGTTCGTCATTTTATCTCCACCTCCACTCACCGAAATTCACAAGAAGAAGAGTCCCCTCGAAGCAACCAAGAGCAACTTCATCCGCTTTTGACAAGATCCATGCCTCCGCGCCTCCGTCCCAGCAGGGCTAGGACGATTAAGGTCTTGTAAAGCGTTACCTTGGTTGTTCGAGACAGGGCTTTGTTTACCAATTGCTTTCTTAGCCCTAAGAAGCACCGATTGGCAAGAGTTATTCTTCGTTTGATTTCAGTGCTGGTGTCATTGTCTGAATTGATAGCGGTACCTAGGTAGACAAAGTTTTTGACTACCTCAAAGCTGTCCTGTCTGCTGTGACGTTCTGACCGAGACGTCGGTGTTGGGTGTCCTTTCTCTTTGACAGCATATACTTGGTCTTACCGTTAAACCCATCTTCGCGGCCTCCGTTGCAATACCCACAAAAGCGCCACATCACGCTACGTTCTTCCGATAATGTCAATATCGTCGGCACATGCGAGTTGTTGGACGGACTGCTGAAAGATTGTTCCTCTGGTGTTCGCGTTCGAGTTTTGAACAATTCTTTAAAGAACGACGTTGAAAAAGTCGCATGACAGCGCGTCGCCTTGTCTGAATCCTTTTTTGACATCAATGTGTCGGTTAGGTCTTTACCGACCTTGATAGAGCAGCGTGCATTCTTCATCGTCACGCAACACAAACGGACGAGTTTGGTAGGGATGCCAAAACTAGACATTGGTCTGTATAGCCCGTCCCTATATCATACGCGGTCTTAAAGTCGATGAAAAGGTGGCGGGTATCGATTTGTTGCTCCTGGGTTTTCTCCAAAGCCGGTCGTCGTGTAAATATTTGGTCGGATCCGCGACAGTCTTTCAAAAACAAAATGTAAGCCTTTATTATCATTGCCGAGAGATAAAATCCTTGCTTGGGTCGAAAGGTTGACACTATGGTCTAAGGCATTCCATTTGTAGACCACAGATTGATCCGTGTTGCTGCCAAAAGCTTAGTTGCTTAGCTTAAGGGGACCTTACTGATTTATGGTAGAAGCATCAGCGTTGATCGTAGGTAGGGTACAAACCCAAGAATTTGCTTGTCAAGACATTTTCTCGAAACATTGTTTTTGTGACTGGCACATGGGGCAATTTTAACACGTTAGTCTATAGATATAGTATAGCTATGGTATGAACTAGGATAAGTCAAATCGATGAAGATCTTCTTTATTTTTTAACTTGATTTGTTGCAGAAAAAAGGTGATTCTCAATCAGTTTCAAAGGTCCGCCATTTTGTAAATTTTTGTGCGAAATTAATAATTCTAGTTAATGCCAGAGCCAAACATGTACCCTTTCTAATCCCGGTAGAGTTTTTGGTTTCAAATGATCCAGTGAAAGAAATCGCATGCGCCGCCGAAAAGATGGACAAGATCGGAGGCCGAGGTGCTTCCTTTGGCACCTTAACAGTGTTCCTTCCTCGTACATATTATTTACTTACTTGTCAGACCGACGACGCATAAGGCTTCGAGCATGAGGAATTACTGCCTTCCATCGCTTACGGTCTTGCGAACGCTCATTCCGGTCATCAAGACCACGCTGTCTTACATCCGCGATGACTTCGTCTCTATACCGGAGGTTCAGTCTTGCTCTTCTTCTCCAACCAGGAGGCTCGATTTTGGAAGACCCTCTCTGCTGAAGCGTTGTTGTCCATGCGCACGATGTGGTCGAGCCAGGGTTATCGACGGATTATTTTCTTCCGGACTACATCCCCATCATTGTACAGCTCGTAGAATTCGCGGTTGTGTCCTCCTCCATTCGCCTTCCTCGCAGCCGGGACCAAATATCGGACGTTGATTTTTTCTTTTGAAGCCACCAATAATCAGCTCTACAGTTTTGCCTATCCTCCGGCTTTCATCTTCATAAAGCAGGACTGGCAAAATAAGAGTCTTGATGATGTTGGTCCTTCGAGTCAGAAATTTTTACCCAAGTTATTTCGACAGACTGAAGTAAAATTGATCTGATCTCCACTGTGATGTAGTTAGTGGAGCTAACGTTTGCCCGAGGTAGGCGAACTCCTTTACTACCTCAAAATTAAAACTGTCGATTGAAATATATTGGCCGTCCGTTTTACACCACAAATTTGCAAGAAGAAATATCGTGCCTAAATTAAACTAGAAAACGACAGAAGGCAGCGAAAGAGAGAAAGAGAAACAAAGCCCAATATCCTAATGCAGACCATAGACGGAAAAACAACGATAGGAAAAAGGAGAGACGGCAGCTAAGCTACATCTACAGCAAAACTACCTAAGGCCTACCAAGCTCATCTCTAAGCCGATTCAACGCCCTTGCAATGTCACTTGGTGGTTTACCTTCCTAAAGCACCCGAGGGTGGCTACTACTATTGACTACCACAGACAACAAATCGAAAACCGCTGTATGCCGCACTTGGTTGAGTGCCTGCCCATCGTTAGAGGGAGTCTCCAGTTCAAATGCCAGTAAAGGCACAGATAATGCGGTTTATTTGATTTTTAAATCTGGCCAGTCACCACTTGCCGTTGCCTCAAGTTGTCGATCAAGTGGTAGTAGTCGGTATCACAATGGACCCACATGGTATGAATGTGACGGCTATGTCGCTGGCAGCCCACTAAATTAGCTCAGCAAAGCTAAATCCATAAAGACGGAAGAGTCTTTACTGTTATCATGGTCCTTCAACAATTTAGTGATTTGAGAGTTCAACTAGAAGCCAAACTAGACAGTCCGCATGGCGACAGAACAACCCTGATCTGAGTATATTTTCAAGTTACCTCGAGATGATGAAGGAATCTACATGAGTTGACGGTCTATGAGATCTTCGGCTGTAAATATCTTCTTTGAGGGGCTTCTTGTCGAAGGTTAGACATAGCACTTCGCCATTCCCAGCCAGAAGTGAGATATTATACGGACTTCTCAAGCGTTAGGTTAGGTTAGGGCAGATAATAGTTGTTGACTGCAGTCACACTTAGGCCAGGGTAGGCCCATTGTGATACCACGCTGATTGACTTCTCCTGGAATCCGCGTGCTTCTAATGAAGCGATTTAGTTAGTCAATGCTGGTACTGTTTAGCTCGTTACGGCCGCTGATGTAGTAGGCTCCTAGGTGTACGAATCTACGACTAGTAAGAGCCCTACAGGAGCAGAGAAGGTGATAAGTGTTTTCTTCCTCCTCTTCATGCATGCAGCTTCTGCAAATATCATTATATGGAGCACCCATCCTGCGAGCATGAGTGTCAATTGCACAGTGCCCGGCTATGATTCCAATGAGGGTTCTTAATGAGTGCTTGCTGAGTCGAAGTAGACTGAGTGATGGTTTTAGGTTAAGTGATGGCCAGATTTCTTTTGTTTTAAGGCAGGTGGTGCCTTCTTGCCATTTGTCATTGGTTTTCTCAAGCGTTCCTCGTGAACAACCTAATTCACAGCCGAAAACACAGCGAATAAGCTTGTACCAGCCTTTGGCCTTCCATTGGTGGCCCGTGGTGTTGTGGTTACGTGCGTCGACCCCAATGCACTTGAAACTCGACGTCGTAGGTTCGATTCCAACAAAAATAATTTTCAATCACTTTCGATTCACTGACAATTCTCAAAGAGTATTTTTGTCTAGGAAAAGCTTCTCAAACTTGGCCGTCCGGAGTCGACACAAAACGGTGGGTCCCTTCCACTCGTGAAAAAGCACGCACAACACGAGTGGTTGCTGATAAGCTAGGCCCTGACTCTTTAAGATCTGTGTATTATTATTAATAATGCCACTGACTGGAGAAGTGTTGTGTGGTTGAGAAGAAGTGTAGATCTAAATATGTACGAAGCAACATCATATTTGCACAATCGCGCCCCAAGTCTTGTAACTCGACATTCACTTGCGGAAAACCTTGCACCTCCACTGACCTTGAAGTTCTCCAATCAACCCACCTCGTCACAATCGAAAGTGAAATCTGAAATTAGTATCGTCGCCAAATCTCTCGCAAACTGAACAGCAGATCACCTTCCCCTTGATAGATTCCGACGATGAAGCAATAAATCCTCGCCCGAATTCAACAGGAATAGGCCGCCTGCTCCCGCCAGTCGTTTAGCCAAGCTGCTAAATGCTGCTACTAATCTGAGGCAATAAACTTATCAGATTAACGGTGACAAACGATGCTTAGTCCTCGTCGTCGCCGTTTTGCCGTTTTCGTTGCCATTCACGTCAAACAAGCACGCTCAGTCAGAGAATGTGTGTTATCTCGCCACTTAATGAATCACAGGAAGCAATCAGGCGCCGCCCCGCTCCACCCCACTCCGCCCCCATCTTTAACTGCCCATTATCAAGGAAATTAATTTTTCCCCTTCCTGCCATCCGTCCTGTCATCTTATCAGCGGCGAAACATCTTCTTCCCGGCAACCTCTAAGGCAATCAACTTAAAAGCTTTCATATGCTTGCCGCTGGTCCCCTGGCTCAAACGCCGATGGGGTGGCTAATGCCATTCGAATTCTTTAAAAAATTATTAAGCACATTCCGTTGACATTGGGACGTGTATCTACTACAACGCACTTCCCCGTGCGAAAATTGGACCACACGCCCACGTCGCCAGAGGAACGGAGTGGAAAAAAAAAACATTAATCCATCCTACTGGCGGACGTCTTCTGATCCGATCGCACGTCCTTTGGGGCGGCAGACCGTACTGCAGACACACGCCGCCGCCCAGCATTGGCTCTCGACCAAGAGGCAGCCATGACGACAGAGCAAAAGAAACTCCAAACCAGACTTTAAGTTGAAATGGGCAACACGAGCAGCGAAGACAAAGCAACAAAAAAACACAAAAAAGAACACAAGAACCATTGTATGCGACGAGAGGACATCGCAACGTACACGGTCGCCCCCAGAGGTGGAGACCCCGTAACCTCCACGTCGTCGTTGTGATGAGCAACCTGAGGATTGTAATTTGTAAAATGTCTCTTTTGAGGCTCACATTACACGAGATGTGTGTGCGGGCAGACAGACAGACGGACGGAGGGATGGGAACCACTCTCCAGATAGCGCCTCCGTTCCCGCACAGTGCCAGATGTGTGTCTAACCTCCAAGTTGTCATTGGGATCTCTCCACGGTGCGACGACGGCCAACCTGAGTCACGGAGCCTGCGCACTGCCGCCCCCCGCCGTGAGGATTTTCGGAGGACGTAGGTCCCATTACATTGTCTTCCGCCGGGGCGGACGGGGAAAATGAAAGGGTTGCCAACAGGTTGCTCATCACTCAGAGTGGGTCTGGGGCGGCGAGGCGACAAGGAATAGATGAATAAACTCAATTACAGCTAAGAAGGACAAAAGGGATTAAACGATGTTGGAAAGACGTTTACGTACGAGATTATGAACTTTCTCATTAAATGTTTACGTAAGAAAAGTTCGCCCTGAATGGGCGAACTGTTGGCAGTGTGCAGCCTGCTTTACAATTAAAGACAACTTTCTTCATCGCACATCATCGCTGTCGAAACGGGTATTGATGGCGGCGTGAAGAGTCAGCCGAGATGTGGGACGCAGTTGTTCCCCTCCGAGTGTACAACACAATCAAGGAATCAAAAGGGAACGAAGTCGCAAATTGGGAAACTTTCGAACAAGGTGGATGGCGGCGCGGCGGGATGAATGGCAGTAACCCAGTTCGCTGTTTCCGCTCTGATTCGAGTGGGAGGCGGAAACTACTCTACCGAGTGGGAGTTTGGGAAGTCATCGTATCCTAGGGCAGTTTGGGTGGTCGGAAGTCTTTCAGTCGGTAGTCATTTCCGTCTTCTTGAAGAAAGACTGCCAAAATTCGGAATATCTTCGAATTCACTTGCTCTTGAATTGGTGAGTCTCTCAAGTGGCCGCGGATTGGTCACTGTCATTATTTCTTAAAGTAATGTCAGTTGTAAGTGAACCCAAAGATAAGTGTTTGCTCTTGTGACTAATTACCTCTTACCGTTTTAACAATAGGCGATTCAAGTTCATGTCGGTGCTTTGACTCCCAGAGTGGCAGTTGACTAAGGTTCGCACGGAAATAAAATTTCAAGTGTCAAGCCTCCACATTGGAACGCAAGTAGGAAGAAGCTGACATAGGTTCCATCAGGGAAGGAAAGTCCACCAAATCATCACACAACCGCCGATCCTCGAAAAACCTAAGAGACGCAGATCGACAGTCACCACCGATTCGTCGACAGTGGGCATAGCGACGAGCTATATAGAAACATAGCCAGTTTAGATATTAATGCCAAGCTAATGTTATGCAGGATGACGATGGAGAACTCTAGCGGCTCCAGCAAGGTCTCTAACGAACTTACCTTCGATTCCAAAAAAGGATTTAGTCAAGTTGACGCTCTGTCATGTGATTTTTCTAACATCGTACTTGAGAAGTTCATGCAGAACTCACTGGCCAACGAGCACGACCATCTAACAGTCCCTGCAATTGCTAATACACGCGGACGACATTCACGTAATTGGTCGAATGCGGCGAGCCCTCAATGAAGCGGTTTCTGGTATTGAGACGAAGGCAGCAGCTCAAGAAGGGACGCACGACATCGACGACTCGGTTAGAACGTCACCATAGGCACCTACAACTTTGAGATAATAATGGACTTTATCTACCTCGGCTTCCAAGTAAATGGTACTAGCACCAGGACAGAGATTAAAGAGCATAATAACTCTTGTCAACCGCTGTTTTGAAGGACCAAGCTCACATCATATAAGACCTTGATCATCCCTGTACTGATCTATGGCGCGGAAGCTTGGACTACCTCAAGAGTGGTTAAAGAAGCTCTTGGTCTTTTCCAGAGAAAAGTTCTGCGTTCAATCTTTGGTCCTATTTGCGTTGAAGTTTCTGGAGAAGAAGATTCAACTACGAAGTGTACGGGCTGTACAGCGACATGAGTCTAGCCAGGCGTCTATGACTTCAAGGCCTAAGATGGCTAGGGCATGTAGAGCGCTTAGACAACACTACTCCAGCCCGAAGGGGCTTCGACTCCGAACCAGTGGGACAACATAATGGGCGTACTGCCACTCAACCGACGTAACTTGGGGTATGAATTGCAGGCGGCAGTGTCAGCTGGAGAGGCTGAGCTCAAGATTCCTCCCAGATTGTAACGACATTAGAAGAAGAAACACTCCGACTGGGAATATTTCATGTGTATGGGTTACACATTGGATTGGTCATAAGAAGAGGGTAACAAATTCAAGTAAAGCAACAACAGTGTAAGGTATAAAATTGACTCTGGATTTGTTTTGATGCTGGATTCATGGCATTATAATTCGCTTAGCACATTATTCAAGTGACTGCTTCGGCTTCGGCGTTGAGACAAATTATTGGTGTATCGGTGCACAATTCCGGCAATAGCGTCTTATATGTTGGCCCCGGGCTGCTCTAAATTGGCTGGCATGTTGGTGTACACAAGAGTTAATAATAAAGTGGGATGAAAGCGTATGATCGCAACCCTTTCGTCAACCTTTAACGGCCCGCAGCGCCGTCTTGTTGGAACCACAGCCCGGATATATCGATGTTGTCCAGCTTTGGCAACGGAAAGTCGGTTAACATCGCTTCATACCTGAGACCATTGACGGCAATGGTGTCTCGTTGGCTGTTTAGCAGGAAACATGGTTCGATGATGCGGCCATCTCATAAAATATACCAAACAGTCAATCCGTGTGGATGCTTTGATGCTTGGTCGAGCACTTGTTGGTTGGTTTCGCAATTGGGATTGTTGATCAAATAACTGGGCCAGGCGGACTCTGTCTGGTATTAGGAGATGTTTTTTTCTGAACAACATTCCAGCACCCAAGTAGCGAGCTGGCTATGATCTTGCACTTCTCTTGCACAATCTTATACAGATGTAGGCCCAAATTCAACCGCACAATAGGCCGGCTTCTTCGAAACCTGCTGCTAAGGCGCATTACTTCGCGTTAAACTATGTCTCGGTGGCAACTAAAGGTTTTAGAAAATGTACTCGTCCTCAAACTGCCGCCAACCGGACGACCTAGTGGTGAAATCCACTTTGCATGTTTACAACTGAGCCGAAAATTTTGAAAAAAAAATTGCTTAACGCGTTGCCCTCTTTTAACAAGAGCATTCGATGAAGCAAGGGGTAATGGGGAAAGACTTGTTGAAAGCTGGAACTTTAGCACCTGCAAAACCACAACAATTACTTCTATCTGGTCACCCTTTACAAGTCTTCCACGAGTCATCTCCCCTTCAATCGGTCCGTCATGACCCACATGGAGTTGCGGTGCACAGCCGTTCACCAGAAACGTTGCCTTTTTTCAGAGAAAAGCACAATTATGAGCATTTTCACCTTCACTACAGTTGGGTGAAATCGCGATTCTCTTTCAACCTTCGGCGACCTTGCAGCGCTTGCATGCTCCCAAGTCGTAATTCATCACGTACCATCTGCAGGCCGGGATGAAAGTCTGCTGTCGTAACTCCTGCAGAGCCTTTCTATTTCATCTGCGTCGGAGCAGCGGCAATAGCAAACAAATCCATATCACTCGTGACAAAGTGAAGCAAATTTGGATTGGGAACCAACCACCACCTGCTGCCAATCGATGCGACGCTATGGCACATAGACACGATTTTCCGATTGCGAAACCATTTGGACGAGCTCAAGCCTCCGACTCTCGTCCCACCAACCGTGGGCACGATGACGGGCCACCCGAGGATGTTCCCCCGCCGATGGTGTGATAACACCGACATTGTCGTAGTATCTGATCTCGCAGAGTGCGCATATTTAATTACCTCAGCGTGATGTCTTCCTTGATGCGGTCGACCCTCGCCCGCTCGCCGGGATCGGCCTCTTTCGGTGATGGCGGCTGTTAGCAGTGAGCTATTACGTAATTATATTATTTCGCTTTCAAGCAATTTTCTCTGAGATACAAAAGGTTTGCGCTCTCAAGTAATTAAGTGACAGCGCCTTAGATGTGCTGCCCCTCCCCCTCTCCTTGGGGGAGTTGACTTTTTCGTTCGCTGCTTCCTCGTGTCATCATGCCACCGCCCCACGAATGCTTGCAGACAATTTCACACTTGCCACTATCGCTGCTTGAAGTTCTCGACCTACCTCCCTCGCGCCCTTCCAGTTCCCAGGAGACGTCAATTCTCTTCCTGCTTCACACTCGAGGTTATGCCATGCGGCGTGGCCTCGCCGGTGGGAGAGGGAAACCGACCTAAGTGCACTGCCCTGTGACAAAATGCTCGTATCTTTGGGAGAAGTTACATAAGACGATGGAACTGATACATTCACTCAGAGCGTGGCTGGTGCCTGGTGGGGTCTGCGGATGGGGGAGGCGTACTTCTTTCTTCTTTTCGGCTTCAGTTTTCCACGATTTCGTTCGTTTCGTTGCATGTCGTGCCTTGGCTGGAGCCCACTGTAAGTTGAGCTTACAAAGAGATGATCGGCGGAATGAGATGACGGCTGTGTCTGGGGAAGAGAGTGCCCGGGAAGTGCGATGGATTTACGATCCAGACTTGGGCAAACCAGATGACTGATGCATTTAGACTGTCACTGAAAGCTTTGGTGGCATGCCAAGATCAGACATCTAGTTTTGAGGTCTCATGGGTGTTCGGTGGATTTTATGAGAGATGGTTAGAAAACGCCACTACTCGTATGATGCCTTGCCGATAAGCTACTCGTACTTTCTTGACTTCTTTGCAAAACAAGTGCTGCGTTATTCTACTGATCACACGCGCAGATGATTTGCCCTGCTATCAATGCTGAACTTTAGACCATTTCGATGGACGAACATGAACAACTTAGGAACAGCAGAAGAATCAGAAGTTAAAGTGACTATAAGCTTTCCGACTAAACGTCAGTCAGACGAATAGACGTCCAATCTTAAAAACGACTTGAACGTTCAAAAAAATTTCTATGGTCAGGTTTTTGCAGGGAACATTGCCATACTGCACGCCATGTGTCAAACAGTAATCATTGCTTGATTACGACCGATTTAAAGAGTGATGCACCGTGCCTTCGAACAAACACAATTCGTCTTTTAATCACACTTTCTCTGCTAAAGGGAGTCCAGATACCAGTGACAGCTTTTTTCCAATGGCTGTCGTTCAACAGATGTCACATGACGTGCAGCTGTCAATACATTCAGCAAGATTTGCCATTTCATCCCGCTTGCTATCAAACCCTTGTCGAATGTAGGAAAACTTATTAACAGTGGCTTTCTTTTTTCAAAATAGCTAAACTTCTAGTAATTCTAGTGCCTTAGCCAACCTCTAGTGGCTCAACGAACCGTAGTTATAAGGGCTCTGAAGGCTTGTAGGAATGTTATAACATATCAGTCAACACATTGGTTCATGAGCCAACCACAAAAAACGGGCTAGATGTCACATGTGACCTCGAACTCCGAACGCAAATGTGCATAGTGATCGCTGTGACATGTGGATGAGACCAGCCTGTTCGGAACATCGGCTCCAAAATGGGCTGCCAGATAATGCCAGTGTTTTTAAAGTTTTTCGCTATCCGGAAAGACTGTCGTGGGCATGGGACTGTGCATCCAGGGCAAAGTTGTTGATTGCTCTCAATTTGTCGAGTTGCTAGCAGCGATCTCTGTGAATGCACAGGTCAAGTTAACAAACAGTCTCCTCGGTTCTCGCGTTCTCCCACGGTTGTGGATACTTCCCACGACTAGTTGCTTGGCCACGGTTTTTTTTCGTCAAATGACTTTTGTCTAGTAATCATGGTATTTATGTGTCTAAAGCTGATCCGTCCCTGGAGGCTTAGCTAATTTTTGGCCTTTTGGTGCTTTTGGGAAAACTCGCTTAAGTTGGGTGAATCTGCCTGAATCCGAAAGCGACCACGCGGCGCCCTCTGGATAGCCTCTACTGCAACCGCTTTGAGGAAAACCAATGTATCCAGCGGCCCCTTGTCCGGGGGTTTAAACCAGGACCCGTCCTCCAAGTTCGGGGATTTCGCCTGGGATTAACTTCCCCACCGTGTAAAATATAGTCTAGTTCAAGGACGGCAACAAGCCTCGGATACGGATGACCCTACTGCTGACGACCATGGACAACGAAACAAGGACAACTCTTTTTAGTTCTGCATGTGGAATGTGAGGTCACTTCACAAACCACGTGCAGCCGATGAACTTGCGGAGGCCATAGAAGCTTATAAGGCTGACATCACCGCCATCCAGGAGGTGCGATGGGATGAACCGGGCAAGGAGAGGATAAAATATTGCGATGTATACTCACTTGAGAAGGTCGTGAAAAACTCACACACCAGAGACACGATTTTCCAAAAATCCGTGCAATTGCTAGCATACGCGGACGACATTGACATATTTGGTCGAACTCAGCGAGTCGTCAATAAAGTTACTGGTTTACTGGTATTGAATCGGAGCCGGCAAAAATGGGTTTAGCAGTGAATGAGCACAAAACAAAGCACACGGTGTCATCAAGAAAGGAAACACAACATCGACGATTAGGTCAGAACGTCACAATAGGTAGCTACAACTCGAGGTAGTAAAGGACTTCATATACCTCGGCTCCGGCGAACAACATCAGTACCGACATTAAACGCAGAATAACTCCTGCCAACCACGGTTTCTTTGGGCTCAAGGGCAATTGAGTAGTAGAGACCTCCCTCGATGGAGCTCAAATGATGGACTTTGACCATCCCTGTCCTGCTGTACGGCGCTGAAGCCTGGACTATCTCAAGAGCGGATGAAGACGCACTTGGTCTCTTTGAGAGAAAAGTTCTGCGTTCACTCTTTGGTCCTGTTTCCGTTGAAGGTTTCTGGAGAAGAAGATTCAACCACGAACTGTACGGGCTGTACAGCGACATGAGCGTAGTCAGGCGTCTACGGATCCAACGCCTACGGTGGCTGGGCCATGTTGAGCGCATGAACAACTTAGCTCCAGCCCGAAGAGTCTTCGTGGGACAATGCAATAGAGGACGACTACCAAGTGGAGAAGGACCTCAACCGACTTGGAGTGCGAAATTGGAGTCAACTGACTCAAAATCGTACCCGCTGGAGGGGCTTGTTGGCTGAGGCCCAAGTTCACCTCGGACTGTAGCGCCATAAGAAGAAGGAAAGACTGTCGTCAAGCTAATATTCACCCACATAACCTGCCAACACAAAACGTGACTATATGAGTTAATAGCTCAGCTGCCGTAAAAGCTATTGCCTTCTATACACACACTCCAAACTTGTAGAGAAATGCCGGGCAGAGCTAGCATCATGAGAAGGTCAACTCAATATATGCCTCATCTGGGTACCTGGTCACACCTGGTCACAGTGACATCCCAGAAAATGAGAAGCGGATGGTTCTTCCTTCTCTAGGCAAGGTTCCTTAATTCAAACTTCGTTTGCAGAGGCAGTATTTTTACCTCTACAAGCAATCAAGATGTCCTTCAACCAACCTTCAAATTGCTGACCATAGATGGGCCAGACTTACAAAGTGTGCAACATCCAGAAAAATCTGGTCAGAGTGTAATCGATTCAAACACACAACTGCCATAAGTAGAGACTAGTATTAAACAATGTTTTCGAAACTCCTGCTGAGATGTAAGCACGCAAGGCAGATTTCGTTGTGTGGTCAGTCGGCTCCGTGTGCATGCAATTCGTGCCGCCTATACGGTTCTGTTAAAGAGGATGAGTACACTCTATCGGACGCTGAATAACAAACCAGACAGAGATTAGTACGAAAGAAGCCAAAAGACGAACAGCTGAATAAGGCATTACCAGAGAGCCAACCCGTAGAACGACCAAAGATGGTTCGCTAATCGAACTCTGGAAATATTGATCCAAGATTCAGATTTTGGCCAAAAAAACATCATTTCGGACAAGTCCCATTTTTGACTCAGAGGCTACATGAACGCAAACAAGAGGGGAAGAACCTCAACCAACTTGGCGTGCGAAATTTGAGGCAGCTGGCTAAGGATCATGCCACCTAGAGAGTCTGTTTGGTTGGTGGGATTTATGAAATGACGGCATAATTTTTCCTTCGAAATGAAGAAGGAGACACCGTTTAAGTCAATGGTCTGTGGTATGGAGCAACGTCAACGAACATTCAATGGCCAGACCTCGACATCATCAACATTCTCGAGCTGTGATTCCAACATGACGGTGCTACATGGCATACCAGCGACACAGCATTCAGAGTTGTAAAGGAATAATTTGACCACTCGGTCATTGAGCGTACACCAACTGGCCGCAGCGATTGTGAGACTTGAAACCACTCAAATATAATTATGTCACCCTGGGAGAGAGTTCTTTCTGGAGGAGGGACTGGTGCAAAATCAGAAAAGGTGCATGGGGCATATCTTCGTTAGCTCTGCAACCGCTGCATGAATCAGACCGAGTGCCGGCTCATTGAGAATGCGGGTGGTCCAGAGGCGCAATGACCACAGTCTTGATAGGAACCTTGATCAGGCTGAATAGACCAGTGGATTCTACTTGGTGCCACCATTTCTTGTTTTTCTTTTTCAAAGATGAAATCACAATGGTGATCAGCTAACCTGCACTGTTGCCCAACAGAGGAACCCCCATCGTTTCAACAAAACAGCGCTAGACGTCATTCGAGGAAGAATGCATCAAAAACATTGAATAAAACCCTCCAAATTGTCCTGCATCACAGCCATCCTCAGATCACCACAAGCCATCAGATCATTGAATCATGACATTCGATTGAACGTAGCATCATGACCATGGGGACGTTTTTCATCATTGCCAACGCCCATAAATCTGCCTAAGAAACCTTCGGTTATGAACTTGGTGACATTCGACTAAGTGGGCATAAATCTCTCCACAAATTGAACACACCCCATTCATTCAGCTGTCAATTGTGTGCAACAGCTTTCATTTGCATTCCCCAAACGACCCGTCCACTTGCAGCAAAGTCGAAGAGCCTCAATTCGCCAGACCATGCCCGACAAAATTGCCATAAATGCCACTTGACAGAAACCAGATCATTCACACCTCGACCGCGTGGACAGTTGATGTGTATTTCAGCACTTCCCAATTGCGTTCGCTTTCAGCCACAGACCCCCACACACACGCAAGGCGACCAATTTAATTGCCACTTGCGCGTCAACGCGGCCCAATCGATTTTTAATAATTTCAATTTATAAGCCAAAACAGATAAAACAGCGTCCAGCTCCACGAAGTGCGCACAATTGCGTTCGCAGATTCTTGAATTATGCATTTGGGGCGCTGAACTGATCGCCGCCGTGCGTCGCCGTCGGTCGCACTGAGCTGGGCGTCAGTGGCGACATCGATTCCGACATGCCTGCGGGCAATCAGAAGTGACTCGCGTCGTCGTCGGATTGCATAAATCAATCTCTGACCGTGTGCCGGCCAGCAGAGAGCCATTTGATCTTTCAAGCTGCGCCGCCCAGCGGAATGTAGCAAAAACTAGTCGGTTTAGGGAGCAACCTTTCAGTCGTCCGATCGAAATTTATGAGTCGCCAGCAATTATGGACTTCTCGAGAATTCCGCTGCTGTCGAACTGACAGCAATCACCACCGGACAAGTGGTTGGTATTTTTGTGCCGATTGTCCGCGGCCAGATTTGGACCCGCTGACAGATTGATGGTTACCAGCGAACGGTTTGGGAATAGACAGAAAATGGTGTGCTGACCCGGTGGGCAATGTCAATGTGTAAGCAGAAAATGTTCCCCGTTTGCATTGGCTTTTGGCGTGCTGGGTGGCATTGAACACGGATCACAATCTGAATCTGATCGACTCGCGAGCTGTCATGTGATGTGTCATGTTGGAAGTGACGGAATGAGTGTTTTGAAAAAAGGCGGGCAAGCAGGCGAATGTCATCTGTCAGGAATCCCTCACTGAAGGTCAAGTCGAGTGTGAGGGCGTTGAACCCAGCGTCATGCAACTGTCAGCTGTCAAAGCTAACATTACAGATTACCTCTCAAATGAGTAGATCGTGTGACAAAATTATAATGTCTCGTGACAGCCGTTATCGATGATGAAGAGTTAGCGCACGTCAGGCGTTCACGATTGATTGCGTCAATCACGATAGGAGATAATTGAGGCTTAGATCTGAGGCACCGTAATGTCATCGTGGTTCAAGGTCTTGCGGTGGGATTTGATACAAGTTTTCGAGAAGAGTTCCCCGCAGAAACTGGAAGCAGATGTGCCGTGAAGAAGGTTGTTGACGAGTGGAGAAGCACGTAGGCCTGACTATCAGAGGGATGAAATAGTGATGTAAAATCCTTCTAGCAAAGGAATGAAGAAGTTGAGTTCGCAATGAAGATGAGGCTGTGATGAGCTTAGTCTAAGAAAGAGAAGCAACAATTTACTTGAGCCAACTGCAGAAGGATCATTCGCCTTAGCGTCGCATAAAAGGTCTTCTCTGCTGTTCTGTGTGTTCGCCTGAAGCCAAGTCTCTTTCTGGCGGGAGAGGTTCACAATAGATCAGATCTTTAAACCTCCTATGAAATCCCTAATCAGTACAAATTGACACTCTTCCCATTTCAATCGATTTCTGGTCTGCATAGGGCCGTACCTACCATGTTCAGTCTTGACACCTGTGCCAAGATTGTCAGGTGGTACGGGATGACCAGGCAGACTTCTGGCTGATTCAACAAGGTGGATAAGGATCTCAAGTACACCGTCAACGTCGAAAAGCGTTTTGAAAATCCTCATGTCAAGTGTCATCATTGGCAGAAGGCAACGACCCATCAATGATACGATGGTATGAATACGTGTAAAATGGTACAGGGGCTTGAATGCGGAGACAAAGTGGAATAATTCGTCCCGAGTACCGAGGTGAAGAATCAAGCTGAATTCAAACAAGATATTCATCAGCTCCGGTCAAAGGTATGAACAATACCAAAGGCGAATGAGGAAGCCCTGTTTAATGGAAGTCCAGTTTGCGTTAATGCTTTTTGGAAAAGTTCACGGGGAGCACAGCGACATGAGTCCAACCACGCATTTACGGTTCCAATGCTATTATGTATACAGTATGGAATAAAACACAGTTCAAATGTCCGCCGAGACAGACGTCGCAGCAGGTAGGTAGTTAGGTAGATGGTGGCATTCTTGGATTCATGACAAACGTATACACTTACTTACTTACTTACTTACGCGCTGCTTCTAGTCATCAAGGCTGTCTTACAACCTCGATAACTTGCTCTCTATACCGGTGGTTCAATCTTCCTCTCCTTCTCGACCAAGGAGGTCGGATTCGAAGAGCGTTGTTGTGTTATTGTCCATGCGCTCGCTGTATCCCAACCAGTGTAGTCGATAATGCCTTCCGGACTACATTCACATCCTTGCACAGCTGGTAGAGTTCGCGGATGTGTCTTCTTCTCCATTCGCCTTTCTCGCCGACGGGACCATATATCCAACGTAGAATTTTTCTTTCGAAGGCACCAAGAATCAGCTCTGCAGTTTTGCTTTGCGTCCAACTCCACAACAAAATGTAAGGGGGCAGGGTCTATGCTCACAGGGCAAAGTGGCTGATCGCCTTCAACTTCGGAAGCCCTGTCGATGCCTAGATCAAGTTGACATGCAGCTTCCAAGCGGCATCCTCTGTATAGCTCTCACAACACCCGTTGTGGGGTGAACTAATGCATGCAACGGTTCCCCTGTGGTTGTGCGGAGGGTTAGCCGCCCACAGAAAATCCCCAATGCTACGGAAGAGCAAGCAGCCTCGGAACAACGGACAAACTTATACACTAGACCAAAATGCTTCAATCTAGCTGGAAGAACAGTGTTCCTAATTCTAACTTACTAGCCCTCGTGAGGCACTCTAAACTAAACCCAATAGACCCCTTGCACCACGTGGGTAATTCAAGTTTAGAGGGTTGATAATGATAGCCAGCCAGTTTTGTCAACAAATTTGAGCATATAGTGGCGAGAACAGCACAGTCGCAGAGAAGGTGCTGAATACTTTCCTACTCATAGCCGTCTCGACAGCTTCTACAGTAGTGATTGGAGAAGAGGCCTAGTCTATTTGCGTGCAGGCCTCTTACGCAGTGTCCGGTCACTATTCTCACTGCAGTGTTGATTTTTGTTTGCCTTCGGGTGATCAGGCTATTTGATTATTTTGGATCGACATAAGGCCAGATTTGTTTCGGTCTTTCAGTTATTGAGTTGCCTGTTAGCCATCTAGCATTGAGTTTGTTGAAACTTGAAGGTAGTTAAATTGGTACATATGTTACAAGGCAGTCTGGTAGCGTATTTAGCGAGTTCGCCAGCTCTATTGATGTCTCCATGACCCGGCACCGAGTGCATTCGAACTGCTCGGATATTTCGTCAAGAGAAGCGCAGCAATCGACTACTTCTGAATTTAAAGAGAACGATGCCAGAGATTTAATGACTACAGATATCTCGGGCGAATATCACATTCCACCTTTAGTCAGGACAGGGCTCCGCTAATCGGCATTACATCTACTAGGAAGACGCTGCGTTGATCGAGAAGACGAACATAATTGTTAAGCTTTAGTCACTCGGATAAAACTCAGCTTCCAACACCATTTTCCATCGCGGAACCATCTGGGTAGAAGTTTATGGCTTTAGCGAAAGGTATGTTGCCGCCATACTACAGGTCTCTTCCCACAAGAAAATGTCCAAGGATACAGAAGTTCAGAAGTTCCAGTCCTGTGTTCGCTCCGTGACGTGTTCCGCCGTTCTTTTTTTTTTTTTTTTTGTTCTCTGTTCTCTAAGTGCTAGCTCTCAATATCGCTTTCTACAGCAGATATTTACTGCGCGGCTAGGAATCATCTACTGACTATTTGGCTTACAGATTAAATTCAAATATACAATGTTAATCAACAAACAATGTAAAACCTAACTTTTTAAACTATTCGCGGCGAACCAAGATCGATTTCGTTCCAAAAGATCTTTGATTGTGTTTGTGCACCTCGTAAGGGGTTCATTGCAACCACAGTTGGTTCTTGTGTATCATATGGCGAATCACAAATGATGGATAAATATTCCAAGTAGGGTCTAACTAACGAATTATAATTGCACTGTAAACTAGATATATTGCGGAAGTCCTTACTATTTCTTTTCAAAAACTACATATGTATCGTATCATCCATTTCAAAGATGGTTTCATGGTTCGCGGTGATGGCCTCATCAACGTCGTATATGAACCGATGACGCCACCAGAATTATTGGATTCTAACAGTTTCTAACACATGGAGAACACTGATGCAGAAGAAATAACGTCCACACTCTTCATGTGTGCCTGCCTCCCATTTAGTAGAACTAGGAAACGAGCGCTATGTGGAATATTCCTCGATTCTCTTAAGGAGACGATGACGAGACCAAGATGATGATGACTTCATGGAAGTAGTAAGTTTCTTATTGTAGTTTCCGTAATAGTATGTATCCTATCCTCATCATCCTAACCTCAAACGACGTTTCTAGCAGCCTTTCAGCCACTTACCAAAACTTTGGTTTCATGACCACTATGCCAATTGGGAAGCCGCGACATCACACACCTAAAGAAACATAACCTTGACAAGCATTCCATCCTATTTCTAATTGACCATTAGCCACTTAACTTAGCGGTATTACCGCTAACTCTTCACACATGTCAAACAGCACACAGAAGTGAAAGATCGCTGCGATCGTGGAGATAATATCGCAGTTCCCAATGACTTTCTGTGTGTATTCAAAGAAAGAATTTGACACTCTACATTGGTCTGAACATGGCTCGGAATTCCGGGCTAAATTTATGGACTAGCATTTCGCGGCTAAGTCAACTGCAGGTAGATAGAATTTTTTAGGGGAATTGGTCTGTTTGGGGAGAGTGATTACTGACAAGGGTCATGCTGGGTAATTATGCTGTGATGTGCAATTGTGGGTCTTTAGTTAGAGCCATGATACTAGACTTGACGGTGGATTTGCGTATTCATATGTCGGGTATATCGTGGTTCAGATCGGAATACTATGACGCAATAAATGCTGCCCCGTATCTTGTTGGAGACTTGTCTTCGAGTGTAATCAGAGATCGTTCGTGACAAGAAATACACTTGAAGAAATTCGAGAGCTACAAGTCTTGTTTGTGTGCACAGAGTTCTACGTGGTGCATCACCTTTTTTTATAAGACATGACAAATATAGGGTTTTCCAATAAGGACTTGACATCTTTTTTTCTTTAATAAACGTACGTCGTTTAAAATGGTCCATCGGCTTCAACTCTTGAGTCAGCTTGAATGGATGTAAACCAAGATCATTACGCAAAATACGCCACAATGTGGTGTCCTGAGTGAAATTGCCAGTTCTTGAGGGCGCCGTAGAATTGACTGATTTTGATCGTTTGCTACGGTCGCCTGAAAGGCAACGATATGTTCGATACTTCGACCAACCCGTTGTCTCACTGAAACGACAATGTAGACGGCAAGACAACGGAGCTAAAATTGCAATTTTGCACTAAACTTGTTATTGCCTGCCTACGAGGGCAAGAATTACGACCTAAAATTAGAGTCAACGCTTTTAAAGTCGCGGTCATCGACTTCGATTTTCTGGTAGATAATTTGCAACAGTTGCTGGTTCGTGTGCTTTACCATGATGAAAATGTCAACTTTACTGAATAAATTGACAGTGACAGTTTGATGAGTAGTGCGTTCACAAACTAAATTCAAATTTGTCAAGTCCCTATTCGAAGGCCCTATATAATTCACGGCTAGTTCTGTCAAGAAATTGGCTAGACCTCGTCAACTCTGAATGTAGTTTTAAATCGTTCAGAATAGTGGTCATCTACTCAAAATCTCATCCGAATCTACGGACAGACATCGTCTGTGACAGAAATATATTCTGATGTTTCCTCGAACATGAACTCACAACACGCAAGGCCTGCAAAGCCCTCAATGGACATACAGAATGTATAAGACTCTCTCTGTAAGGCCGACACATAACACCTTGATCATCCAAAGTTGTCTACTGCACGACAGTTGAAGTCTAGACTAGAATAAACCGCTCCACACGAAAAGCCGTACCCCCAAGGAGAACCTATAAGGAACGAAGCTATCTTGGAGAAACTCTGGTTGACCACGACGTCAGGAGAAAAAAGGGCTCAATTGGGTCTTGGCAAGATGCAAGGTTCACTGTGAACGCGCCCTTAAGCCAAGCCATCAACGTTAATACTTTCAGTCAAGCAACATTTTCACAAGCGAACAGCGCTTACAAATAGTAAAATATTGTCACCAATTATCTAGACGACGGCTCCGGCTAAAAACAGAGTAAATATTAATGGTCAGATAAAAACCCTCAAGTACTTCATTAAATTCCACAAGAAATTGCTGTGTTGTGCGGGTTTCATGGCGGTGATGTCATTATTCGATTGAAGAAAATGGTCGTATAATCTATTTTCCATTGACTGTTGCCACTTTATGTCTTTGGTCAGTTGCATTAACTGAGCATTTAAAATACGCGGCCACAAACAACACAGCGCATGTAACAACCGGTGTTACATCAATGTCTATGAGTTAGTGTCGATTAAAGGCTTAGCTCGATCAAAATAAGACCTTCCTGCACGTTAACTAATTGGCCATCCATACATGCTTTTCCCTTCAAAGCAATCATTAAACTTACTAAACACAAATGATTTGCTTTTTATTGACAATGAATGTTGTCTAGTTTTTATTGAAAGCTCCGATGTAACATAAAAGTCATCTCATAACATTAGCGCGATGGTCTACTTCATTTGATTGATAGCTCCATGGGGTCTGGTCCAGGTGCATTCTGAACTCACCTACGATCGTCAGAAGTACATCAAAAGCAATCCTTTCTAAAGGCAAAACAAGGTTACATCAAGCTCCCACATGAATTTGCCAAGAAACGACATAGCCCTTGATATTTTTTAACGATCTTGAATGAACAATTTATCGCTTTGTTATGGTCATATAGATTTGCAACCATTATTTATTATCGTGCACAACGCGCTGATGGAATGATCGTGATGTCTAGACCTTTATCCAGGGACTCTTGTCAAGGATTTGACCGAGGTATGCCTTAAAAAGTGGCGGACGTTCAGTTGCAAAGGTTCTATTGGCGGCCAGGCAAAACGTCTTCTCTACGGTGTAAATCATTTCTCGCCTAAACGTCATTATATACGGTATACACAACAAGTCGCTGTTAGTCAGACACGTTGGGTACAATCTGAGTGGAACTAATGTGCGCTTCAGGGCTTTTTGAATTTAGGTTATACTTTCTTCAGGATTATCTGTTGTCATGCGTGATTAGCCAGATTCTGGTACACGAGTAAACATACGGTGACGCGTTGATGCCATGTGAGTTAGAAATTAGTTGTAGGCATTCACGAAAATTAGAAGTATATGCTGTCCTCAAGAAAGGACATACAACATCGAAGTCCTGGACAGAGCGTCACAATGGGCATCTATAACTTCGAGGTAGTCAAGGACTTCTCTTACCTCGGCTCCGGAGCAAACTGTACTAACAACATCAGTACCGAGATCAAGGATAGGATAACTCTTGTCAATCGCTGTTTCTTTGGGTGCTTTGCCCTTGACAATTGAGTAATGGAGCCTTCTCTCGAAGAACGAAGTTGACTCTATATAAGATCCAGTCCTGCTATACGGCGCGGAGGCATGGACAATCTCTAAGGCGGATGAAGAAGTCCTTGGTTTCTTTGAGAGAAAAGTTCTGCGTGCGATCTTTTGTTCTGTTTGTGTTGAAGGGTTCTGGAGGAGAAGATTCAACCACGAACTGTAATGGCTGTACAGCGACATTGGTCTATGTAGTCGTCTACGGATCTAACGCCTACGGTGGCTAGGTTATGTAGAGCGTATGGACACCACAGCTCCGACCCGAAGAATATTCGAATTCGAACCTGTCGGGCAACGCAACAGAGGACGCCCGCTTTTAAGGTGGCTCACCCAAGTGGAGAAGGACCTCAACCAACTTGGAGTGCGAAACTGGAGACAGCTAGCCAGAGATCGCGCTTGTTGGAGAGGCTTGTGGATTGAGGCCCAGGTCCACCCCGGACTGTAGCGCCTCACAAAGAAGAAGTTCACAGCGCACACTCACTTCTGAGCTCTGACGCCTGGTTTTCAGTTTCGACTTCCTCGATTTATTCTAGAAACACAGGCAGATCTGATCGGCATCAACTTTGACTTGAAGAATTTTGCACTGTAACATGTATGTACCATATATAGAGGACCAAGCTCTGACCAATGGGTTGTCGGCTCCAGTTGCAATAATAGTGTAAAGAGGACACTTAGATAAGCAAGGTATTGTCCGATCAACTGGTGTCTCAAAAAGTGATCTCCGTTATCTACTCACACCTTTTATGCCAGATAATGTCTCATGTCTGATAAGTAAACAGGCCAGTTAGCAGTGGTATATCCAGGATTCATCAAATGTTTCATTTCATTTCATTTATCTACTGATTTTATATCGCTGTACCTTAAGAATAATACATGTATTCTTTTGATAGTACAGGAATAATTGAATTTAGCATACGATTTTAAATGACGTGTTTTAAATTCTATACAATTATTATTAATGTTGAAAAGTGTATGTTTGCAAAAATTATCTTAAATGACTGCGCACAAATGCATACAAAAAAGAACAAAAACAGAAATTTTGGGGAATTATTTCGGTTCGGACGAGAGAAATGGGAGAAACAAGCGTTACAAAATTGTCTGTACTCGGTCTTTGACCGTATCGTGAAGGTAGGTGATTCCAGAGATGGACGTCGTGAATGAAGAAGTTTAATGTTACGACTCGATAGACAGAAAGTGATCTTTTCAAAAAGATAGTTTGGCTGTTTCTTGTGAATAATTTTGAAGGGTAATATGCAAGATCTGTAGCTTAACAATGCTTCTAATTCGCAACCTAGGAGACATGGTCGTACCTGCGTATGTTAAAAACATACCTTGTAGTGGCATTGATTGCTCTTGTCAACTTTTGGGAAGAAGAGTAATCACAGTCAGCGAACAATTCGGATGCATATGTCAATATTGGCACTATGAGTGCTCTGGCAAGCTTAAGTTTCACTTCACATTGAGAGGGAGAATATATTTGCTGATAGATAGGCCTCTTAGGGAGGTATATAACTTGGAAACTAAGCTATCGATGGGGTCAGTCCATGTCAATTCACTATTGAACACTATTCCAAGGTTTTTTACACATGTAACATATTTTATTATCGTGGAGTTGAGTTCTATTGGCGGGAAATTGGATAGAGAAGGGGATTGTTTCGAGATCGGGATTGCTTTTGTTTTGTCAGGATTGAGCATTAGATAATTGTAGGTAGCCCAATTTGCTATAGAGCTCAGATCCTCATTTATTTTTGCAACTGAATCTTCAACCATACCTAGTGGGAAGCTTAGGTAGATTTGAACATCGTCTGCATAGATATGGATGTTACAGTAGGACACCGTTGGAAGGTCATTTATAAACATTGAGAATAACAATGGACCCAGAATAGAGCCTTGAGGGACACCACAATTCAAACATTTTTGACAAAAACGGAAGAATAGCAATGGGTCTGTATTCGGGAGGATTGGTTCTTTTGGGTATAGGGATTATTTTAGCTTTCTTCCATTGTATTGGGTAAGTTGATGCCATGATTATTGTGTTAATAATATGGGTTATGTGAGGGAGTATTATTGGAAGCAGTACTTTAATTAAGTCTGGGTGAATATTGTCGAGGCCAACGCACTTCGACTTGACCGAGAACATCGCGGAATCGACTGTGTAGAAATTAACTCTACCCATTTCAAATGCATTTGCTAGAGTGTTGTTTGGAAGTGTTAAAGACATCCTTTCGGATGCTCTCGACATAGTAGAAGCAAATTGAATATTTAAGTTATCAGGATTTATGTCATCATCGTTAATCCTTTTCTTTGCTTTGCTCAGTCCAATATCGCGAACCTGTTTCCATAAGAACCTGGAAGATCGATCGTTATTGAATTTTGTTTTGTAATACCGGAGCTTAGCCGATCTTATCATCAACGTGACATCATTTCTGCAGTTTTTATATGCATTATGCATTTCCGGGCAACGGAATATTGCGAAGTTCTGTGAAATTACACTGTCAGCTAGCGCATCACGTATGGTCATGCAGAATTTGAAATCACTCAAATCACCCTCAACTCGGCCGTCGACCAACACAGTATCTTGGATTTTGTTGACCACTTTCTCCACGCTAATTTTGTATTTAGACCACTTGTACGCCACTTCATGCAAGACTTGTCTATCTTCAGTGCTTCTAATAGAATCCTCTACAAACCATCCACGCAATCCGATTATTACATCAAGACCCATGCAAGGATGCCAATAGACAAGCAACAGTCAGAGCCGTTGAGTTCAAAACTGTTGAAGTGGAGTTAGTGTCAACAAAAACCTCAATGAAAGAGCGAATTTTCTTATCAAAGAATGCTCTGAAGTGACAGAATCATGATTGAGTAGCCCGTGCGGATGAGCTGAGCCTTTTCTAGAAACTGGATCGTCAGGAGCTTATAGCCTCATTGCCTCTATTGAAGAGGAAAACGTCATTTTTATTTCATTTTCATTTCATTTATTGATTTTAGATTTATCTCTGTACATTAAGAACAAACAATTCTTTTTGAGTACAGGACTTAAGATATAACATTGTATAAGACTTACAGTCATTATCAATTGTTATCTGGTAGATTCTTTCCCAGTACCCTGCCAATGCCAAAGTAGAAGTTGAAGAGATGAAGTTCGACGTCTGCTCTGAAAGCAGAAATCACGTAGTATTTCATCAGACAACGTTTTTAAGAAAAACTTCACTGACAGGGGTTGTTAATACGAGTGTTCTAAAAGCAACATGGAGCTGCTCTAAAGCCTTGAGAGGTGAGAAGTGGAGTGGAGTAGTAAGTGTGACTTAAGATCAAATTCAGAGACATGCAAGGGGTTGAGTTGACCATCTCCTTACTCCATTTCTTCTGTCTGCGAGTCTCCAGCTGCATCATGGAACAGAACGACGGCTCTGGATGAATACTTCCTCGATGAGTTGAGATATGTAAACCAGACGTTGCTGTAAAAAAGATTCTCGTTGGAAATCAGTGGTCTTCGGCTGTATGTCGCATCAACAACACTAGCCAACCAATTTTACAAGGCGACAATGTGTACCAATCTATGTGATGTTTGTCCCTTGAATATCTGTCAAATCAAAGGTTCTATGTGGTGGAATTGGCTAGGTAAGGATCTGAAACGGACATCAGCAAATTGGGCACGTCAGTGCAACTATAAGCAATAAAAGAAGTCAATTCGTCTTGGCTAGCAGGAATTGATTGGCAGACGACAAGATCAAAGTGGTCATAGCCTAATATTGGAAAAGCAAAGAAGCTTCTGGAGTTAGACCGAAACTCCCTATGTATGGTGGTCGGATTGATCACGTGACGCTGTCCGATTGCAACAATGCCCGGCAATGGAACCAGCAATCGAGCGATCTCTCAAGGAACCGAGACGGTTCAACGTCTGCTATGCCACTGCTCTAGAATCGGGGCCTAACTTCGCTGGTTCATAGATTCTTCACAGACATTGCGGCCATAGCGAATGCAGATATATCGGATCTCTTAAAATTCATAAAGAGCAAGTGGTGGTTTCAGTCACCAAGTGACGTGACATGCATGACGAATTGCGTACTCCACAAATGAGGGGATTCACAATGAACCTCCGACTGGACCTCCTCCAGAGCAGTATGTTCTCGAGCATCTCATTTCCCGGAGGTTACTCTGACACCACAATCGATCACAAAATTGCCTCCAATCTCACGTAGTGTGCTCTAAGAACCACAAATGTGGACAATCAGCGGCTTTGAACCATTCACCTCAGTCGGTCCAGATGGCAACATTTTGTTGGGCTTCCGAGTGAAAGTGATGCTGAACTATCACACTTCCCTTCCATAACCTAACCCACCTTCTATGTGAAGGGACATATTCTCAGTTTCAAGGGATACAGTAGATGGAACTACTTTTGGGCGGCCTCCTCAACCGCTGAGGAATAGAGCAAGAATCAGATAGACACAGAAATGGACAGAGCTGAGAGCACCATCATTGAAAACATATTGACGTTAATCCAATCTCAAAGCAAAAATCCCTTCAAAATCTTCATTGGTCGTGGAGTTCTCATTGGTGTCCGGCCTGTTAGCTGGTGTTCCACAAAAAGCATGGTCCCCCTCTCCACAAGTTACTCTGACACGAAGCTCTCACAAGCATCGGTGGTTCAGTGGTAGAATGCTCGCCTGCCACGCGGGCGGCCCGGGTTCGATTCCCGGCCGATGCATAATTCTTTTTTTTTTTTTCCATTTCCACTTTGAAAAAGACATTCGCTTCTCTCATCAGTCCACTTGAAAGAGATAAGCAAACGACAACAACCGCGTCCATTCAGTCCCGGTGTCCAAGAGAGACCCCATCAATCGGCCAACACCACCATCCCCTGGCACCGCACTCAATTCTTCAAGGAATCTCGCGTGGCCGGGATTAGGTGACGGATTCCATCAAAAAAACAAAAAACGTTCAGCACACTGCCGCCGCGATTAGCATATTTTTATTCCGGCCAGATGGCCGAACAGAGTGTGTTTACTTTCAATTTCGTTCTAAAATTAACATCACTCACCAACAGGTGCCGGCGATTGTCTGCGTGTGATACCCGACAGGGGACGTGCCGGGTGGCGGGTGAATAGGAACTCTAGAATCTAGACAAACAATGCCGATACCGGTTCGATTGATGAATGGGCTCTGATAAAGTTGTGAAATTAATTGTTTGCGGTACCTGATGGGGGGTTCTGCACTCATTGTGCCGAGCGATGAGGTGGAGCTGGGTATCGTGGGAATCGATTGCACAGATGTGAGAGGTTTTCAATTTGAGATGAGGCGTAAGTAGTTCACGAGAAGGAGGTGATGATCAAGATTCCACAGGCAATTGAGATTTGGTGGTTGAGGGAATGAGTCATTCGATTTCTGGATCAGTGGCGGCAGAAGGGGAGAGCGCTGTGAACTAGGTCACAAGGCAGGGTGGTAAGCACAAGCAACGAAGGATGATCGTTGTTAGCTTCTAAGACGTCTTAGAAGCCACTGGAGCGAAACCCACTTGCAGTGATGACGACGAAGGAGTTCCTCTCTCGGCACTTGCCAGAACGAACTTGGAAAAGCCAAGCGATGAGATTGAAAGTAAATGAGTTCTCGAAGCACTCTTCTTCTTCTTCTTCTTTGTGTGGCGCTACAGTCCGGGTGGACCTGGGTCTCAACCAACATGCCTCTCCAACTAGCGCGATCTTTGGCTAGTTGGCTCCAGTTTCGGGCACTCAGGGTAATGAAAGTATGAAGATCGCTCGACAAACAAAAGGCTGATGGTGGCTGGACCTCCTCCAGGGTAGTGTGTTCTTGAACTCCTCATTCCCCGGAGGATACTCTGACACCACAACCGATCACAAAATTTGGCCCCAACCTCACGTAGTGTGCTCTAAGAACCACACAACCACAGGAACAACCAGCAAGCATTCAGCTCAGTCGGAGTCGGCCCTAATGGCATCATTTTTTTTACCTTTGTGGGTTGATTGACGGATTGCCTAAATCTTGCCGAACTTCAGAGAGAAGGGAAACTAATTACATTCTGGTCGATTAATATCTTTGGTATTCATTCCCGTGATCGCGTGTTCTAGGGGATGGTCTGGAAGGTCTTCAAGCCAGAGGCAGGAATAAGTTTCCCACGGAAAAGAACCAGCAGCCTTCTTTCCTCTCTTCTCAAGACCCTATGGGAACTAAGAAGCCAACATATTGGACACATTGTCTCCTCTAGCTGACGAACTTGTCCAGACAATACGGTCCCAGTCTATCGGGTTGAAGATCCTTCGAGTGCAGAGAATGCACTCCCGTGGCATTCCTAAATATTAGGAGAGCCGCTCAACAAAATTGAACCACAGGCAACAATGTTTACACTTAGGTAAGATATCCAAGGTCCTTTATTTAACAGCTGCTTACCAGCAGAGTAGAATACCTCAAGGTGGAGTATTCGCTACCCTTCTTTTAATGTATGAACTGGTGTTAAAATTTAAAGGGATTGGGTTCTCAGTTAATGCATTTGGACGATATAATGTAGAGTGCCTTTCTTAAAGTGGAATCATGGACACAAACGGGGCTTGTGCGAACTACGGAGGGATGCGAAATTCCCTTCTTCAAATGGGCTTTTCGACCAGCTGTACGAGAGGGCAGCAGCCTCACTTAGGCCAGCTAAGTCCAATCAATCTCGATCTCGATCTATGTTTAGCTGAAAACTTGAAGGCTGCGGGAGATCTTTGGAAACGATGGTCATCATTATTATGAAATTAATTTTCTACGATCGGCGACACAGTGTCTGTCGTAGTAACTTCGGCTCGGTCTGCTGTTCGTGGATGCTCGCTTGAAGTCATGGTTCCAATAGCTTGATAGCCGCTCGTTCAATGCTCTTGGTGGAACCAAAGGGATTCTTAACGCCGTGCGTCGTTCAAATGGATCATACCGAACCTCAGCAGCAGTTGATGTGTATCATGTGACTTCCATGTCTACATTCAATGTTCGTGCTTTGTTCAAAATTGACAAATTGACACTTAATTCCATACATTTAAGAATGACTCAAAGCGTTGTCTATCTGCAGGCTCGTCACTTCCCCTTTACAAAGATCTTTTCTGCCTTGAGCAGGTTTGTTAACAATTCAAATTTAAGCCAAGGTCAGTCCATAATAGAGACAAAACCACACAGCGACTGCTCCTAGAAATGACCAAAGAAATGCAGATCAGCATGATTTTAGGGTCGCATACCAAAGCGTGCATTGAGACTAACAATGTACCACCACGTCTAGCTTTGGACATTCCTGGCAAACTTGTCATCATAATACACAGTGGCGATGAAGAGCTCTCGCTGGTGGATTCGGTAATCACTCCACAGAGCGTGCAAGTAGTCACCCACATGGCTTGGAATGCTCGTTAGTTGAGCCCGCACTGAAGCAAGCGATGTTGTTCTTTTAATGAAGCGAAGATGATGACCGACTTTCACCTTGCTTAGTTCGGCCAGATTATTGAAGTGATAGGCTTCCAGAAGGCTGTACTCACGGGATGAGAGTGCACTACAGCTGTATAAAAGGTGTACAATGGTTTCTTCCTCATCCTCACCTCTGTAGCTCCTGGAGAAGCTGTAAGAGAAGCCTAGTCTGTCAATTAATGCCCTCTCAGGCTTCTAAGATTAGGCCTGCTCATGTTGATCAGGTTAAGTCATCGTTAAGGGTGTAGTTTAGGCCTGCATTGTTTGATTATGAGGCATCCGGTGCCAGTTGGCCATCTACGATTTACTTGAACAAGCGTGTCCAGCTTGAGAACGGAGATTGCTATCCAGAAAGAGTGCAGAGTTTGTACCATTTTTAGCAGGTTCGTCCGCTCCGCTATTCTCTGAAATATCAGGGTGTCCCGGCATCGACATTAATAGGATGTTATATTGCTTGGCCATCTCGTTTAGAGACAGGCGGCAATTACATTAAGTCTAGGACTTAAAGGTGACTGCCTTCAGACATTTGATTGCTGCCTGGCTGTCGTAACACATGACGCACATCTTTCAAATTGCTTTTAAGCCAGGATAGAGCTTCGTTGATGACTATGGTAGGCCTGGAAGACTCTCGTTCGGTAACCGCAAAAGCAGCTGGATGTTCAGATCATTAGAATAGACGCCAGGTTGGACCTTCTCCTCCAAACGCCATCAACGCAATCAGGACCAAAGATCGTACGCAGAACTTTTCTCTCAAAACAACCAACAAACCACTAAAGACCCATTTTAGCCGCTTCCGCTTCCATGCCAGCAAACGCCTCATTGACGGCTGGCTGTGTTCGTCCAATCACGTGAATGTCGTCCGCGTAAGCAAGCAGTTGAACGGACTTTTGGAAGATTGTGCCTCTCAAGTATGATGTTGAAGAAGTCGCATGACAGCATGATGCCTTGCCTTAAACTATTTTTGACATTGAAGGTCTCGGTGAGTTCGTTACCGACCTTGATTAGCAGCAAGAGTTCTCTATCGTCATACTGCACAACCTGACGAGTTTAGCAGGAATGCCAAAACTAGACGTGACTTTTTACAGCTCGTCTCTATGCAGGCTGTCATATGCGTCCTTAAAATCGACAAATAGGACTTGGGGGAAGAATGCTGGTTAAAAAATTCATCTCGAATTCCTCAATTTTCTCTTGAATCCAAAAAAGCAGCGATTGGCAATAGGAATTCTGCGCTTGATCTCGGTACTGGTGTTATTGTCACTGTTTGCTCCAGAGCCGATTTACCTCAAAGTTTCTGCTGCCTGCTATGACGCTCTGTCCGAGACGTCGATGTTGTGCATCCTTTCGTGATGACAGCATGTAGTTTGTTTTGCCCTGGTTTACCGCTAGACCCATTTTAGCCACTTCCGCTTCAATGCAGCTAAAGCCTCATTGAAGGTTCGCTGCGTTCGCGCATTCACGTCAATGTCGTCCGCATATGGTAGCAATTGCACGGACTTTTGGAAGGTCGTACCTCTTGTGTTGGCGAGTGAGTTCTGCACGACCTTCTCAAGTATGATGTTAAAGAAATCACATGACAGAGCGTCGCTTTTCCTAAAAACTCTTCCCTTTTGCTCGTCAGCGATGAAAAGCTGCCAAATAGCAGCTCGCACGCTGGCTTAAGAAGTAAGAAATGAATTACGATCGAAAATCAGCGTGAGTTTTCCCTCAGTCGGTGCCGATGAGTTGGATGTCCTTTTGCATCGGGCATGCTTCAGTCCGACTTCCGACCATATCTTACAGATGAGCTGGTGCATGCGCCCAACCAGATCATCCAGCAGCTGTGTTCGTCTAGATATCGCTATCTTGACTTCGTTTAAGTCGGTGGGACGGAATTTTTGGACATCATCGTCTAAATTGAGTGGAAAATTCTGCCTGACAGCGGAATTTACAAAACTGATTTGTCCAAGTTCTCGGTTCAAAGCAGTGGAGAGACTAGTAAACAGTGCTCCCCTAATACATACTCAGCAAGCCCTCATTAAGGACCCTCATTGGAGTCATAACCGGGCACTGTGTAATTGGCACTCATGCTCGCAGGATGGGTGCTCCATATAATGATTTTTGCAGAAGCTGCATGGATGAAGAAGAGGAAGAGAACACTCATCACCTTCTCTGCTCCTGCAGTGCTCTTGCCAGTCGTAGGTTCCTGCACCTAGGAGACTACTACTTCAGCGGCCGTAACGAGCTAAAAAGTACCAGCATTGACCAACTGGTTCCAGCGTTAGGAGAAGTCAATCCGCGTGGTATCACAATGGGCCTACTGTGGCCTAAGTGCGACTGCTCTGCAACAGTCAGCCACAACTACCTAACCTAATGCATACGCAGGCAATCCCCTGCACTAGAGAACACTTTTAAATCGATTTCAAAACATTCATTGTAGACCTCTACTCTGCACCCTTAAGAGCGGTTTAAGGTCGACGTTCTTATCGAGTGGGTTGTGTCTGACTACCGATGTCAAGCGGTTGTAAACCCCACTTGCACCCAAACGCCTGACAGTTGTGGAGGCCTTCGTGACACGCTTCGTTACTATCGGAGCAACATTTGATCTAATTGCGACTGTTCTTCGCAGTCAATCAGATGGTTAGCAGTACTTCCCGCGAATATTGCTTCCATAAACGAGCCTAGAGTGTCCTCTAGAAGGTCACACGATCAAAAAGACGCCCCAACCTCGGGAAAGGGTTTCCTTACCGATTAAGGAAGCATCTTCTTCCCCCACCCAACCAATAAATGATCACCTTCTTGTCTCGCCTCGCCTCTATCGCGGAACAGCGGATTGCTTCCGCAGGCCGCTGACGCTGGCCCAATTCGTCTCGTTGTTTGGATGCATTTCAGCGTTTCAACATCGCCACCTTGTTTCTCAGACAGTGAGTGAAGAAAACAAAGAGAGCAAAAAAAAAAGAACACCAACGTTTGTTGCAAGCACAATGAAAGTCATTGCACGTCCCACCACCACTGCGCCCGCCTGTCATCGCACCATTTTCGAAAGTAGATCACTGGATAACAAGCGAATGCACTCCGTCTACATCCACCAGCCAGGCATCACTGCCACCGCTGCCGCTGCCGTCGCCGCCAAGTCGTTGACATCAGGTCCAGGCCGTTGCCGCACTAGGAGGCATGCCGGCACCTAGCCCCGCGACGCCGCCAGATGTGCGCCGGTGAAGGCGCAGAAAAAAGAAGCTGTATCCACAGAGAGAGAGAGCGAGAGGGAGATCTCGTCTCGGGTGTCTTTTGTATGCAAATTCGCAAAACCGTCGGGGTGGCGGATGCCGGCTGGGAGGGGGCCTTGCGCCTTAGAGATTGATTGCATAATGACACTCATAACTCTGCTCGTGTAAAAGTCAACAACAATCACTCATTCACAATGGTGGCTCCATGCACTCCGACTGCCGAGCCACGCCATGCGATACCGCTGCTGCCGCGATGGGGGTGCGGATCTCGTCGATGTGTGATAGGCTTAAGGCTAAAGGGCTAGATGAGCGCAATTGTCGGAATTCGACTTCGCCGTCGGCTGCCGAGGAGGAGGAGGAGAAGGGGGGACGGTGATGGTTTGCGGATTGATTGCCAGTGCAATGCGCCGGCAGGTGTTATGCAAACCAACCCATCTCGAGTGTGTGCGTGTGGGCTGGAAAAGAGACGAACGGGCTCTGGAATGTAGGATGTGCAGTGCGGCGGCATGTGTTTGCAGTCGTAGGTGTGGATGGATTCACTTGAGAGTAATGGATGCCTTCGACCGAGCCGCCAGCGTCGTCGGTCCCCCGATGAGGGACCTGGCTGACTTTAGAACAGCGTCCTGCGTGGGAGGCCCGAGTGATGTTCGCTTTTTTATGTTCTCATTTTTATGCTCAGCTCAGGGCTCTTAAAGAGGAGATTTGCGATGTTCCGCGGCGCATGTGTGCGAGGGCGGAGGGAGTCAAAGTCAGAAACTCATTTGGGAACGGAATTTATGGTGCACTTGAACAGTAGGATATTTATGGTTACAAGGTGCCTCGAATTGGAGATGCAAGCCTTCTGGGGACCACTGACTGATTTGTGGATGCCGATGCCTTGGGTGGTATTGACTGAAGGAATTTAGACGGTTGACGTCCATGTGAATCCGGGTTCTTAGCGAGACAGGAGGTCGGGATGGACTCTTCGAGTGGGTGACTGACAAGAGATGGATCAAGGAAGAAGAAGTGCGGGAGTAATGTAATCGAATCCACACATTTGAGGGAGGGAGGCAAAAATGAGACTTGAAGAAGCCCACACGAAATAAGCCTGAATAACAATTTCTTATCGTTATCGAGATGTTGAAACGAAAGTTAGCCCATCCCTTGTTTTACCCTACTTTGACATCGAAATGTGAGACATCTTAGTGCTCACTAATCGGCGTATGATTCAAGGGAAATAAGGTGTGTTGGGCAGCTTGTCCTAGGCCGCATATAAGGCAGCATCAATTGCAGACTTGGCAGAGAACATTGCACGTGTCATTGGCGGGCTACAAGGCAATGAGCCTTGTATGAAATTGATGTAATGAAATTACGTGGACCTCAGAACCACTCTCAGAACCCTTTCGAAATGGGCCATAACGTTCATTCTTCAGATGTACTAAACACGGTCGGTTATTCATTGGAATAGAGCGAGCGAAAAAACATGACACCCTTGAACAAAAAACTGAAAAACAAGATCCCTTAATTGCATTTGAGTTAAGGGCGATCTCGTCAGCTTTGTGCATGAGCACTAGTCAGTTCAAGGACCCAATGGAGACAAGTATTCCATCAAGGACGATAAGCAAAACAGCAGAGCTGACTCTTGGTGCCTTCGAAAGAAACATTCTACGTTAGAAATATGGTCCCGTCTGCGAGGAAAGTGAATGGAGTAAAAGCCACAACCACCAACTGTATAAGCTGTACCAGGATATGAACGTAGTTCCAAAGCCAAGAATCCGTCAACTACACTGGCTATGCTGCATCGAGCGCATGAACATCAACGCTTAAGATAAGACGGTCTTCGAATCCGAGCCTGGCCGGTTCGAGAAGGAGAGGGAGACGCATTCTCCGGTAAGGAGACCAAGTCATGGCGGATGTAATTAAGCAGTTAGTCAGTATCATAACTCCGCGGAACGAAATGAGTCGTTTTATGCTTGAACAACGTTGAAACATGTTGAACACACATTTCTTGTGCACCAAATTCCCAAATCGTGTTATGAGCTGTTTTGGCAATGTATATTTGCCGCTGTGATTTGACTCCTTTGAAAAATTTTTTTGTGACAAACCCTGAAGGACCGACGTTATGACAACAAGCCGCTATCGATTGAAGCACGTAAGGTCTATATCATAAAAGAAATCCGTGAGCTACAGCCCAAAGCCATGAAAAAGGTCTTGGAAAATTAGGCAGCCAAATTTCATAATTAATGGGAATGTTTGCTCTTACTAATAAGACCATAACACATGCATATTTTTTAGAACGAATGTTGTATTTGGTCCACTCTGTACTTTACTATTTAGATCATACAAAAAAATTTAAGAAAAGGACATCAAGAGGACAAAATGATTCTCCTCTTCTAGGAGAAAAAAATAAAAAGGACACGATACCGAAAATGAGGACTGTCCTCTAAAAAAGAGGACGGATGGTTACCGTATCTATATACGACCTGTCTGTGAATACGTAATAAAGGGTGATTTTTTAAAAGCTATAGGAAAGATTTTCAAAAAAAAAACACATTTGAATCAAAATAATTTAATGTTTGAAGATTATTTCATGCAAATGTTGACCTTGACTGCGCCTCCGACTGACCATCCGCTTAGTCCAATTTTGGCATACTCTTTCCAACAGTTCGGCCGGTATTTCACGAATAAATGTTTCGATGTTGTCTTCCAAAGCGTCTGTTGAAACGGGCTTGTCTGTATAGACATGAGCTTTGACATAGCCCCACAAAAATAGTCTAAAGGCGTTAAATCGCACGATCTAGGCGGCCAATTGACCGGTCCCGAACGTGAAATAAAATGTTCACCGAACTAGTCCATTGTTGCGCGTGCTGTGTGGCATGTGGCACCGTCTGGTTGAAACCACATGTCATGCAAGTCAAGCTCTTGCATTTTGGGCAAAAAAAGTTGGATATCATCTCACGGTAGCGCTCACCATTCATAGTTGCGTTACGATAAGCATCATCTTTGAAGAAGTCCTGTCCAATGATGCCACCAGCCCATAAACCGCACCGAACTGACTTTTTCTGGATACATTGGTAGCTCGTGCAATGATTTTGGCTGATGTTCACTCCAAAATCGACAATTCTGCTTATTGAGCTTCGTCCAAACTGACCATAAAATGGAATGCGCGAGTTACGTATGCACGTTAACACCCCCGCACCGCATTGGTGAGGGGCACCATCCGACATCTACAACAACGGCAGCAGAACATCGGCTATTCACCTTTTCCCACATACCTTTCCATACCCCATTCCTCATATTGATTGTATCCAATTGCGTTTCCCACGTTTTGTTAAATCAGCATTAAATAAATAAAATGTAATTATACAGTCACCTTTGTGATTGCACAAGTGACCCAAGAACTTGGTTAGTTAGCGTCTGAACGATTTCCTGCACAAGTTCAAGTTCTTGGAAATCACTTTCGCAAAATAGGTTTCATGTGCTTTTGGAAATGTAATACAAATCAGTTCGAGTTATAACGTTGAACGAAAAGATTGTTTTTTTTAAATGGGCTCTTGGTCTATAACTCAACTCGCGCGCTATGTACTTTCTTAACAGAGCACGCATTTTGATAATAAAATTCAATAATTTGCAAGCGTTGTTCGATGGTAAGACGATTCATGGCTAACTTACAGGCCAAACTGAAGATGTTTGACAGTGAAACAAAACACGAAACGTGAGTCAGCTGTTTAAGCCAGTAATGCCAAAAAGATAATAGCTAAAAGATCACCCTTTATATCTCTATCTCGATGCCAAAATTAGGCATTTCCTTGCTCTCTTATTTCTGGCTCCCAGGTAGTATTCATTACTCAACAAGAGGTTTAAAAAGTGACGAAAAGTCATTAGCAGCCTTTGATGTATGTAAAAATTGTAAGACGTTCACCTAACCCAGAATGAAATCCCAGATATACCATGAAGAATATCGAGCATAGTGGTTGTGGCATTAAGGTAGGTTCGGCCAAGTTTCTTACCTTCAAGTGCATTTTATTTTGTCATGTTTGTTTTGAAAGAACATTTGCACAGGATTCCGTTTTTCTTATCATCATTCGCTTATTAAAACGTAGAATAGGGTTATATTTCGTCGAAAGGCGATCGATGATATTGGGCATTGTGTGAGATTGTGTATTTACTTAACATAATTTTTTATTTTTGTAGTGTGGGTTCTGATTGAAAGAGAAGACGCAATCGCGAACTGTACGAGCATGGAGAATGCAAGACTGTTTGGTCTTCATGACTAGAAGCAGCATGCCAACAACCATCAGCTACGAAAATCTAATCAGCTAACATCTGGCTAGTATTGAGAAGTAAGCAATTAATTGCCATCGAAAATCAGCGTGAGTTTTCCCTCAGTCGGGGCCGATGAGTTGGATGTTGTCCACCTAACGCACAATTGGCTTGTCAGTAAGAGAGGAAGTACCACTTTATTGACAGTTTCTCGCCCATACGGAGAAATGCGTTTTTCTCCGTCGTGTGTTGCTTACGCATTACTGTTCAATGAAAGAACTTACGTCGATCTGCGATCACATGCCTGCCAAAGTTGAAAAGCTGATATCTGGGTGAGAGTTGCTTTTATTTGTACTTATAGCGGATGGTATTGTCCTCGGGAATAAATCTTGAGAGACCCGAGACGTGACCTTCAAAAAAACGTGGCTTTAATCACTTAAACCAGTCTACTTTGAAGCCTCAGCGTCAAACCATTCGTGGATCATCACTCTTGAACACTGTGAACAACAGAACCAATTAGCTGTTCTTCTTTTTTAAAACCCTCCGCTTGCACAATCGCTCCTCGTCGATTGACGACTCCAAATGATTGATTTGTGTACTAGGCTGGAGTTTGAATCCTTCACTATGCGCTATTCGGTCGCGATTTATTTCTCGTAGCCTCCCAATCCACCCATTGACAGGGAAAAACATCACTCCCCGTCATACTCCTCCACTTCAGTGTCAAATTCTGGGGTTAATTTTTAATTCAAGAGCCGCCGCCGATTAAGACCCTTCCCCACTCAATATAAAACACTGAGAATCAATTTCATTTGATTTAAAAAAAATCCGAGGTTGGCTTTGTCAATACTTTCTCTTCCAGTATCCGCGACTGGTTTACAAATTAACTCGCAACCCAGCTCCCAACCCTATTTGTGTCTGTAGCCCACCATCAACACCTCCACCAGCACCACCATCGTCGTCATCATCAACATCAGTGGCAGCAGCAGCAGCAGCACAGCCACCCTCCTCGTGATTGTGCTGCGAATCCAGAGCAAAAGCTTGACTTTACCTTTGCCTCCTACGTAGCTACTCCAATTAATTGGCGACACACTATGAATGTCTAAGTGGATGCCTTCGATGGGGCCGCAATTAATTAACCTTTCGAATGCACGCCACGCCAATGGAAGCAGGCGCGCAAAGCAGATTGCAGATTAAGCAGCAATTATGAGTGGCGCTGCTGCACAGCGGGCGCAATTATACACTGCAACGCGTGTGCAGTGCACCACTGCTGGAGCTGGATGGTAATCAGTGCAGAGCTGCTTAATGGGAGCAGGATTTGTTTTGCCAAGGAAATTGGGAACACCCCGCTGGGAGGGCGTGGGAAATGACTTCATATCTGGACTCAAGGTAATCGCTCTGGGAAATCGATGTTACGTCTCTCGACAATTGTGCGAATGGTTGACCTTGTAGTGGAGGCGCAGTGGCGTGGCGCTTGATACTTGCGCTTGTCGGTGGCCACCTGAGGCCTGAGGAATCATGCTGAGAGTGGTGGGTAATTTATACATGTGCATGCAGTGCGCGCTTTGCTTTTGATTTGATACACTTGAGATGGGAAAGGAAGAATGGGACATGCTACAGGTGGCGGATCCACAAATAGAATCCAAAACTGTGCACCTCGCCCATTTTCAATATTTGATTAAATGACCACAGTCCTCAGACGGCAAAATTCCACACAAACCAGAGGATGGGGCTGAATGAAGGAGACAGTCACTGTTGCGGGGAGTGGTTGCGTCTACTAGCGATAGGTAAAGTCTCACGTCAACGAACTAAGTCTACGTGCCTCTATCCACGCAAAACTATGCGCCACTATCTAGCGAACGCATCTAAAACTAGTTAAACTGGAATTCGTCTTGTCCAAGGCAGCTCTCGCCAAGAAGTACTTGAATTTTCACAAGCATCGGTGGTTCAGTGGTAGAATGCTCGCCTGCCACGCGGGCGGCCCGGGTTCGATTCCCGGCCGATGCATGATACTTTTTTTTTTTTTAATTTTGTATCATTTGGAACAAACTCACCGTGTTGTGACAGAACAATTTACTTAAAGTGTTGACAACTCACCTGAAAATAGAAAAAGGAAAAAACATTACGATGAAAGAATTAATTATTTTGGAAATTAAAGTGTGATTTTTGAGCTATTATCTTTTCGCCAACACTGGTTTAAACAGCTGACTCACGTTTCGTGTTTTGTTTCACTGTCAAACATCTTCAGTTTGGTCTGTAATTTAACCATGAATCGTCTTACAAACGAACAACACTTGCAAATTATTGAATTTTATTATTAAAATGCGTGCTCTGTCAAGAAAGTTCATCGCAGGCTTCTTCCATTTTGTGGTCAGTTTGGACGAAGCTCATTTTTGGCTCAATGGGTACGTAAATAAGCAGAATTCTCGATTTTGGAGTGAATATCAGTCAGAAGCATTGCAAGAGCTACCAATGTATCCAGAAAAAGTCACAGTTTGGTGCGGTTTATGGGCTGGTGGCATCATTGGACCTATGGTGCGAATCGTAACGTAGCGGTGAATGGTGAGCGCTACCGTGAGATGATATCCAACTTTTTTTTGCCCAAAATGCAAGAGCTTGACTTGCATGACATGTGGTTTCAACAAGACGTTGCCAGATGCCACACAGAACGCGCAACAATGGACTAGTTCGGTAAACATTTTATTTCACGTTCGGGACCGGTCCATTGGGCGCCTAGATCGTGCGATTTAACGCCTTTAGACTATTTTTGTGGGGCTATGTCAAAGCTCATGTCTATACAGACAAGTCCGCTTTAAATGACGCATTGGAAGACACCATTGAAGCATTTATTCGTGAGATACCGGCCGAAATGTTGGAAAGAGTATGCCAAAATTGGACTAAGCGTTTTGGGGCGCAATCAAGGTCAACATTTGGATCAAATAATCTTCAAACATTAAATTATATGAACCGTACTCTCGATTCAAACAAAGATTTCATGCATTTTTCTGAATTTTATGTGTTTTTTCTTGAAAAACTTTCCTGTAGCTTTTAAGAAAACAAGGGCACCGCATGCATTGTGTGACAAAGAGTCACGTAAAAAAGGTCTTGAAGCATAGTTCCTCCCTGCGATATTGCACTTAAATATCAACATAAGATGCCCTATTGAGTAGAGGAGAGAGCGGCAGACGATCGGGTGAATCAAATACGACATGCCATAGCATCATCTGTGGATCACGAGAGGGTGCGGTTTTTGGTTATCTCGTAATAGAACTTCGAAAACCGGTTTGGAAGTTACTTTTGCATCCAGAGGACCGTCAAAGACAAGGGAAAGGTGCACGTTTGGGGATCCTTTATAAAACAAGGATTTGGCAATTTGTTGATGTTTACAAATAACTTTAACGCACCCAACATGGTCAAAACTTATAAGAGGGCTTTATTACCATCTGCTCAAATGTGGTTTAATAGAAGGAATGAGAATTCGTTACTGCAAGAAGATCGCAAATGTTTGTACAGTGCGTGGAAACAAGAAAATTACGTCGATCTTTTAGATTGGCCATTGCAGTCGTCGGTTGCAAATCCTATTGAAAAATTGGGCATTCATGAAGCTAAGGCTCCAAGGAAAGATCTCGCCGGTCAAACAATTATCACGAAAAATACGAGTTTTATGGAGATCTTTGCCTCAAAATTATGCTCAAGATTAGTAGAAAGCATGCGTCGAAGACTCCAAGCAATTATTGATAATGGAGGAGAGTGGACAACAAAATAAACCAGTCCAATTGATTTTATTCTTCTTTAATTTGTGTACTTTACGATCTTGTCAAACAGACTGTATAAATGACGCAAATGCAAGCTTGAACTCATACCCCTTTCAAGAGATTCCACAAGAAGGAACGCAACAAGGGCATAGTTTGAGGCCTATTTATATTAGATAAACTTCAAGAAGACTTACGCCAGTGTGTGGAATGCAGAGGCAAAGTATGCAGACAACAAAATGCTCCTATCGCAGTCTCAATACTGGGCTATTTACTGAGAAGCTGGGTTAAATGATATCCCTTACTGCCTCGAGGTTATATGTTGCAACCCATTATGATTATCTGGATTCGTCATGTGGGAAGACAGCACTGTCTCGTATCGCTGTGTCTAAAGGCAGCATACGGGCTAGTTGACAGTGGGAATAAAAAGGAGATTTTTGCGTTACCGCGGTCACATTTCGGGCGCCATGAGCATATTCCATGGGAAACATACGTACAATCAACCCGAAAATCGTCAATGAATGCAGTTGTCTTCTAGACCTGGCATTGCTGAAGGAATCTAGTTGTAGGGCGTCTTCTAAAGAAACTCAAACTACCGCTCTACTCTACTCTGAGAAGATCAAGAATTTACTACCCATTTGTTTGACACTTTTTAGAGAAAACATGATCCCTCCACGGTGTAGTCCTTCTCTCAGAAGCTACTCATTACCCTCAACTGACTTGTGGCAACCACTTGATTCAATTTGGTTACAAAAGCAGAGAAGTCCTTCACCGGTGACATCGATGTTCCAAATCATAATTGGGAAACTATTGTGAATTGTCAACAAAATCACAATCAATTTCCCAAGTATTTCCTCATGAGAAGAGCAACGTCTATCCGTATCCCCTCAGAAGACATGATCTGAACTTAATCAAGTCATCATCCGTCAGCACAAGCCACCCACCAGCACCCGCCAATCAGCGCACATCCTTGAACTGAACGAACAATACCGACGCAACTCCGTGATGTCAGGCATTTGCCATGAGAACATTCAACAGATTGACGCGGCAACAGCATCGACGTCCCCAGCCCGCCAGTCCCCGATTCGACAAACAATCTGATTGTTGATTAGAAACCCCGTATGTCGTGTAATTATTCATGCGGTATCCTCATGTGAAGTGCGCACTTCATCAGCATCACCCGCCCCTTGTAAGGAACTTTTCCAATAAATGTTATTCCACACATGCCCGACGTAGTGGCCCATCATTGGCATGACAATAGCCACTTCATTATCTGTCCACATCACATGCCATTCGATTCGATTGCGGCATCTCTCCATCAACATGGAACACAAAGACCAACCCCCTCCCGGCGGGACTGGGGATAAGTCAATAATAAATCTTCAACAAGGATTACCGACATCGACATCAAGAACAATGCCAATCAGGGTGTGAAATTTGTTGGCACTACCATCGGCAATGGATGGCACTCGACACGGCCACCACCATTCAGCCCGCTCAACGACGTTCAACCAGCCAGTGCGCCGTCCATTTCCGTGTTCCGCTCCTTTGACATGGGCAAACACAGGCACCGACAACCGACAGCCCGAGTGCGATGCCACAAATCAAACCACAATTTGGAGCGCCGTTAAGTCCTTTTTAATTTTCCTGACAGCCGTACAACAGGTTGAACTCCTAAATGCTCCCGAGGAGCACACACGGACAACACGCCCGGTTGCGTGGGAGTTTGGTGCGCTCACATCATCAGCACCAGCGTCATCACCGTGTCGGTGCTCTACGTGCGGTGGGCGAGGGAGGGCACTGCATCAATTTTAAATTAGGCTTCAGGATATTTCATAATTCATGGCAATCGCTGACTGGGTTTGCAGTGCGCGACCCCCGCAGGATTTCAACGAAGGGTGTGGCGCTTGCAAGCGCACCATCGTCGGCATGTCTAAAAATAGCACCGGCGCCGGATCTGATTTATAAACGGAACGGCGGGCTAGAGCAACGGTATGCACTCGGGGAATGTGACGTGCATGTGCATTTGACATTTCGAACGGGAACGTGATGAGTGCGTTGCATTAAAAATGCAAATCTGCACTTTCAGCCGTGCAATATGAGTGCGACAGGTGCCGAGTGCCGAGTGCCGAGTCCTTCTGTGTGCGGCCAGAATGTAGGTGAAGGTGAGCTACAGCACGACCTTGCTATTCAAATTGACATGACTACACACGTGGGACATGTGTGGACGTGTGCGGCTGTCGTAAGAGAATGGGCCATAATCGAGATTCTGTTGAAAGCAAATTGAGTGCAAGAGAAAACCGGAATAAATCCGGCTCGAAGGACCATTATTTTACGCGATTTTGGCCACGGGCTCAGAGGACCAGTTTTGTTTTCGCCCGAAAACCACGTTTTTGAACCGTTTAAGCGCTGCCATGCCATTAACAGATGAAAACAGGTGAACGCCGAACACGCATCTATCTCGATTTGCATATGTTTTTGGTTTACAATCCAAAAGGATTCTTGTCAACCAAGTTGCTCCGGTCCTCGAAAGCAAACACAAATCTGAAGTTAGTTTTCCCAAGCCCGCCACGAGCAACATTCCAGAGCCAGGTACTCCTCGAAAAGAACCCCAGGCACAACACCTTTTCATGACTCCCCCGCCCATGACCATGCGAATTCCAAGGTCCACACAAACATTCCATCCTCAGCAGCGACCGGGCCACCCACCTTCACCGAGAACGAAAACAGATTATGTCGTTCCGAAGATCCCCAGCCCTTCAGCTGGTTACATAAAACCCGAACACACACAACACACCAGAGAGCACCTCGTTACAATCCCGACCAGTGCCAGGGTGCCATAAAAACAACCATAACCCTCGTGCGGATACGTATCATCATCGCCGTGTGTGCACCCCCTGCCCCAGTCGGCCCAAGACAACAGAGAGAGAGAGAGGAAAAGCCATCCACCATCACACGAGAGCCAGACCATTCCAGTGTTCGGAGCGCATTAATAATGCCAAAGCGAATTACAAAACCCCCTGCGGATACAATTGAGAATTCCACAATTTCAAAATGCAACTGGGGCCTGTTACTCCGGCGCGGCACTGGCTCCGTGCGGTGGCTGCGTACGGATCTGAGACTAAGTACCTGACTGCGATGGTAACCGCAGGGAAATTGGGGGAAATCCGTAAAGCCATCGATGGGGAAAAAACCAAACCACTGCAGCTAGCTCCTCTGTGCTGCGGTTCGCGCACAACCGCCCGCCTTTCGTTCAGCGCTGCGAGTAAACGGTCTGCACGTCTAACTGCCATCACTTTGACGCTCAACATTCCTCACGATGTTGCAACGAGGTTTTGTTTTTCTTCGTTTTTACGCTGTGTGCGCCTGTCGACGGTAGGGAGTGCTGACATTGTTTGGCATATCGAAACGAATTTTGTGGAAAATGTGTGAGAAGGTGGAAGAAGGGAAAGGACAGGAAACACATGCAATTTTTGACATTTTGACGCACTTTGTCCACCCGTGACAGAATTTCTGCGGAGCTTTACAACGTTCTTGTAGTGTGTGCCTCAGTCTCAGTCTCAGTCTCAGTCTCAGTCGAACGTCTCAGTCGAACGTCTCAGTCGAACGTCTCAGTCGAACGTCTCAGTCGAACGTCTCAGTCGAACGTCTCAGTCGAACGTCTCAGTCGAACGTCTCAGTCGAACGTCTCAGTCGAACGTCTCAGTCGAACGTCTCAGTCGAACGTCTCAGTCGAACGTCTCAGTCGAACGTCTCAGTCGAACGTCTCAGTCGAACGTGTCAGTCGAACGTGTCAGTCGAACGTGTCAGTCGAACGTCTCAGTCGAACGTCTCAGTCGAACGTCTCAGTCGAACGTCTCAGTCGAACGTCTCAGTCGAACGTCTCAGTCGAACGTCTCAGTCGAACGTCTCAGTCGAACGTCTCAGTCGAACGTCTCAGTCTCAGTCTCAGTCGCAGTCGCAGTCGCAGTCGCAGTCTCAGTCTCAGTCTCAGTCTCAGTCTCAGTCTCAGTCTCAGTCTCAGTCTCAGTCTCAGTCTCAGTCTCAGTCTCAGTCTCAGTCTCAGTCTCAGTCTCAGTCTCAGTCTCAGTCTCAGTCTCAGTCTCAGGCTCAGTCTCAGTCTCAGTCTCAGTCTCAGTCTCAGTCTCAGTCTCAGTCTCAGTCTCAGTCTCAGTCTCAGTCTCAGTCTCAGTCTCAGTCTCAGTCTCAGTCTCAGTCTCAGTCTCAGTCTCAGTCTCAGTCTCAGTCTCAGTCTCAGTCTCAGTCTCAGTCTCAGTCTCAGTCTCAGTCTCAGTCTCAGTCTCAGTCTCAGTCTCAGTCTCAGTCTCAGTCTCAGTCTCAGTCTCAGTCTCAGTCTCAGTCTCAGTCTCAGTCTCAGTCTCAGTCTCAGTCTCAGTCTCAGTCTCAGTCTCAGTCTCAGTCTCAGTCTCAGTCTCAGTCTCAGTCTCAGTCTCAGTCTCAGTCTCAGTCTCAGTCTCAGTCTCAGTCTCAGTCTCAGTCTCAGTCTCAGTCTCAGTCTCAGTCTCAGTCTCAGTCTCAGTCTCAGTCTCAGTCTCAGTCTCAGTCTCAGTCTCAGTCTCAGTCTCAGTCTCAGTCTCAGTCTCAGTCTCAGTCTCAGTCTCAGTCTCAGTCTCAGTCTCAGTCTCAGTCTCAGTCTCAGTCTCAGTCTCAGTCTCAGTCTCAGTCTCAGTCTCAGTCTCAGTCTCAGTCTCAGTCTCAGTCTCAGTCTCAGTCTCAGTCTCAGTCTCAGTCTCAGTCCCAGTCCCAGTCTCAGTCTCAGTCGAACGTCTCAGTCGAACGTCTCAGTCGAACGTCTCAGTCGAACGTCTCAGTCGAACGTCTCAGTCTCAGTCGAACGTCTCAGTCGAACGTCTCAGTCGAACGTCTCAGTCGAACGTCTCAGTCGAACGTCTCAGTCGAACGTCTCAGTCGAACGTCTCAGTCACCCCTTGATGTATGCACCAGTTAACTAAATTGAATCATTTTCGTTATCCATTCACAACTTGTTGCCGAATCGTCGCGGCCCTTCCGATTGCCCTGAACCCAAACCCGTCGACATGTCCTTCACGAGTACGTCGCCATGTACAGCCAATGAATTGCCAATGAAGACCCGGCGTTTTGACAAATGGCTCGCATAAAAATAAAGCACAATCTCAAGTGGATCTGTTGCTCCTTCGGTGCCCACGTCCACGGCCTCTTATCCCGCCTGAGTCGGCATAGAAATTAGATATCCTTCCTCCTCGCCAGGAGGCTGAAATAGACCTATTCCACCGTGAATGGCCATTACCTCGGCATGGCACGGCGCCGTGCGTCGTCGGGCGAGCGCGGTGTGACGGTAGTTATGGCCGTCATCGCCGAAGTCTGGCAACCTTTTCAGTTATTCACTGCAGAGGCCACCGAATTTGCTTTTTTTTTTGGCTCGTGGTACCCACTCCGGAGAGGAAGGAAAAAATGCTCGACTTCCCCCTCGATCTGGGTCAGTGGGGAAGTGGTTCCGACAAATTGAACCCGAATGCGTGGGCTGCCTGACTGAATGGCTGCCTCTCTGCCCCACTGGCTCACTGACTTGTTTTGGCGAAAGCCTCCTTTTTTTATGCATAATTCGGTTAACGCTTCGCCGCTGCCGGGTGAGAGTCCAGCATCGCGGGGCCCGGTGAAGCGTGGCGTGTAAATTTGAATTAATCCCCGAGCAGAGCAGAATCGACTTCCAGGTCGTTGAAAATAATTCGTATGGCGGCGGGCTTTTGATTGTCTCTTCGGCTTAATAACTTTGAATGGGCGTGCGTTGGAGGTTGGGGGGTTTGGCAAGAGTGCCACAAGGAGGAGGACTTGTGCCTCATCTAGCGACTCAGCAGAAAAGAGCGTCGCTAAGGATTGATTACGTCTGACTTTGGACCTTTCCCTGACAGATGCGACGCACGTCAAGCACACACTCGCGATAATTTCCCCTAATCACATCAGCGGCTGTCTTGCATGAGGAATGACGTTGCCCCGTTCACCCCACACGTCCACCACGCCAAAGGAGGTCAAGACACTTAACCAACGAGCGTTGCAGAAGCGCCCAAGCGACGGTGTACAACATTCCGCCAACGTTCGACAATTTGTCTGAATTAACCCACTCTCGACGGTCGACAGCAGCATGACTCGTAGCCCTTGTTAACCTTTCGACGCGTGCTCCACCGGCACACGGCTCCACGCGAACCGTGATCCCAGAGTATTCACGCGGGAATCATATCCTTCTCCTCTCGCCTGCGCGCGACCTTTGACTCGTCGCTGCTTTGTCTAAGCACATGTGCTGGCGTGCGGAGTCCGCGGACCGTGAAGTACGAAGCTTCAGACGTCCCCGTTCGACTTGGGCGAACCTCTGTCTTTCCGTGTGTGAGCCACCAGCCACCAGACGCTCGCCTCCATCTGCTTTGCATTTCTCAGTGAAGGGTTCCCGTCTGGGGGGGTGCAGAGCGAACTCACAGTCGCGCTCCAACAAAGCAAAGTCAGTCATGCTTCGCGGAGAAAGTCGGAAGTTGATTCACTCTTCCGTAGTTACTTAAAAATTTATTGCACGCTTCCCAGTGGCGCACACTGCCGATGGGCCGGCCTGCCTGCCTGCCTTCCTGGATGGTGGGACGCTTCCCGGGGACTTATTCGCTCACCCAGCACAAGCCGCGCCGCCGCTGGCCACACTGACGTATGCCTACGGGCATGGACATAAATCGTCATAAGATACAAATAGATATCAACTCTGCGCGGGTCGCTTTGGCTGGAGTTACAACATGCATCGCATTCCAGCGCCGGTCGGGGGAGGGCGAGAAATCGGTGCCTCGCATGTGGTGGATAGCAAACAAATTGGGTGCTGTAATCCGAGTCGTTTTGGCCGCCACCCAAGAGGACGGCGGCAAGGGCTTCCATTACCAATAGATAGCCTTCCTTGAACCGAGGCCCAGCGGGGAGCTGCTCGTTATTCGCGCGTAAAATGTACAATCGCCTTGCCGCTGGGGTTCGGTAACATCTCGTAACTGGCTTGTAACTGCGGCCCGGCGGTGTAACTGGATAAACGCTGGAATTTAAGGAATTGCAGTTGTAAGCCAGCCGGGCAGTGCATTCCTTGCCAGAACGGCTGGTTTATGAACAGAGTGCAGCCAAGTTTTCATGTTTATAGAGTGAGCTCTACCACCGTCGTGTGGACAGTTGGGACTGGGAATTGAGGGACATTTGGTGAGGGCAATTTTTGTGCTCGGAACCAAGAAGTTAAGCAGATTGAGCGGGCTAGGTGGAGGGACGATGGATGGGTAGGGATGGGAGCAATCTGCATTAGCGCCGTTGGCAGTTGAGAGCTGGATGTGGTTAATGGACAGCAGAGTCTTCGATGTGGTGAGGAAAAGATGGCATTGGGTGATGTAAGACAAGCCCAATAGAGGCGATGAGTCACTGCTTTAAATCGAAGAGGGGCTTGTGTGGGATTTTTATTTCTAAAGGCAAGTGCATTTCGCGTAAGTTTTCGCAGTGTCCAGTAGATACTGTGCACGGCGACTGAAGTGGAGTCTCCCCCACGGAGATAGTCTCTAGAACTACTTCAAAGTTTCTCGTAGGGGGACGTATTGAACTTCTTCCAGATTGTCCCAGATCAAAGATCTACCCACTCTCCCCGGCTTTCGAATTTATCTCTTTACTGTTTATAAAAGCAAATCACTACTTACGGTGCCAGAGGCCGGAGTGACAAACATGTTCCTATTGAGCACGATATCTTTTCTTTTCTAGCGGGTTTCGCATTTCGCGCCTGAAAGTGGCAATGAACAAAGATGGATATTGAATCTCAATTTTGGATACATCAACCGAACTCGCCGATCTATCATCGGTAATGATCAAAGAAAACCTTATAGATTTAGCTGCAGATGAAGTGAAGAGTATCCTGAGCTTTATATATTTTATTTATCAGGCAGACGAACCATGAAGGGTCTGAGCCTGAGCAATTGCTGCCTTCCATAGGTGACGGTCCTGGGCACGCTGCTTCCAGTCATCAAGGCCAAGCTGTCTTGCATCCGCGATGACTTGGTCTTTGTACCGAAGGTTCGGTCTTCCTCTCCTTCTCGAATTCGAAGACCGTCGTTCCTGGAGCGTTGTTGTCCATTCGCTCGATGTGGCCGAGCCAGTGTAGTCGACGGATTTTTGCCTTCCGGACTACATCCACATCCTTGTACAGCTCGTAGAGTTCGCGGTTGTGTTTTCTCCTCCATTCGCCTTCCTCGCAGACGGGACCATATATCCGACGTAGAATTTTTCATTTTCATCAGTTACATTTCGTTGACCTTAAGACCAGCTCGTTACGCATGTTCCTCAATTGCCGTGAAAGCTTCCACTATGGCGCGTTGGGACCGCGCGATAATGTGGGACCGCGCGATAATGAGTATCCTGAGCTGGAGGTTGTGAATGCCATTCGCCACTTCATACCTTCAATGAGTCACTTTGTAACTAAGAAGAGAAACAGACAGATTTGGAAAAGGATGTAAATGTAAAATCGTCAAAGATTAATCCAAGATTTCATCTATGTCCATGACACACTAAAAATGTTTGAGTTGCATTTTTTTTATTTAAGGACTTTTGTAGGTTGGTCCTACGGGCTTTCGACCGCGAAGCCCCATGGCTCGCACTTTCAAAAACACTGGTCTATGTGACAATAAGGACATCCGTTCTCTGTTGCTTTGCTTTACAAGCTCGGAGCTCGTGGGGATTGTAGACATCTGTATTAGGGATGGGACCTATCGAATAAAAACTATCTAGTTATTCGATAGTTGCAAACTATTCAGTTATCCGATAGTCGAAAATCATTCATTCATCCAATTGAAAGAAAAAAATATTAAATAGTTTTTACTTCGGCTGTTCTTAATAATAATAATAATAATAATAATAATAATAATATAATATGAGTGGCGCTACAGCCCGTAGAGGGCCAGGGCCTAGCTTCTCAGCAACCACTCGTGTTGTGCGTGCTATTGTTCTCACACGAATGGAAGGGACCTACAGTTTTATGCCGACTCCGAATGGCCAAGTTTAAGAAACTTTTTCTAGACAGGAGTACCCTTTGAGCATTGTTAGTGACTCGAAAGAGGTGGGGTCATGCAAATTATTTATGTCGTTCAGAGCTGGAATCAAACCTACGACATCGAGGTTGCGGTCGACGCACATACCCACAACGCCTCGGCTGTTCTTTGACAGCAAGTCTCTCCTTTCTTGCATAAAAAATGTAAATGCTTGCTGTCAAAGTTAGCTCGTGTCGTGCATGGCTGGTTGCACTGAGTCAAATGGTTAGCATGGTAGCTTCTCTGAGCGAGAATTTGTATGTACTAAGCTCTGAAAGAGAATTTTGTGTATGCATACACACATTTCCAAGATATTTGCATGACAGATTGTTCACGTATATGGTTTGGTTCTAGTCGATAGTTCGACTCAGTTGGGAAATATGTTCGAATGGTTTTAGTTGAATAAATGGTTTTTTCGTTCGTTTGGACTTTAGACAATCGGGTCCTATGAACGATTCGTTCAGTTGTATGATGCAAAAATGTTTGAATGGATTTAGTTGTATGAAGACGAAATCGTTTTGTTTTATTGTTTGTGATATTTTTGGTAGTGCGTGATATTTTTTGGTTACTTGTTTTTGTGATATTTATATAGGACTAGGCCTCCTAAGGAAACCTCATAAAAAAACGGATTCCCTCCTCTTTAACCCCCGCCGTGTATTGTTTTAACAACCCAGTCGGTGAATGAATGAATGAATAAAATTATTCGATAGTTAAAATCATTCAGTTACTAACTATCGATAGTGCAATTCATTCGATAGTTCATCACTAATCTGTATGCTTAGTTGCACATACACCTGCGTAGTCGCTGCACTCCGCGAACCTGCCCAAGCATATTACCTTATTCCTTGGTTGTCATTGGCTCACCCTTCCTGTCATCCGTATATAATGCTCACGTTCCTTTCGGTCATTTTTCTACTCATACGTAGTTATGTCTTCACATCATACTCAATCAAATTTACACAATTAATCACAATATTGTTGGTTTCAGCAGGATTTACTTCGTCCAATCTCCTAAGACTGTAAAAGAATAGCCAACTGACAAATCGATCTTCTTCTTCTTCTTGTGGCGCTACAGTCCGGGGTGAACCAGTGCCTCGGTCAACAGTCCTCTCCAGCTGGCACGATCCTTAGCCAGCTGCCTCCAATTTCGAACTCCAAGTTGGTTGAGGTCCTGCTCCACTTGAGTGCGCCATCGGGTTCGTGGTCTTCGTCTATTGCGTTGTCCCACTGGTTCGGAGTCGAAGACTCCTCGGGCTGGAGCAGTGTTGTCCATGCGCTCAACATGGCCTAGCCATCTTAGACGTTGATTCCGTAGACGCCTGACTAGACTCATGTCGCTGCACAGCCCGTACAATTCGCGGTTGAATATTCTTCTCCAGGAACCTTCAACGCAAACAGGACCAAAGATTGAACGCAGAACTTTTCTCTCGAAGAGACCAAGAGCGTCTTCATCCGCTCTTGAGATAGTCCAAGCTTCCGCGCCATACAGCAGGATAGGGATGATCAAGGTCTTATATAACGTGAGCTCGGTCTTTCGAGAGAGGGCTCTACTACTCAATTGCCTCTTGAGCCCAAAGAAACAGCGGTTGGCAAGAGTTATTCTGCGTTTAATCTCGGTACTGATGTTGTTCGCACTATTTACTTGGGAGCCAAGGTAAATGAAGTCCTTTACTACCTCGAAGTTGTAGCTGCCTATGGTGACGTTCTGACCGAGTCGTCGATGTTGTGCGTCCTTTCGTGATGACAGCATGTACTTTGTTTTGCCCTCATTCACCGCTAAACCCATTTTTGCCGCCTCCGTCTCAATACAAGCAAACGCTTCATTGACGGCTCGCTGAGTTCGGCCAATCACGTCACTGTCGTCGGCGTATGCTAGCAGTTGAAGGGACTTTTGGATGATCGTGCCTCTAGTATTGGCGTGTGAGTTGACGCAGTCAACTATCCTACAGATAAGTTGGTTCATGCACCCTACCAGCTCATCTCAGAACGTAAAGAGTTCTGCAGATAGTCCCTCTGCCCCGCAGCTTGGTTAGACTTTAGTCTCGAATTCTCTTCTATCGTCGTCCATTGCGTGGAGTGGAACATTTTGCCTGACAGCGGTATTGGTGTCCTCTTCGCCGTTAAACAGTCTGCAGAAGTGATCCTTCCAGATTCTAAGTATCGACTGCGGCAAATCGATCAGTGCTCCCTATTAAGGCCTGTTGCGTCTGTACTTTTACATGGTACGTATGTTAACCTGGGGACTTGAACTTGCAGGCTTAAAAGGAACGGCTGTGAGACAGCTGCCCAACTGGGACAGACGCCTGAGGTCAGACCGGTCGATGTTCAGTACCGACAGTCTATTAAATCTTGTAGGCGCTGTCGCTGGCTCTAAGTATGTAGGTAGAGATGCTCGAACCTTCGGTATAGAGATCAAGTCATCGAGGATGACTGAAAGCCTATGATAACTGAAAGCAGCCTTCATAGGTCGCCGACCTGATAAGTAGGAAGGTATGCTCAACTTCGACATTGACGGCTCATTTTCTTGTCACTTTCGGCTAACATGACTCCTCGTTGTCCTCTACCCAGTTTCCTCGTTTTGTACAATTTTATCAACTTTTAACGTATTTTAGTATGTCCATAAAATTATCATTTCTTCAAAGGTTGGTACCATGGTAGTGCAGTACTCTATCTTCACACTCTCCCATCATTAAACAACTCACAGTAGCTTTCCGGCTTGATAAGGAGTTATTAAGCCTACCGGTTGCCTTCTTCTCTATCTTTTATTTAAATTTTGTGCAGGCCACATCAATTTCAGTGACCTAAAGCAACTACGTTGATGGCATTTGTCAATATGGGTTTCGTAGCTTTCAGCAGGAGGTGGAATGTCTCCTGATTTTGTGCTCGCTCCCTCCTTCTTCGGTTGCCCGGAATAACCTTGTGCTAATGCAACAGAGCTTAACCATCTGAGGTATGATTGATGGCATTGGCAGAGCTTTTAAGTCTGCTTGACTATGCGTCAAACAATAGATCTAATGTCTTCAGGAATAGTTAGCATTCGGAAGGCTGCCTTTTGAACAGCATCTAATGCCGCCTGGGATACTCTGCAAGTGGTTAGGTAGACGTAGGGCCATTAAGGTCTGTGGCGAACTAGCGTATATAAATGAAAATGTGCCTTTATCCGATTTATAGCCGTCTGTGTAGTTGTCCATTACAGCCGGGTGCGGACTTTTTCTCAGTCCCAATACTCTCTCCTGGAGATTTCTATATTTTACTTTATTTCAAAGTGCGCAAGAGGTGTCAGATAGTCTGCTTTGTTCTGGGATTTTTGAATTTTGAAGTAGATCCGTATGCCCTCAGGTGAGGATTTTACCCCAGGTTGCGTTGTCCAACGTAGTCGTGAGCTTCCATGGGGAGAGAGATATAGTAACGTTTCTAGAGCAACGTTGATCTGAGTAGACCTCTAAAGAAGAACTTTGCAGTCCGCTTTAAAGAATTTAGTTTGACTTGTAGGGCCGTCCACCAAACTAGGGCACCGTACGTCGGTATTGGTCGTACTATTGCGGTGTACAGCCAAGGCGTTAGGCTTTGTTGGACCACCCATGTGGGAACGATAATTATCCGGTAAGTACACAGTGCGATCGATCGATTTTGCTTAGTTTGCTCTTATTAACCACGTAGTGAAAAATAACTCTTTCCTTCTTGACTCCTGTGGAATTTATATTCCCTTGCGATGTCATGTGAGGATATCATCAACAACTGTGATCCAAAGGAGACAGGATATGTGGGTTGTCCCTGTCCATCCAGTAGCTGCCTAGCTGCTCCTTCGGTTTGTTAAGACAGTATTTATCCATTATCGAATTCAGGTTTTGCAAAATGCATTGCACGTCATTTATATCGTCGTTGCCTCTACGAGAAAGGCTTATCTACCGACTTCGTTGACCCACAAAACGAGCCAAAAAAGGACACGAAAAAGCTAATTGGCTCCAAGAGTTCATGACAAGTGAGGCAGGACTTCCAAAACAGAGCCTGGCATTTTAATGCTGACAACGAGGCCAACACTTTGAATGTCCAAGCAAATGCTTTCCGGAGCAATGTCACTAAACTGTCGGCTGTCACATTGACTTTTCTGTTTTTGTGCAATTTTGTGACTCATTTTTTTCGTGCGTCTGGCAATGCCTTGCATGTGCTTCTCGTATCACAAGTTATTGCCTGCCTCCTACTTTCACCACCTAGTGCCAAATTGACGCCTGATCAAAATGTCATGCTCCTAGGCCTATCTGTCAGTGAATTAAACATTTTATTGAGTAGATTGTTAAAACAAACCATACCCTCGCTAATCAGTGTCAGCCCATCTGTCCACACGTGCATCCGGTACGTACTTATTCGCAAAATGGAACACGACGTCAGTATCTAATCTACAATAATCTGCAATCTATTCTAGAGGCCATAAAGCAATAAACTCGTTTCCGGTCTAGATTGGCATTTCATTCAGCGTGCTCGTGTGCTCGTATGACGGCTGCACATTCCGCCGAGGAGCCTCAGTCAAATGCTCGTGATCTCCGCCTCGAGAACTCAGCATGATTTGTCATGTCGCTGGACTTGAAAGGAGCCTTTTAACTACCGCTATTCAGGACGCACACAAAAAAAAAACGAACCATTTTCCTTGGCTTCTTGGCTGTCGGACACTGGATCGGACATCTCTCCGCAACAAAATAAACGTCAAGCACACATCCTCGACTGCCGCCTGGCACACCCTCCCCGAAATCGCTGAATGAAATGAAAAGGGCGTGGCTCCTTGGCGGAGAGTAAGAAACCGAAAGCATTATGTCCTCGCACAAAATAAATACAATTCACCGACAAGAGAGATGCGACCGACAGGAGTGGGGCCAAAAAACGGATGAAGGGAAGCAGATCCAAAAGGACCCGCTCCCGAGCGAGAGTCAAAAAGTTTCGAACGAAATTTATTGCTACCGCACACATATGGCAGGACACGACACGAGCAACATAAAAAGTGCATTTTCGCAAAGGATTTTACGACAAGTTGAGCCATTTCACCCATTTTGCAGGCCATTTCGCCTCTCGTCCTTTCGCTGTACATACGCCAACTCTCTCTCTCTGACAGTGTTTCACCCTCCCTCTCCCACTCTCTGGTCTCTGTCACACTCTTGGACTCCTTGTCGTTGTACTCATTCGCTAGGACTACGACAACGACTGCCACGGGTACTTAAGCTGAGTGCAGTACTTCAGTGTGTATCCTTTTAGCCCCCTCGCCGTCGTCGACGATGCCGCGCCAGTCCCGCGGGATGGGAGCTGTATTCTCTGTTTTTTTTTTCTTGAAGGATGTTTACGTTGTTACAATGACACTGGCACAGGGTTGTTTAATGTCATCGGCGTGCAGTTGTTGCAGTTTAATTATTCAAAATATTTAATACAGGCAAAAGGTCAAGGGTAGCACGAGTGGCCTATTCAACTTGGATGTGGAACTTCAAAGCGATGCCATCACTAATTGATGATGTGGAAGGACTTTAAACTCGAGCCGGGGCGATGGTGCGGCTGAGGGTGTAGGATCGACTGCTGCTGCTGACGAGTGCCCGCTTGAAAGGGTCACTCACTTGGAAGTTTATGCCGGAGTGGGTGAAGAGTTGTTTCGCGATGCTACTGGCAACTGCTGGCAATCGAAAATGGGTTGACTACGCGGCTGAGCTCCTACAAGGGAGGCTGGATTTTCCTCGTTTTCGCGAACAGTCGGTTGGTTGAAGGACATGAACTGGCTGACAGGAGGGACGGATGGATGAGGGATGCGAGTGGATGAAGTTATCTGGGGATAAGGCTCTTCGAGACGGGTTCTACTTCACGACTGGTGATCGAATAGGTTTACACATGAATAGATTCTGAGTCTGGGAACGAGGGTATAAATGTGGACTTCGTTTGAGTGTAGACCAAAAGGCAATTCGATGTAGAAATTCATAAATCGAAAATAGGAGAAGAACACTGGGGAGTAGCCACCGCAAGTGAAAGTGTATCCGGCAGTTTTGGTCTGTGTCACAATCTCTGTCAAACGATTTAGTCGTTCATAAAGCTTTCCCTGAACTCAGGACTGGCTCTGAACAGAATTTGAGCCAGGAATGGAGTGTAGTCGAATATTTTCGGATGTGTGCAGTGAAGGTTAGGAGCAACGAAGGTCTAGCGTGGCGACACCACTAGACTGCACACCTCGTTAGGTGCGTCAGCATCGGTTTTCCAAACGGAAACCTATGCGATCCAAATGACCATGAACTTCACTCGAGCTTGGAAGACTAAGAATGAAGTCAATTTTGGTTTTCTAACGCAATTTGGTGTTTCGATTTTTAAACGTTTTACAAGGTAACATAACTCCGGGTCCACCTGGAATCACTGGAAATGAGATCGACGATAAACTTGGTAGACAAAGACTAGAAGATGTGAGAGTACCGAACTAGCTTTGAGAATACCCATGCCTTGATTTAGGCTTCCACTTCCGCGATAATGTGTGAAGTGACTTTTTGTGAAGATTCAGCTCCGCAGTTTTGCTTCTAGACTCTTCTTAAGGTTGCGAGAGACCTTTTCTTCATGCGAAGACGCTTCTGCGGCTTCCGTCTTCTGGATCGATATTCCTGTTGCGTTGCTCTTGTTTTTCGTTGCAGCTCTTCTTGGTATGCCTCGTGGGTTGCGCGCTTTTTCTGCTCACACTCGCCATCATACGGGTTTCGTACCGGGAGTTGTAGCTAGCCTAAGGTAGTTTCCGCTACATCTTTGATAGCCGAGCGGCAATGCAACCACATCTCGTTGGCGGTTGTTCTTGACGTAGGCATACTGGAGAGTCTCTCGTTTAATTGCTCTTCGTAGGTAACTGGCCATTACACCTTCGCCAAATATATGTGCTTAGTCTACGGGATGGAGAGCTGTACGTGAGCTCTACGAACAGAAGAGAAGGGAAGAGCACCGGCTTCTCAGAAAGAAAAAGAAAGAGCATGAGAAGCGCGCGGTCGTGGAGATGGAGAGTTGTTACGACAGGAAGGAGGTCCGAAAGTTTTACCAAAAGGTGAAACAAGTATCAAGAAGACACAGACCTCGGACCGAAGCCTGCAGGGACGAAAGTGGACAACTAGTAGTAGAATCGCAGTCGATGCTGAGAATTTGGAAAAATCATTTCTGTAGCCTGTTAAACGGCGACGACGACACAAAGTCCGCTGTCAGGCAGAATGTTTCACTCAATTTGGACGATGATGAACACGAATTCCGTCCCGCCGACTTAGACGAAGTCAAGATAGCGATATCTAGACTGAAGTCTAACAAAGCTGCTGAAGCGGACGGATTGTCCACGGAACTGTTTAAGGCAGCTGGAGATGACCTGGTTGGGCGCATGCACCAGCTCATCTGTAAGATATGCTCGGAGGAAAGCATGCCCGATGAGTGGAATTTTAGCGTCGTTTGTCCGGTTCACAAGAAAGGAGACCCCTTTGACTGCGCCAACTATCGAGGGATCAGCCTCCTTAACATCGCTTACAAAATACTCTCTGCCGTTCTGTGTGAACGCCTGAAACCCTTTGTCAACAACCTGATAGGTCCTTATCAGTGCGGTTTCAGGCCAGGAAAGTCCACAATAGACCAAATATTTACACTCCGGCAGATCCTGGAAAAGACCCAAGAAATGCAAGTCGACACTCACCATCTGTTCGTCGATTTCAAGGCCGCATATGACAGCGTGCATAGAGACGAGCTATACAGCGCCATGTCTAGTTTTGACATTCCTGCCAAACTCGTCAGGTTGTGCAAGATGACGATGAAGAACTATCCCTGCTCCATCAAGGTGGGTAACGAACTCACCGAGACCTTCAATGTCAAAAAAAGGTTTTAGGCAAGGCGACACGCTGTCATGTGACTTCTTTAACATCATACATCGCACATCATACGTGCGAAACTCAAACGTAAACACCCGTCGCACGATCTTCCAAAAGTCCGTTCAACTGCTTGCTTACGCGGACGACATTGACGTGATTGGACGAACACAGCGAGCCGTCAATGAGGTGTTTGCTGGCATTGAAGCGGAAGTGGCTAAACTTAGTCTAGTGGTATACCAGGGCAAGCCAAATGACATGCTGTCATCACGAAAGGACGCACAACATCGACGTCTCGGACAGAGCGTCATAATGGGCAGCAGAAACCTTGTGGTAGTCAAGGACTTCGTCTACTTAGGCTCTGGAGTAAATAGGGACAACAATACCAGTACCGAGATCGGGCGCAGAATTACTCTTGCCAATCGCTGCTTCTTTGGGCTCAAGAGGCAATTGAGTAACAGAGTCATCACTTGAAACATCAAGTTGACCTTGTATAAAACCTTGATCATCCCAGTCCTGCTCTATGGCGCAGAGGCATGGACGCTATTGAAAGCGGATGAAGAAGCTCGTGGATGTTTTAAGAGAAAAGTTCTGCGTGCGATCTTTGGTCCTGTTTGCGTTGATGGCGTCTGGAGGAGAAGATTCAACCACGAATTGTACGGGCTGTACAGCGACATGAGTCTAGTCAGGCGTCTTCGGATCCAACGCTTAAGATGGCTAGGTCATGTAGAGCGGATGGACAACTCAGCTCCGGCCCGAAGAGTCTTCGATACCGAGCCATTGGGGAGAACGCAACAGAGGACGTCCTCGCACGAGACGGCGCACACAAGTGGAAAAGGACCTCAACCAACTGGGTGTGCGCAGCTGGCGAAAGATCGTGCTGGCTGGAGAGGCATGTTACTAGAGGCCCAGGTCCACCCCGGACTGTAGCGCCAAAGAAGGATTACAGGGCTGTGTCTGTGGAAGGGGCCTGCAAAACGACTTGTCGCCCTGTATCGAGAGTGTTCAACAGCATACATTGGTTTCTCGGCGCTTAATTGTTCAACTACCTCTTCGAAGCGAAATCCAAACGGGGAATCTGTTCCACATTTTCTACAAAGGCTTCTCGCTAGTGGACAGAGAATCAATTCTAGATGGATCCACCAAACTACCAATGCATCTGTCCACCACATCCGAAGCCAGTAGTATAGCTGCCATGTCTCTAGTAAACATAACTCACTCTCTTTAAAGTTCCAAATTACCTCGAAAATTCCACCCCTCTACTGCCCACTGGCATCAGTCGCCCCGAAAGCAAGTGATTTCGGAATCGTTTTACTGCTACCAAATCGTAAACAAAGTCAACAGCAGCGGCTGTGCCAAAAATCGCTTTACAGTCACCACGCCATGAGCACTCAATTGCCATGCCGAACCCTTTTTTCAATTCACAACTTCACAATCGGCTGCTTCCTCGCCTCAGAGAGGGACACACACTCACTCATTTCCAATTCGGGACACTTGCCGAGAAACCGAAAAACCACTTCGCACTCATAAATGCCAGGCGACCCCACAATTCACTGGTAGACGCCGCACCGCACGCGACCGTGGGGCTCATTGAAAAAAGGATAATTCACTTGTCAAAGGCATAATGTGCGCCTCGGAGTACACTTACCTCGAAATACCTTGCGCTTGCCGGCGATCTGCAGCGGCAGGGAGACTCCGGCGTCCAGTTGCAGGAGGAGGCGGTGCTCGCGCGGTGGCGGCCCCTGGGGATGGGCCGGACAGTAGGTCCGGTACTCGCCGTTGGCGTCTACATAAATCGGTGCCTCGACGAGGGGCCACGGAGTCGCCGCTCCGGCTGCGGCAGCGCCCGTGCCCGGCGGCTGTGTCAGCGAAATCACTTGCAGCGGGAAGATGTGGGTGTGGGGGTGGCCGGCACCGCCGCTGGCTGCCGACGTTCCCGCCGCACCTGTGCCCGATGACTGATGACCCGGCGAGTGCAGGTGCACGTGCGGATGATGCACGCAGTGATGGTGATGGTGGATGGGGGTGGATGCGCCCGGCTGTGTCACGGCGGCGGCCGTCGGTGAGATCTGTTGATTAACTGCCCCACCGGCATGCGTGCCGAGCGTTGCCAACTGGAGTGGCTGCAGCAGACCTCCGCCCGACTGCTGCTGATGCTGGTGATGGTGCGGATGGTGGTGGTGGTGGTGCGGTGGCGTCGGTGCCAAGGACTGCTGCTGAGCCATCATCCCGGTGATGCCAATTATCTGCGGAATCGGAACGGGTAGGGTGTAGGATTTCGCGGCAACCGCCGAGTGTGTGGACAGGGCGGAGGCTGCTGCTGTTGCCTCGAGCGCCGACAGGAGCTCGTTTGATTTGCTGTCGGGTGCGGCGGTTTCGCTGAGCTCAGCGGGTTCGCTTAGTTCGGGAACGGATTCCAGGCCGCCGTTTACACGCTGCCCTCCCTTCTCCGTGACTGGCGGGGGCTGCGCACTGCTCCCACCGCCGTCTGCGTCATCGGCGGCCTTCTCGTCTGGTGGCTTCTCGGGAACCAGGTCGTCCTCGTCTTGCCCGTAGAAATGGCCAACGCAGTACGTGTTTTGGTCCTCGTCATCGTCGTCGTCATCCACTTCTCCAGCACCGGCACCAGCGCCAGCGACCTCTGTCAGCTCGTCCCTCTCATCGATCTGCTCGAGGACCTTATCACCCGCGTCATGCTGGTTCGGCTGATTCTCACCGTCAGCGCGCGTGTTTCGCTGGAAGTATGCCATTTTCGCATCTACTCCCTCGTTATCGTCGCGTTTATTCCCACCGCCGCCATCAGCGTCGTCTTCTTCTTCTCCACCGTTGTCGTCGCCGTTTGGCTCACCGTCTCCCCGATCGATGGCGTAGTACCTTATGCTGTTGGTCGAGGAGCAAATCGATGAGTTGTCATCGTCGTCGGTCTGTGTACTCTGCTCGTTGGTCGGACTGGAGGCATTCACGGCGGCCGAGTCGTTGCCGTTTAATTTGACGGTGCCACCGCTGGCCGGGTCTGAAGTGGAGGCGCTCAGGCCATTCGTGCAGTCCTCCTCCTCAGCCCCATCGACGGGCGCCTCTCTGCTTGTCGGTGTTGTCATGGAATGCGAATCATTGTGGACTTTGTTGCTGTTATCGTTGTTGGCCGCCGCGTCGGTGGCACCAGTAGCAATGGCTGCGGCATTGTTAGCCACCCCACCTGATGTGTTATCGGCAATTAGTAAATTATTGTTCCTCAGCCCCGCACCACTCACGGCCACATCCGCCCCCACTGCCACGTCCGTTGATAGCGTGGCGTTCGATAAGGGATGTGCTGCTGGTGTCAGAACAATTGGTGCTTTCACCATTGATATGAGTTAATTAGATCGATTATTTTTCTGTTTTTTTGCTGGTGTCGTTTATTGTTTCACTTTTTGCCCCGTCGTCTGCCTTGCTCTAGTTCGTCGTTCGTTGGTTGTGTCGTTTCCCTTTTACTTTTCCCTCTTTTTTGGCCTCTGATTAAGTGTCACTGTTATCGATTTTGTTTCCTTTTGCTTTTTTCGCAAATCGGATTTTGCCCGGACTGACTGTCGCAATGGGTTGCGCTGTTTGTTTTGTTTCTGTGCTTGGGTGGTGTTCTATCGCAAATTACTTGTTGTATCGATTTCGTCGCTTGTGTCAAGATCGCAGTTATTGGATCTGTGTAAGCATGTTGTGAGCTGGTCTCCAATTAGGGATGAGCGCGAAAGACTCCTGAAACGAGAAAAAAAAGGGACGTGTGATGAGATTCTGACTGGAGACGAAAGAATTGTAATTTTAATTGGAAAGGGGATTAAATCTGGGAACTGTTGAAGCAGAGGGAGGTGTTTAATGATGCCTCTCCCATTGTGATGTCCGGAAAGTTACCAATTCCTCGAACCAGAAACGTACACAACTCCATCAGAGTCCCTGATTTTTGTAGTGATTTTCAGAGGGGACTGTATGCATGGCATGTAAGTCAAGGAAGCGGTCTAAAATCGGGCGTTTCGAAATACCGCCAGTTAATTTTACAATTCTAATTGACGCTCGAGCAGCCATTAAAGCAACTTTGGCAACAGAAATAAAGCCCAAGCTGCTTCCAGGCTGCCGGGAAGAGCTCAAGGTTCTCAGCGCAGAGCACTGGACTAGTCTATGGTAGGTTCAAGGCCATGGGAGTGTTAGCGGCAAATATAAGCTGGACAAGAAAGGATCCTAGACTGACGCATCCCAGGAAGTCCTAGGGATCAAACCACCTCTTGCTGGTGTCAAGAAAAAATCTTGACGGCACAACCATAGAGATAGACAACAAAAGATGGAACTCTTTAACCACCTGTGAGATTCTTCTGGATGCTCTGTCCCCAGCTGAGCAGTGCACGAACCGACAAACTCATTCTTCTTCTCCTACAGTCCGGGGTGAACATGGGCCTCAGCCAACATGCCTCTCCATCTAGCTCGGTCTTGTGCTAGTTGCTTCCAGCAACGTACGCAGGTCCCCTTCTAGTTGCGTGCGCCACCGTAGGCGTAGTCTTCCTTTACGGCTTTATCCCTTGGTGTTGGAGTCGAAGAATTTCCGGGCCGGAGCATTGGTGTCCATTCGCTCGACGTGACCTAGCCATCTGAGACGAGAGATTCGAACTCGTTTGACCAGGTCGCTGTACAGCCCGTACAGTTCGTCGTTCAGTCTCCTCCTCCAAACACCATAATTCGAAGGACCTTTCTCTCGAAGCGACCAAGAATATCCTCGTCCGCTTTAGTTAGTGCCCATGCTTCTGTGCCATACAGCAGGACTGGGACTATCATGGTCTTATATAGGGATATCTTGGTTCTTCGAGAGATGGTTTTATTCCTCAGCGGCCTTCCGAGTGTCAAAATGCAGCTGTTGGCCAGCGTGCTCCTCCGTCTTATCTCCGCGGTGGTGTCATTGCTTGTATTAACTTCGGAGCCTAGGTAGACAAAGTTAAAGCTGACTATAGTGACGTTTTGCCCAAGACGTCGGTGTTGGTGGACCTTCTTTGAAGGTTGAGCATATACTTTGTCTTACCCTCATTAACCGCAAGCCCCAACTTGGCCGCTTCCTTCTCAATGCTCACAAACGCCCCACTGACGGCCTGTTGTGTTCTTACGATGATGTCAATATCATCGGCATCTGCGAACAGTTACAGAGATTTGTGGCAGATCGTGCCTCTGGTGTTGACATTTGAATTCCGCACGATCTTCTCGAAAAAGTCGCATGACAGTGCGTCGCCTTGTCTAAATCATTTTCTGACATCAAAGGTCTCGGTGCAATCTTTACCGACCTTGACGGACATCTGGCGTCTTCTATCGTCATTCTGCAAAGACGAACGAGTTTTGCGGGGATGACAAAACTTGACAAGGCGCTGTATAGCTCGTCTCTATAAATACTGTCATACGCGGCCTTAAGGTCGATGAATAGGTTGTGGGTATCAACTTGAAGCTCGTGGGTATTTTCCAAAACAAACAAACTCATGCTAGTCGACAAAAAGATGCTGACGATGGTAGGTAGAGCATAGACATAATCATTTGAAGCCGCGTGAAGTACAACTGAGACGAGCTTCCGACTTTAGCTGAGGCCTAGGTTAGGTTAGCGGCAGCGAAATTGTCAGCGCACTTAGACCATTGTTGGTCCATTGTGATACCCGGTGCAGTTAATTTGATCCCGATTGCAAATGGTAACTGCACCAGATTTGAAAACCAGATTGAAGCATATTAACTTTTGCTTTCACTGGAATTCGACCCTTAAAAACAAGGGCGGGCTCTTAGCCAACTTCGCCATCCAGCCGTTATGTGCGACACAGAGGAAAAAGAAAAGAGTCACTGTCTCAGTCTCTCCTCAGTAGAGGCTCTGGAGAACAGTCTACCAAGGTTCTGACGAAATTCCAACTAAAATCCCGTGTAATTAGATTCACGTGAAATTAAGCACTGTTTCACGCAGATGCGAATTTCACGTACATCACGTGTTCGGCCGTCGCGTTGTCGGTTTATGAGTCGACATCTACGGACTACGGTTTCCAGGTTCGATCCCCGGCGCAACCAACACAAGTTTTACGCTCCCGCCTCCTTTGATTGACTCAAAGGGTGCTCAAAGGGTATTTCTATTTAGAACAAGCCTCAAACTTGATCGTTCGGAGTCGGCATAGAGCTGTAGGTTCGCTCGTGAGAGAACAACAGCACACACAATACGAGTGGTTGTTGTAGGGGATAGATTTTGGCACTCTACGAGCTGTAGCGCCACCTAATGTATTCTTATTTACCTACACTGCAGAGGACTCCAATTCGCCCCACAAGAATGGTTAGCCGACACTGATGGAAGTTATACGTAGAATCTGCGAACGGGGCATTCAATTTTGTCCTTCAAAGCATAATCAACTGAAGTAAGAAAAATAGAGAGCCATTCAAGGCTTCTACAGCTCAATGCTGTCACCTAAGCGATTTAGTGGTGTGACAACCAGCAACTTTCTTTTAGCCGAGTTGCAATGCCAGTCAGCTAAGGCGGTTGGAAAGAACATTACAGTGGACCCGCATTACTCTGACAAACGTTATCCAAGGCAGTGTCCGTTTATCGAATTTGTCGGCCTATGGACTTTTGCCTCAAACACCCCTTAGTTTGCCGGACCGAACTGCGGATATTTTTAAAATGAAACAACGAGAAGAGCAAATAGACAACGTAGCACAGTAATGAGAAACAGAACCAGAACCGAACTTGCAGTAGGTATAATATAATATGGGTGGCGCTACAGCCCGTAGGGGGCCAGGGCTTACCTTCTCAGCAACCATTCATGTTGTGCGTGCTGTTATTCTCTCACGAGTGGAAGGGACCTACAGTTTAATGCCGAATCCGAACGGCCAAGTTTGAGAAGCTTTCAGGAAATACTCTTTGAGCATTATCAGTGACTCGATAGAGGTGGGGCCGTAAAAATTGTTTTCGTCGCACAGAGCAGGAATCGAACGTACGACGTCGAGGTTGGGGTCGATGCACATACCCACAACGTCACGGGCTACCAAACATGAAGTAGGTATACATTTCTATTATTCGATTTGTTATACTTGGCGCTTGGGCTGATGAAACCTAGATAAGCTGTCCCGCCTTGTTTGCCCTGTTTCAACGCAAACATTTTTCGGACCGACAACGTATTGGAGATCGCCAAAAATGAATCGGGGTGTGAATCAATGAAAGAAATACTAGTTGATCCTGTCTCAAGATGAGCATGCATACTTGGTAAGTGAGAACCTGGCAAACAAGTTCACAATTCTGAAACGATATTTCTTCTGTCAACTAAACCGTATTATTTGGACTGTTTAAAGTGCCCCCATCATCAGCTTAAGCGTGCATAAAAACCAAACGAAATTTCCCTTTCACTTCGAACGGCGAAGCTTATCGTCGAAAGGTAATTAAAGCCCATTACGCCTGCAATTAGTATGCAGAGCACTAGTGATCACTTTCACCCAGAAATTTAATTACGGCCGATGGGCCAATTAGATTTAATTGTCTTTCGTTTAAAAAAAATGTAAAAAAAAACACCTGCCTTTTGGGTCGATTATATTCAAGCATTTTTGACAGAGTTTGGCATCAAGCTCTTTTGTCGAAAATGCGTGCTAGTGGTGTTGGCGAGTCTCTGCTTCTATGGATTCGAAACTACCTTTCGAACCGTTCAATCAAAGTTGTTTTGGATGGGTTCAAGGCTCTACTGTGTCTCCGACACTCTTTCTCAATAGTGATCTCCTGTCTGCTACTTCTAATCCAATTCACTCCTTCGCTGATGACAGCACCCTCAGCTGTTCACATTCGTTCCGAAATTAGCGACCCTGCCCTTCGGAGCAAACTCATTTTTTAGCTGTCGTCACTCGGCTGCCCCTTCCACTTCCTCCCAAATGAAACCCCGAAAACGCCCATTAAACCCTCATTTCCGAAATCCACGCGCTACATTCAAGGTTCTCTCTGAAAGTTCAGCCACCTATTCAAATGGCACAGCTCCCACATCAATTTATCACAAAAAGCGAATCCTCTTGGCAGAACAAATTAGAATCCCTATCAGTTCGTTAATTTGCCTGAATATCAAATAGGTACGCCTCATGTGACATTCCCGACACTGTCACCTGCCCCGGCCACCCACAAAGCCCCGAAACCGCCACACACACGCCCACGCACAACCAGTCTCGCCCCGCAGACACATTCGACGCCAATCTGTTTTGCAAATCATCGGCACCCGGCTGGGCTGGCTGCTGGCTGAATGGCTGCATCATAAATTCCACCACCGCATGTTCCACCCACTCCGACCGACCCACCGTGACGTATCAACAGGTCCCAGATTGAAACTATTTTTAGACTCCCACGCACACACTCCACACCAGCGCTCCCGAAGATAGCCTCCTTTGACGGGTGAAATGTCACAAATTAACTTTTCGATTTCACGGTACTCAAAGACGCGTGCCCTTTGCATGTGTACGCGCGGGGGCGACGCGCTGCAGTCAGGAAACGGAAAATGGAAAACGGAAAACATGGACATTCCCACACTCGACCTCGCACACAAAAACGCGCGCTGCGGTGTTCTTTTTTTGTGCCAACGGTTCGTTACCTCGGCAAAATGTTGCGCGAACATTACTACCGAACGCAACAAGTGTATCCTTGTGGTGTATCCGACTGCAACCACAAAACAGTTTTTCCATCGCCCAACAGCCACCACCCGGCAGACCGCGCAGCCCTCCTCTGCGGCTGCTCGCTGAAAAGCGGGGCGACGGGGCCAACCCCCCGTACACGAGGCACATTTGAAAGCTCACACCGTCGCCACCGGGGAATGGCCTCGCGAAATGGGTTAATAAAGCGAAACTTGCTCTGTGCGCCGCCGACGACTGGCCATGCATACACCACCCCCGAGGGGATTAACTGGAGAAATGATCCTCGAGCGAAATTGTTTCATCCCCCGTCCGGCACGCCGGGATGAATATTCAAGCCCTGACGAGGCAGAAACGTTAATGGAACCCTCATCAAGGTGACTCGGGGTGGGGTTCGCTGCCCGAGCGAGTAGTGGAGCACAGCTCAAGGATGAAGTCCAATTTTAATTGTGAATCCTCGATGGGGTGTGCTTTAATGCGAAACAATGTCGCTTCACGCCCACTCTCCGCCGGTCGGTCGTTCTCTTTCGCTCTCCGGAGTAAGTCATCATCTACGTCACCTTTTTTCGGAAAGCTCCGCATGACCTTATCTCTCTCCTTCAGCGCGGCAAGGACACGACGCGGTGGATGGATGTGTGTGAGCATTGCACTACGTCGACGAAACAGTGGGTGGTCTATTTTTAGCTTTTCCACTTGTGAGATGGAAGGGAAAATATGGCCCCTCTGCCCACGCACTCACTGTTCCGCGTGGAACGTGGCACACTTTCAAGAGGGGATGCTGGGAGTCGGTCTCTAGCGTGGGCGCCACGCACACAGCAAATAGAGAAAGCGAAAGAGAGCCCGAGAGCCCATTTGTCATGCGAAAGAAGTAAACGAATTCACGCCAGGACCAGTTTTACGGCAGGATTTGCACAAGGGGCACGAAGATGTAAATGAATTTTCTCCCAGAAAAAAAATGCCGACTTCTCTTGTGTGTGCGCCGGCAGGGCTGTGTTCACAAAAGTTCTCAGGGCTTTGCACGGACATTATTAGATTCCTGGAACCTGTTTGATTTTTGGGCCGGAGTGAGTGTTGGGTGGGAGGACACACTGTTGTTGAAGGACTCCTATCAAACCTGACACTTAGATGTGGCCGCAAGAGGGAGTGGGTATCGATTTGACTCGGCACTTGTTGGACGGAAAGCGAAGGGGTTGCAAAAACATTGTATACCCATCTGACCGTCGAAGGGATTTGGATTTGCATGAATTTATGCTGGAGGGGGGCTCTGTTGAAGCGAATGTCTCAATGGACCAGGATTTGAATATTCAATGATGCCCCGGCGCCGTCATTGACACCTGGTTTCATTGAAAATTATGATTTCGGGTCCCCCAAGGAGGTCTGCTAATGACCGGCGAGATATAGCGGCAGTCGTGGGGGGTCCCCTTGGAGGGTGGGCACGTTTGTGGGTTTACTTAGAAGAACGTGATAAGTGCTGGACTTTTTTTTCTAGTGGTCTGACTTGCAAAGGTTGCTTTATGTCGAAATAACAACACTTTGACAGTCAGTAAGAGCGTATCGAACGCAAGACTATGCTTCTGACGACAACAACGTTTACACTAGTTGACTCCACCACCGAATGTCCACTTGGTCAATACACCAACTTTAAGACTAGCAGCCTGTCGGCTAAGACGTCGACAACGTCTGAAACTAGGTCTATCTGGAGCGATGAGTCTGATAATCGTCACGCACCACAAGCTGCCGCTGTCAGGAAAGTAGGCTGAAACTTCAATTTCATTAAAAGGACGTCCTCGGTGTTGTCGAGTTGAATGTGACGCCAGGCGAAGAATGGAAAATAGTGCCAAATTTTGAAATTGGCAATTTCTCAGCAACCACTCGTGGTGTGCGACAAAAAATACTCTTTAGGTATTGTCAGTAACTCGAAAGAGGTCGGCCGTGAAAATAAATTTGTTCATACAGACCAGCGATCGAACCTTCGGGGGGTCGGCGTACACACTCACGACGCCCTTGGCCACAACGGAATTCTTTAGTTGAACTTTTAAAAATATTCCTATTAAGTGGAAAAGATGATATTCGCCAAATGGATGCCGCCAATGTTCATCCACATCAATATGCATTGTAGATCGTGTTGTGTGTGCATCTGGATACCACATTTACACCAAGCGCCGATTATCCAGTTCCGGAAATAAGTAGTAGTTTATCGTAGCCCTGTATCGTTCGCCAGTACCAGCAACCGTACTGCCGAAGGGGTCCTCAAAAAAAAATGCCCAATCACTCCTTTCACATGAACGCTGTTGCGGAGTATAGCGCTCCATTGCTTATCTGTCTGGTTCACAGGTGTCAATCATGACGGACGTACGCCGTTAGCAAAAGTGGCAACTTCTTCCGGCAGGATCTTTTATTTTACACCATCCTGTACAAGGATGGTGTAAAATAAATCTAAAACTACTTCGGACGAGTTTTAGATCATCGCTGTCTTACCATTCATTTTTGGGCCACTAAACTTAGATGCAATTCCATCTTCCATTGTAGGCTGTAGGATGCAATTGGAGACTAGATCTTCACATTCTGGTGACAGTATACTACTCTATGGAGTGGAAACGGGGTGAACTGTGCCTTAAAGAACATACACGGTAAATTATCTGGTGGTATGCAAGGCATTGCCGGGGTATGCCTCGGCCGAGCGTTAGGGACAACATCTTTCATAACTTTGAACTTACTGCTTAACTTTCCGATTGACTTCATTGACATCTCTATCACTACTACAAGACAACTACTAACCAACTAAAAACAAATTGTAGATCGCCTGCTGCAAAAGGATGTTACACTGCGGCACAAGCTATCAGACAGGCTGATCGGAAAGAGTAGCCCAGAATTATTATTCTCGTCATTACTGTGCATCGCGCAATTGGAAATCACGCGTCAAGATTGGGCAACGGCATCTATAGAAGCTGCAGAAACTAAGTGGATGAGGAAACTATTGTGCGTCTTCCCTTTAGTTGTACCACCATGTCCTGCCGAGAAAGAAGTCACGTAGCAGCCTACTTCTTCAACAACCTCGCTGAACTTAGTAGCATTAGTGTCAACCAACTTCAATGCTTTATCAGAGGATGGGATCGACGTGGTGACACAACGGGTCTACTTTCGTAAGAGTATATTATTGGGACTGCTGCTTACCGGTCATCAGTGTAAGTTAGGTAAGTTTGTGCTGGCTAACTGCTTAGGAGCAATCGTCCGCTGAGGTTGTTGAAATAGCATGCCCCTCAGTGTAAATGTATATCTACACTGCAGGGGCAGATGAGGAGTCGTTGTATGGGACATCATGCATCCTCGTTAGTGACGTGGATGCCGCTGCTGATATGATCACAAACATTCCTCTGTTGGGCATGAGATCTTTCATTCCGCATAGAGTGAAGAGTATCAAACCTAGACCAAATGCATGGTGAGAATGCATGAGCTGCGAATGAGAGAGTTGACTTTCCGGTTATATGAAGCCAACCCTACTAAGGAAAACCGGAATAAGTTTAAAAGGGCCAGAAATGACTACAATGCAATAATCTGATGTGTGAAATTCTCCCATGAACAAAAGCTGAGGCAAAGAGCGCCACAACGTCCCAAGGGTAGCAACAACTTTTGGTCATTTGTCAAAAACAAATAGAATTCCACCTCATCCTCAATTCCTACGCTCATTTACAATGACATTCCAACTGTCAGCTCTTTAGACTAATCCAATCTGCTTGCGAAGGATTTGCAGCCAGCCCAACACAGCCAGATTGTAATTTGTCCCCACTTATACTCGAGAGCGTTGGTTTCACCATGGAACAAATGCACTCGTACAGTTGCAAGAGTACTTAAAGATATCGACGTGCACAAATCCGCTGGCCCGGTTGGTATTCCCCCAATACTCCTCAAGAGGTGTTGTTCTTCGTTGGCAAAACCACTGCGGAAGCTTCTTCATCTATCCTGATCTTCAGGTCTCTTTCCGATGGAAAACAGCATTTGTCCAGCATCTTCCTAAAAAGGGCGAATCTTCGTCACCCACCTTGTACCGACCCAAAGCACTTACATCCCTTCTCTCTAAGCTCATGGAAACGCTGATAAATCGTCAGCTCATGAAATATCTTGAATCGCGGACGCTTCTTAATGACCGACAGTATGGCTTCCGCAGCAACAGGTCCACTGGTGATTTGATAGCTTATCTCACCGAAAAGTGGAAATAATCTTTGCACAACACAGGCGAAAGCAAGATAGTTGCGCTTGATATTTCTAAGGCATTTGACAGAGTTTGGCATCAAGCTCTTTTATCGAAAATGCGTGCTTATGGTGTTGATAAGTCTCTGCGTCTATGGATTAGAAACTATCTTTCAAACCGTTCACTCCAAGTTCTTTTGGATGGGTTCAAGTCTGAGATCCACAACATAAATGCTGGTGTCTCTCAAGGCTCTGTTCTGTCTCCGACACTCTTTCTCATTTTTATAAATGATCACATGTGTGCTACTTCTAATCCCATCCACTCCTTCGCTGATGACAGTGCCAAATGCGATTGATTATTGCATTTGTGTGAACCTGAAGAAGATGGTACACTGTAGCGTTTTGCTAAGATTATATTAACATGCCATTAAGGGATGTTTTTGATGTTGACATGACATTGTCCACGGCCTTAATGGTAATACTCTTTTGTTTTTGAGCCAGAACAGTGCATTTTTTATCGCAAGGGTTTCTGCCTGAAATACGTCAGCCACTGTTACCCATACCAAAACTTTGTTTAATTTGAAAAAAACTTGGCATTTCTCACTGTGTGGTTGCCCCTTTAAGCAGCCCATTCGGTTACCGTCCTACTTGAAAACTCAAACTTCCATGAGAGGTGACAAAACTCCTTATAAAAAATCAAGTAATTCCAAACGTGTTCTAAACGGTTTGTGGGATACTTTGTTTTTACAGAAGCGCCTCCGTTCATTGCAGGTGTCAAGCTGCCGAGAGACTCATAGTTCGCACATCCACATTCGCTACTCCAGTGAAAAACGTGTCAAAACTAAAACACAACATCTCCGCTCTGGCACACCCGACAGACAAATGGTGTAATTTTTATTTCTCCCGCTGACCTCAGCTAACAATCGGATGGAATCATTCAGCGAAGGAAATATGAGACTGAGTAGTTCCGTTGTGTTGTTTTATTTTTTCCAATTTCGATTCACATTATTGACAGTTACGTGATGCTAAGCATCACTTGAACAAATAAACATGACAAGCCGAGTAAATTGTTTATCTTCGAATGAAAGTGTTTGTTTAGATGTTTTCTTGTGTGTCTTGCAGAAAAAAAAACGAGAACACAACAACAGCAGAAAAGCTGATTTAAAAATGAAGAAGTAGTTCGCCTTGAAAGATGGCAGCTCGGCAGCTTTTGTTTACGTTTCAATTGATTTTCCGATGAGTTCCAAATTGTTGATGAGCCGAGAAGAGAGACGCGCGAAATGTGAGATTGAGTTGGAAGACTTGTTTTTTGGGTCAAATGTGGCTGTTGATGTGCGGTCTATATGTGAAGAGTTATGCGGAGGAGCTGTCAGTGGGGCATCAGTTGACACTTCATTTGTCATTGCAAATCATACAGAGCAGGTGGTGATTTCGCTCGAAGTCAGTTTGTTGGTGCTATTTCTTGTTTAAATTCCAACACAAACAACACAATGAATCAGACTCAAATCAACCCATGTCCTGTGCAAGAGTTGGCTAAAATAAAAATAGAGCAATAAGCAAGGTAATTGATCACATGATAACGCAATCTCTCACGCAAATCTTTAAACATGTTGAAACATTTGCGTGCGTTTTGACACTTCGCAGACAAATAGGTGGTGTCAGTCGGCACTTAGAAATAGGCAGAGGTGATAAATTTCAAAGTATGCCTGAAGGAATGGATTATTTATCCACCTAAGACCGCAATGCATTATTGATTCATTATTTTTAAGGTTAAGGCTTTATGTCGCCTTAAAGTTGTTTGGATTTATGGTTGTAATGATCACGCGGTGGGGTGGTGGTTGATGGGTGAGTCTAGAATCAGTTCCCAATAGGAACACGTTTCTCAGTTGCTGGGTTTTCATCTCTAGAACCCCGCTGATAATTCTTGTTATCTGAAAAACCAAGCACACCAAGCATCTCTGACTGCTCGCTCTCATGTCTGGATACAGTTGATATCGACACTATTCCCCCAAATTTAGGAACAGTATAATAATAATCAGTAGATGGCGCTGTATGCCGATGTGGGCATGGAACTAGCTTTACAGCATCCATTCGTCCTGTGAGTGATTTTTATTCTCTGAGGAGTGACGTGATTTATAACGAGTGAGTGATGTTGGCAGGACAGTTCGTCAAAATACGGAAGAGGATGCAGAACATTCAGTGTTTAATTGAGGACCCCATCAACAGTCTAAATAAAGTTTCCTATATAATGTTGCCTGGAAGAGGAACAACAAGTTTGCTTATATTGACGGCAAAAATGGGTTAAGCCGTGAATGAGGGCAAAACAAAGTATATGCTGTCATCAAGAAAGGACACACAACATCGACGACTCGGTCAGAACGTCACCATAGGCAGCTGCAACTTCGAGGTAGTAAAGGACTTCATCTACCTTGGCTCCCAAGTAAATAGTGCAAACAACATCAGTACCGAGATTAAAAGCAGAATAACTTTTGCCAACCGCTGTTTCTTCGGGTTCAAGAGGCAATTGAGTAGCAGAGCCCTTTCCCGAAAGACCAAGCTCACATTATGTAAGACCTTGATCATCCTTGTCCTGCTGAATGGCGCGGACTATCTCAAGAGCGGATGAAGACGCACTTGGTCTCTTCGAGAGAAAAGTTCTGCGTTCAATCTTTGGTCCTGTTTGCGTTGAAGGTTCCTGGAGAAGAAGATTCAACCGCGAATTGTACGGGCTGTGCAGCGACATGAGTCTAGTCAGGCGTCTACGGATTCAACGCCTAAGATGGCTAGGCCTTGTTGAGCGCATGGACTGCTCCAGCCCGAGGAGTCTTCGACTCCGAACCAGTGGGACAACGCAATAGAGGAAAACCACGAACCCGATGGCGCACTCAAGTTGAGAAGCACCTCAACCAACTTGGAGTGCGAAATTGGAGGCCAATTTTCGTGCCAACTGGAGAGGATTGTTGACCGAGGCCCAGGTTCACCCCCGACTGTAGCGCCACAAGAAGAAGAAGAAGAAGAGGAACAATGCCGAACAGAAGAGAAAGTCGTCATTCAGCTTAAGTGCTAAAATTCCACACGATGTAAGTAGTGCAGTAGTAATCGGGAAGAGAGTGTGTATTGTCGGGCAAGATCTGTTAAACAATTTTGATGTGGTTAGGGGTATGCGTGTAGTGGCCCATGGCATTGTGGGTATGAGCGCCGACCCCAACGCACTTGAACTTCGACGTCGTAGATTCGATGCCTGATCTGAGCGAGAAAAAATAATTTTCACGGCCATACCTCTTTCGAGATACTGACAATGCTCAAAGAGTATTTCCTGTCTAGAAAAAAGCTTCTCAAACTTGGCCGTTCGGAGTCGACATAAAACTGTTCCTTCCACTCGTGAGAGAACAATAGCACGCACAACACAAGTGGTTGCTGAGTAGCTGGTAAGCGTATTCAAATGGCCAACATTAACAAACTCTTATGTTACAACTCCTGCTCTAAGGCAGTAAACATTGAAGGTAAGCAAAAAGGCAGACTTGATTCTTGGTGTAATCTGAGGGAAACCAGGTCCGCGCCGGATACATTGTTAAGTAAGCAAATGAAGTGAACTGTCGAGAAGGCACTGTCAACTCTACGAACAATAGACATGCGGATGGGTGTCAAAAATCCGTCGATTATGTTGGATCGGCCACATCCAGTGTACGGACACCTCGCACAAATCTAAGAAACACTTCGAATCCATGCCTCCTGGTTGGAGAAGGATATGAAGTCATCGCGGACGTGTGGACGTCAGAAATGGAAGGTAGCTCAGGTTTAAACATTCCAGCACTAAGGTGTCATTTAGCTGCAACTGCCTAAGTGGGTAGGTTCGGTGTTGAGGACAATTACGGCGGCGCCCTTGCGGTTGCACGACTAACCATGGACGGAGTGGTTCTTGTTCACCCACTCGTACACCAACCATTTGCAAACAAAAAATCGTACCTACCTGTAGCTAGCTGAGATACAAGAGATAGGGGAAATATAGAAAGAGTAAGAATAAAACCCTAATTAGAGACGGACAACTAAAATAGGGAAGAGAAGAGAAGCACTGACAGGAAAGATGAAAAGGAAATGTGTTCAAAGTTTGTACACTTTCCACCGAAAGAGGGTAACTAACCGGAACTTAATCTAAGCGAACCTACGTAAGCTTACAGCTTGAAATTGCATACTTTACGAATGCTGACAGTTAACTCTTCCATCCAACCACTGCTTTCAACAGTCGAAACCATTAGAAAGACTGTCACTTCAGATGAAGATCTCCGAAGGACACGAAATAAGCTTCCAGACACAGTTGCCACACCTCACAAAGAATCAGGTTTTAAAACCCCTAATGTTCGACTTAGGCTTAGGCCTTTCCACCCGCTCCGTTCTTTGGCTCTTCATAGACCACCGACTGCTTCATGGGATCCACTGACTCATGCCCTGAGGATTGGACAGCCGTCTTCGGTCAAAGACTAAACAAAAAACACTCACAGCTTTGAACACTTAGAGAAGGCACTTAGGCAAATTAAATTGGTGAAGGAAGATAATCCAGAGTCCAAGATGATGTCGATGGTCAAGGAAGAAAATTATCCTCCTGGAGTCAAGATTATGATTCGAGCCGGTGTTTCAAGAAGTTCTAAGACGTCGAAAGATAATAGTAGGCGCGTCTAACGTCTCAGTACCCAGTTGGGAAATATACCCAATTGGGCGCCATTATGCCCAAATATTGGGGACTTTACAAAAAGGTACGTCAAAAAATCACTCTGTTCTGAAAGCTTGATTAAGACTTCGATGGATACGAAAAAAATTACGAAGGCTCTCATTTTTTGGTCGATGCGGGAAGCCTTCTTCTTCATCTAATCATGCTATAGTCTGGGTTGAAACTAGGCCTAAGCCAACCTCAACGGAAAGCCTACTAATATGCAATACTGACAAGACCACAATTGGGTCATCGCCTCACAAGCATCCATCATAAGCTTTACAAACATGGGCTGGCGCCGCAGCCCATGGAGCGCCAGGGCCTAGCTTCTCCACAACCTCTCGTGTTGTGTTGTGGTAGGTAGCTACAGCTTAAGCCGACACCGAACGGTCAAATTTGAGGAGTTTTTTTTCTAGACAGGAAATACTATTTGAGCATTGTCAGGTGAGGATGTGAGCACTATATTCGTCGTACAGACCAGGGATCGAACCTTAACGCCGAAGTTCAAGTTTGTAGGGGCTTACGCACGCCATAATACCCACAACGCCATGGGCCATCACCATCATAATCTCCACCGGCGAAACAAACGAGGTCCCTGTATGATGCTTTAAGAATACGGAAGAAGACCACATCAAAAGTTCCACATTCATTAGCCCAGCTCTCGTTTCAGATAAACTATTCATCCATTTAAGCACATTTGGGCCAGATTCAGAATATCCTTAAGCAAGTCTTTAAAATTAAGTCCATTTGTGCAAATGCCAAAGTCCAGCTTAAAGGATTAATTCACCGATGCCAGAATTAGAGGACTCCCACCACCCTACCACGTGTCGCCATCTCACCGACGATTCCACGAAATAATCTTGCGCCAGTCTCGAAGATGCCTTCGCATCTCTCCCTTTTGTCGCCCAGGTGACCCAAATGGCAGTGGAAAACCTTTGAAACACGAGCCGTATACAAGAGAGATGGAATTCCCCACACATACAAAGACCACACAAAACATCACCGATAGATAGTCTCGCACATCCCTCCCCCAATCCACAACTGATACTATTCGGAATTTCCGCAATTCCGAGAAACCACCCCCGTCCAATGCCCACACTGTGAATAGAAGCGATTGTCGCTTTGCACACGTAGCGCAGCGATGACGTACAACGTCAAGCGTCTGAAGTCTCCCCTCATTTGCCACACATCAAGATAACTTCTGCCCCACATATTGGCAGCTTATACCATTGACAGGTGTCACGCTGGTACTCTGCGGCTCACTAACCCAAAAATATACATCATCCGCCACGGAACATATGCCAGCAACAGCAGCAGCAGCAGCAGCAGCACCGTGGTGCATGCTCCAATTGACTTCCCCATTGGTCAATGGGTTGCCATCAGTAACCCACTCCCCATGCTCCCTCGCGACAAGTCTGTGGTGTATGGACGATTGGGGATGTACACACTACACACACACACACACAGGGGGAGAGAGAGAGAGAGTGGTGTGTGTGTGTGTGGATGGGTGGGTGGTTGAAGTAAGGGATGCTTATGGATTTTCCACCGCCAACGAAATCAAAACTCAAAAATTGAGAGATAAAGTTTTACTTGAGTTTCTTGGAGAAACCGAGAGAATTCTGATGTTTTGTGTACGTGTCCAGGCCTGGTCTTGTGACGATTGTGTCATATTCTGTGAGCCGCCACCACCGTCATTGCCCCGTCATCGTACCGCCATCTACTGTTGACGTCTCGCACACAAAGTGTACCTATCTACGTTTGCACAAGTTGTGGAGGCATGTGGGTGACGGAACTTTTGCACTTGAAGTAGGCGGATGACCGTGTTCTGTACGTTTTGCAATTAAAGACGCACATCATCTTCACCATCCCCCGTCCGTCACCGTCATCATCGCAGCAGCTCAGCATCAGTGGCTGAGCATATTGCGTTCCGTATTGATTTGCGAGGTGGCGCTGACAAAACGAACGACGTCACAACAGCCATTCTTACAAGTTGCACCGCACAGCAACACGGCGAGAGCGAAAGCAACCAGCTCCAAATGTCAAAAGTTACACGGGGTTAGATGTGTAAAAGGGACTTCACCGAGTGCCACACTGCCTGCCGCCCCCCCCCTCCGCCGCGTTTGACAAGAACAAATACAATAATAACAGATTCCATGGAGGAAAAAAAAATGGAAGGCAATGTATGCGCGGAGGGGTATCCCCACTGCCACCTAGCCACGCTTCACACACTGTGCACCGCACCATATTGTTGCAAAATCCTTACGTTTCACGGTGGAATTTCGGCCCAGGCTGGACACGCGATGACGTAGGAGGCGGTTATTCGGCGAGGAAACGTCAAATTGATTGTGAAATTTTGCGATTTCTCACGAAATACTGAGCAACACGCTCACTGTGGGCACCTCGACCCACCCCCGCGACCCGCAAACAAGATGCAAAGGAGTCTCAAAACTTACTTGTAGGGCCGTTTGCTACGGCTGCAGTTCCGTCCTTCCGTACGTCCGTCGGTCCGTTCTCGCTTGCGAACACCTTACGAGAGCACACACACACTCCGCGGACACATGAATTTTGTTTTATTTTGATTTTTGATGCGTTTTGTTATAAAATGTTCGTTTTTTTCTCGCTCGAGTTTCTTGCATCTATTTCGCACTGGTTAACGTACAAATTCGCATTCACGACGAAGACGACGAATATTCGCAAACGCAAACAAGACAAATGCTATCGGGCACGGCGAGAGCGCACACACAACACGAGAGCGAAGGGAAAATCTGATTGTTTTAGGTTCTTTTTCCTTTTTGGTTTTGCTTTTGCGTTTTGTTGGCTCGTTTCGCTTGCTCCTCTCTTCGGTTAGTTCTTGTTTGACGCACACAAAACGAGAGCGAGCAGGTCTCCTCTACACGCAAGCAGCATACACACGGCAAAGTCGCCGCGTATTTGGCGTTTTTCTTCCGGCGAATCGGTTCTGCACAGACGCGGCGAGGGCGACTGGCGGCCGTGTTGCCTTTGCTTTGCCGGCCGCGGCAAGTGAGCCATCAGCAGCGGCGAACAAGTGGATGAAAGAGAGCGCACAACTGACTCTGATTCGAGATTTCTGTATTTGTTTTGCTGGACGGAAACGTCTTTTTGTTTTTCCGAATATTTCCCTCGTTTCAGCGATGCAACGAGTGTGTTGGACTCGGGCGAATTCCAATCGGCGACAAGAAGCAGAATCGATGCCGGACTGCCGTCGTCAGAGCGCACACCTACCACTCACAGCGAAACGCGCAAAATTGTGCCAACAGGTGCTACGCAGTTACAAACGGTACACACGCCATGACAAGGAAGCGAAAAAACAACTCGCCATGTTTGTTTATCGATTTTTCTCGATGTGTGACAAGTGAATTTTCAGCCTACAGCCATCTCTGTCGCTCGCCACGGTGAGCTGTGGTGGAACTGGCAAGCGAAAAAAAAACCTTGCAGATTTTTCACGTGGGCTCGATGCTTTGCTTTGTTTTCGTTTTGCAATCCACTTTGCAGAGGCTGCCCGGGGAGCTTTTCTGCATGCGAACGCTGGGAAAAAGCTCTTGCGCGTGGTAGTAGCTGTGGACCAATAGATGGCGGTCGGGTCGCTGCGGCGAAATGAATAATGTCAGTGATGTCGACTTATAGGGTGTAACCGTTAGATGTATCGTAAATTGAAATCAAATGTGTAGGGCATGGGCTTGATGAAAAGAGCTGAAAGTTCAGGAGACGATTTGCTTGATTGCTTATCATCCGTTGAGGAGCTCAACAGTGAAGCGGAGCACGACTGTGATATCGCAAAGAATGATGGATAGTCTGGTGATTGATACGATAGTAGCGTCGTGTGTGGTAGTAGTAGCTCTAGTGGTCCACCTGAGATTTTAGCCACACCTCAAATTAGCAAGAATCTGGCATATGGCTTTTCGACACCCTTTCAATAAAAAGTCAAAACGTTTCCAGGTACGACATCATTTGATTATCTTTGCCGTGTCCTCCTGAATGATAGTTCTTCTGTTGCATTAACCATCCCATGCAACAAAGAAAGCAGACTGTAATCTTGAATCTCGAATTATTCAACAGCACACAACAAATTAACGAATGTGCCACTAGACCCAGTTTGCATAAATATCTTACTGGCACCGGTCGTAATGGTTGTGTGCCGGGCGCCATTAATTAAGACGCATCCGTTTTTCAAGACATACGGCTTGATTGTGATTGTCTTTCGCACAGTCTCTGTTAGGGTGACGATATTTTAGACCGATCATCTCGTGACGACTTGACATGAGTTTATCAACTCATCCGAGGCGACAATTGTCGTATTTTTAGCAGTAAATGAAATGTTTACTAGAATTCTTCAGTTTAAATAATTATTACGATAGCAGTTGTGCTATATAATATAATTTGGGTGGCGCTACAGCCCATAGAGGACCAGGACCTAGCTTCTCAGCAACCATTAGTCTTGTGCATGATTTTGTTTTGACACGAGTGGAAGGGACTTACAGTTTTATGCCGACTCCGAACGGCCAAGTTTGGGAAGCTTTTTCTAGACAGGAAATACTCTTTGAGCATTGTCAGTGACTCGAAAGAGGTGGGGCCGTTGTCGCTAAAAACTGGAATCGAACCTACGACGTCGAGGTTGGGGTCGACGCACATACCCACAACGCTACGGGCCACCACAGTTGTGCTATATACTGACGCCAAAATTAATGGCTCCTACCACGTGGCATTACTGGAACAAATCATTCCAACTGGGAATCAATTACGTCTAGTTGTAAAAAAAAGGATCTTCTTCTTCTTCTTTGTGTGGCGCTACAGTCCAGGGTGGACCTGGGCCGCAACCAACATGCCTCTCCAACTAGCGCGATCCCTGGCTAGCTGTCTCCAGTTTCGCACACCAAGTTGGTTGAGGTCCTTCTCCACTTGGGTGCGCCACCTTAAACGCGGGCGTCCTCTGTTGCGTTGCCCGACAGGTTCGGATTCGAAGATGCTTCGGGCCGGAGCTGTGGTGTCCATTCGCTCTACATGACCCAGCCACCGCAGGCGTTGGATCCGCAGACGCCTAACTAGGCTCATGTCGCTGTACAGCCCGTACAGTTCGTGATTGAATCTTCTCCTCCAGAACCCGTCAACAGAAACAGGACCAAAGACCGCACGTAGAACTTTTCTCTCAAAGAGACCAAGGAATTCTTCATCCGCTTTCGAGATTGTCCATGCCTCCGCGCCGTATAGCAGGACTGGGATGATGAGGGTCTTATATAGAGCCAACTTGGTTCTTCGAGAGAGGGCTCTTTTACTCAATTGCCTCTTGAGCCCGAAGAAACAGCGGTTGGCAAGAGTTATCCTACGCTTGATCTCGATACTGATGTTATTTGTACAATTTACTCCGGAGCCGAGGTAAGTGAAGTCCTTGACTACCTCGAAGTTATAGCTGCCCATTGTGACGCTCTGTCCAAGACGTCGAAGTTGTATGTCCTTTTTTGAGGACATCATGTACTTCGTTTTGCCCTCATTCACACATTTAGCCGCACACGCCCAACAGTTAATCTTCTTCCTAAAAACCGTCAACGCTAGGTGATTGAACGCAGAACTTTTCTATCGAAAGTACCTTCTTCATCTGCTCTTGAGATTGTCCAGGGTGGGATGATCAAAGACGCAAGAAATGTAAGCGTGGTTCTTCGAGAGGGGGCTCAACTAATTAATTGTAACTTGAGGCCGATGAAGACAGTCCTTAATTACCACGAAGTTATAGCTGTTTACGCTAACGTTTTGGTCGAGACGTCGATGTTGTGCATTCTCGATGACGTTATTTACGCATGTTACAGAAATAAAACTAAGTCTGGTCGTTCGCAGCTATTGCTGGAAGATGTGTGAATCTCCAAGGACAAGAAGCGTGGACCAAACTGTCATCACAAGATCTACATATTTGTGTGTTAATCTGACATAAAAGTATGCCTGGCCTCTACACATGTTCACAAGTCTGAATGTCAACCATGTTCATTCAAATATGTCAAATGAATTGTCTTATTTCGACGAAACACAACGTTGGGGCATCACCTTGAACACTACTTCTTCTGTGCACTCCATCACTCTCTGGCTTACTTCGGTGAGTGATGCCTTGTTTGAGTGAATTACCTTAATGTTAACAGTGAGCAGTTAACACAAGCTACCACAATAAATTTTATCAGACGTTACGCAACGATTTCAACAGTAGAGATTGAAAAAATCTCGACAAGAAGCAAACAATTATGCTATTTGAATTGAACAAATATTTTCGTCGTTAACAGTATGGTGCATTTTTATTCTGACGCTTTCGCTGCATGCTTTTTAGGTATCAATCTCATGATGCTTTCTCATGATGATTCTTATAGCAATCTGTTATTCAATATACGTGTTTTATTGAGAGTTTGTTTTATAGAATAGCCGTAAACAAAGTGTTTACCTACTTATAAGGCAGACGATCCATGAAGGCTCTGAGCCTGAGCAATTGCTGCCTTCCATCAGTGACGGTCCTGTCTTATATTCCAAGGGCAAGCTGTCTTACATTCCTCTCCTTCTTGAACCAGGAGGCTCGGATTCGAAGACCCTCTTTGCTGGAGCGTTGTTGTCCATTCGCTCGATGTGGCCGAGCCAGTGTAGTCGGCGGATTTTTGCCGTCCGAACTACATCCACATCCTTGTACAGCTTGTAGAGCTCGCGATTGTGTCTTCTACTCCATTCGCCTTCCGCGCAGACGGGACGATATATCCGACGTGGAACTTTTCTTTCGAAGGCACCACGAATCAGCTCTGCAGTCTGGCTTAGTGTCCAGCTTTCGGCTACATAAAGTATGTCTGGCTTTGTAGAGCATGACTTTGGTCCTTCGAGTCAGGAGTTTCGAGCCCAGTTGTTTTGACAGACAGAAGTAGCATCGGTTGGCAAGGGCAATTCTACGTCGGATCTCCACTACGATGTCATTCGTGGAGTTTACGTTTGTCCCGACGTAGACTCCATTACTACCTCGAAATTGTAGCTGTCGATTGTGACGTTTTGGTCTAGGTGGTGTGCGGCGGATAGTTTTTTGCTTGACAGCATATATTTTGACCTTAAGACCAGCTCGTTTCGCCTGTTCGTCAATTGCCGGGAAAGCTTCCACTACGGCGCGTTAGGACCGCGCGGTAATGTCGATGTCATCAGCGTATCCCAACAGCTGGACTGACTTGTAAACAAAGTGCGTTACCACGCAAAAAAACATAATTTAAAAAATGTTTAAAGGAAAAAATGAAAAAAAAATGTACCACAACCTTTTTCCAAGAATTTTGCACAAAGTTGCAAAAAGTTACGTTCACATTGTACGACCGGGTAGAATGACCAAATATGTTTTGCGTAGGTACTAAGTACGCGGCTGACGGGCTTCATGCATGAGGGTAGTTGGTGTTCTTTTTTCAGTGATGGTAAATAAAAAAAACGACCCTAAACTCGAGAAAACATACCGTTTTCTTTCATCAGCTGATACTCACTCGTTGAAAACAAACAGTCGTACCACTAGTGTTCACATTGTACTATCTGCCGTACGACCGAGGTTGAAAAGTTGAAGCATTTAAACTTCCATACGACTGTTGCAAAAATCATTCCCGGCACGAGCTAGTACAAAATGGTCTATACGACCTGGTCCTACTAGGCTGTAGAATAATTTGAGCTTACCTAGAGACATCAGTTTTCTCTCTATCTCTCTCTCTCATCAGTGATCTCTGAATGTAGGACCGAAGGATAAACAAACAAACATTGATTTTTATTTATAGACTAGAAAAAGGAAAAGATAACTAACCTATGTTTCTATTTATAACTATGTACGTATCTAGCAGCAACAGCAATACTGCACACATGCTGTCCCAACTGCAACTGGCGTTCCCTTATTGGCGACAAGGTCCTAGATTGCATGCGTGAGCTTGTTATGTAGCAGGTCAACCGCGCAATCAGGATCGGCGTGGGTGTACATGATGCTCAAGTGTAGTTATTGGATTTGGTAGTGGTTTCCCCGAGTTAAATATCTCTAGTTGTGTGCCCAACTTTCATCTAGTAGCCTCGTTTTTTCGGACACGATTGTATGAAGACTTTTCCCGCTCAGTGTAAAGTGGATCGCACGTGTAAACTCTTCTTGCTCACTGTATAGGCATGCAGTTTATTTTTCTTTAAATTTACGAATACCTTTCATATTCATATTCCTTTGACATCAAACTCGCCTGAAGCACGCCGACTTCCTTAACTTCCTCGAGGCTTATTTACCTCCCTTAAGGCCCTCTTTACAACACATTTTCATTCAATTAGACCGCCTCTCATCCGCACACTGAGTGAATAAGATACCTACTGCAACATTCACCGTGAATTGCACTTAATTTAAATTTTAATTAAAAAAAAAAACGAGAATCTTCAACCCTCTCATCGTTCAACGAAAGCAGCGGAATAATAAGAAGCAATTACTGCACGAAATCCGTCTTAGCCCTCCCCGTCGGCACTCTGTGCGCGCGTCTGTGTGTGTTGGAGGCCACCAAATCCAACAAACGTGTACATAGCATGTTTTGTATCTGCAAACATAAACGTGGGACGTGCATAGTTATGTAGCGGCGCAAGTAATTTGCAAGCACCCAGATCCCTTAGCATTTCACTCTACTTCTTGACACACACACAGACGTGTGGTACCTGGATGATCCCCACACCCCGTCCTACCCACAGAGGTAGGTGCACAGACACAAGCCAGCAAATATCACCCCAAAACGGAGAGCGAAGCCAAAGAAGAAACGAGAAACATCACCTCCCATCCGAGCACGTAAACAAACGCAAACGCAAACCCTTCAACAAACATTTCCCCTTGCTCGAAACGTAACGAACGTCCCTCTGCTTCCCCTCCCCCCCGGCTGACAAACACACACACTTGAAGACCGCCCGTTCGCCATCAACAACATGAGGTCAAAGTATAGACGAATCACAGAGATAGCGCAAGCAATGTAAATCCAAGCAAAACAAAAACACAAAACAATACGAATTCACAGGCGAAAACATCGAAAGAAGCGAACGCAAAAATAAAAGTGAATCACAAGAAAAAAAATAAGAAAGCAAGAACACCACCAGCAGCAGCAACAACAACAGCCCCGCCAGCGACAAATCAGAGAAAAATATCGCCTCCGTCCGTCGTCGTCGTCGCCGTCGCCGTAGTCAACACTCGGTGTGTGTATCAAACATTTTTTTGTGTTTCTCCGTCTCATTGTCATTCGTGGTTGGTCGGTGTATGCGCATCAGTATCTGACGGTAACTCACAAACTCTATTTCTGCTCCTTAGTGTGTTGTTCGCTCCTATCGGCTCGTCGGGCCAATTGTGCTGTGTTGTGTGCGCCTTCGCGGTGCTTCTTGTTGTTGACATCAATTTTCTCGCCCTCCTCTGGCCCTCGTCGTTGTGCATTGCGAACGAGCGAACAAAGAGACGGACAGTGAAACGCGAGCAAAACAGCTTGTGAAGAAAGAAACAAAAAAAAAGATTCGAACGAAACGACAAAAACAAAGCCGCGCGCGAAAACGTAAATAGAAAACAAACAACGACCCCGCTCTGCGTCCCCTGCCCCCCCTCAATCACTTGCCAACCACATAAATGACAGCAGAAATGGAATGACCTTCGCGACCGCTACCCATTCCCATTTCCATTTAAGAATCATTTGTTCTTATTCTCTCTTCGTGTCGTCGTCGCTCGGAGCAAACAAACATTTGCCCCCCACAACGGGGGAGAGACGGTGCGCGAGTGCAAATTTGAATATCTGCTGCTGTTGCTGCTCCCATCAATCCACTCCTAGTCGGGTGCAGTGAAGAGAGCAGGCTCCTCTCGTGCTGATTGAGAAAAGCTGACACAATTGCGAGAGAGGGCCGACACCAAGAGAGAGACAGAGAGAAAACGCGTGAACGTGAAAGGTGGTTTTGTGTCGTATCGATTCGCTTTGCGCAGTTTGCCGAAAGTTTGTTGCCACCTTTCCGAGTGTTTGTTCGTACGGGGTGTTTGACAGTGCATGCTCTGGGCCGTGCGAGCGAGAGACGACGAACGACCACGAGTGAGCGCGACACCGAGTGCACGCCACCGGGTGCGAGCGAGAGCAGGAATGATGATAAACGTATTCAGTTTTATTGTGTTTGAAATCGTTATTCGTTTGCGGGCACGAACGGACGGTTTGCTGCGAGTTACATGGTATCGCGCTTTTTGTCATTCGGTGCGAGTCAACTCGGGCGGTGAGTAGCGAGCGTCTTGTTACCGCGTCGACAACCCGACCGATGAGCAGCCGCCAATAGGCATCGACATCGGCTTCGGCAGCGACGACTGTGACACCGAGAACGACGTACGCGTAAACGCGATTAAATGCGTCGCAATATTGTGAAATAAACAAATTTGTTTATTTATTTGTGGTAAACAACAAGTAGATTCACACCCACACACTAATTCGCAAGTGCAAAACACAAACATCCCCTACTCCCTCCCTCCCCCCCACACACACATCGAGCGGTGCGCGCCCACACACACGCACCTGCACACAATCGCTCCCACACGCCAATTCAAACACAGAAAAACACAAATGACCACAGGATACAATATGGAGTGGTCTATGGACGATGCCCTGCAGTTGATCGAACAATATCGGATACATCCGGAATTGTGGAATCGCTCGTATCCGAAGTACAAGGACAAATTGTGCAGGTTTCGTGCCTGGTCGGACATCGCGGAGAAGTTCGGCTGCACCAAGGCGGAGGTGGAGCGCAAAATGAACGTACTGCTGACACAGTATCGGCGGGAAAAGCAGAAGCTCCTAATGAAGCTGTACGAGGGCATTACGCCAGGTCCGTCGAAATGGTATGCGTTTAAGCGGTTTGAATTCCTCGAGGGAAGCAACGGTGGTGACGGTGCGATGTCGGCCGGAGTTGGACGCCGGAAGAGTCGCGATTTGAAAAATTTGTACACGGTGAGTTGTTTGTTGTTGTCAATGGTGGTGGTGGTGCTTGTGAGTCAGTATGGTGAAGTGGGTAAAATTGCACACTTACACATGACACCTAATCGTGTGGTGGGGTGGGTTCGGTAAAAATAGAACACAACAGTGGTGGCAAAAAGTTATGGTCGAGTTGATGGGGTGATTGTCAATTTTTGTGTTGGTTATGGAGTCATTCTATTGTGATTGATGACAGTGCTGTTCTTCGGTGATTGCTAAACTTGTCTCGATCTTGCTTTAACCGTGCATGGGGCTGAATACCTTACGCTTTCAAGCATTTTAGCATCCCGTCTAATGGTCTGAACAGCCTGCTGAGACTGCTCTAAAGTAAAGAATACACTTCGCAAGACATTTCTTCCGACGTTTTTATTCAAAATAAACCCATTTCGTGTTAAATTAGCTGCTCACTTATTTCGTTAAGATCTACAAAATGACGTTTTAGAATCTTGGTGCCCCGGAGACTAAAGAGTCCCCAAACCAGAGTTATAAACTATCACAAAACTTGTAGGACACCTCGGAATAGCCAGCCTCTTTCAAAGACTCGTGTTTTCTTGAGAAAACAATCAGAAGTTGCACGGCACAAGATCGAGCATTATTCTTCTTTTTCTCAAAATTCTCGCGACCAATTAGGACTCTGTTCGACAGTACATTATAACGCTGCACCAACCAAACCATTGATTTGTACTCCAGTGCAGCACGATGAATCCTTTCCCATAATCTCTACAGACTTACTTATCGGGCAGACGATCCATGAAGGCTCTGAGCCTGAGCAATTGCTGCCTTCCATCAGTGACGGTCCTGGGCACGCTGCTTCCAGTCATCAAGGGCAAGCTGTCTTACATTCCTCTCCATCTCGAACCAGGAGGCTCGGATTCGAAGGCCCTCTTTGCTGGAGCGTTGTTGTCCGTTCGCTAGATGTGGCCGAGCCAATGTAGTCGGCGGATTTTTGTCTTCCGGCCTACATCCACATCCTTGTACAGCTCCTAGAGCTCGCGGTTGTGTCTTCTCCTACATTCGCCTTCCTCGCAGACGGGACCATATATCCGGCGTAGAATTTTTCCTTCGAAGGCACCAAGAATCAGCTCTGAAGTCTTGCTAAGTGTTCAGCTTTCGGCTCCATAAAGAAGGACTGGCTTTGTAGAGCATGACTTTGGTCCTTCGAGTCAGGAGTTTCGAGCCCAGTTGTTTTGATAGACCGAAGTAGCATCGGTTGCCAAGGGCGATTATACGTTGGATTACGATGTCATTCGTGAAGTTTACGTTTGCCCCGAGGTAGACAAACTCCATTACTACCTCGAAATTGTAGCTGTCGATTGTAACGTTTTGGCCTAGGTGGTGTGCGGCGGATCGGTTTTTGCTCGACAGCACATATTTGGTTTTGCCCTCGTTGACCTTTAGACAAGCTTGTTTCGCCTGTTCCTCAATTGCCGTGAAAGCGTCCACTACGGCGCGTTGGGACCGCGCGATTATATCGATGTCATCCTATTCCAACAGCTGGACTGACTTGTAGAAGATTGTGCTTCCGTGTTGACAGCTTCCTTAGGTGCAAAACGGCTTTAGCCGTTCACACAGTACGCTAGATAGGGTCTTGTAGGCGACGTTGACTATACCTCTCTCCCGCTCCCTCTACAGAACACCCAAACAATATTGAGCATTATTGTGAAACGACAGACATCGCCTTTTTTGTACTTTTCTTCTCCCTCGGATCATCTGTTGACTTCGATGTCGGGGTTTGTCTTCTGGTGAGTGGCTCACATTGGAAACATGATGTCTGCATTTTATGTATCTTTTTATGGCAGATTTCATGTCTATCCAATGACTCACTGTCAAGTCTCTTTAATCCTTCTTGAGAAAATGTACCTAGAGCAGGTCGAGCGCCTACCTTTATCTTCCCGAATCCACGGTTGAAATGCAGTAGACTCGAGTGAACTAATTAAAACGTCGAACGACGAAATATTTGTTAAACAAATATGTAATCGTGGAAAAGATCCTCATAGAGGATGTTATTATCTAGGACATTCAACGACTTTCCTTGATTGTCAGGTATCTATTGACGAAATGGCCGCTTCTTCAATGTTGGTGGTGGGCAGTGGGCAGTGTCACCACAGGTTAAATTGTCTATGAGTCCCAGACACTTAAAAAATGAGTAATTTTGAAAATAAATGAGTTGCAACAAAGATGTTTGATACAATGCCGCCTTATGTGAAAAAAGAAACTTGTATGTTTTACTGCACTGGAGAACTCAGTCTCAAGACTGATCCATTGTACAACCAGTAACTTACAATTCCCGCCGAAGACCACCAGCGCTTTGTGAAGAAGAATTAGGGCCGAAGACCTGCCCTTCGAACAAAGGCGGAACTGTGACAGAAGAAGTACTCTGCCGGGTTGTTGTCCTCTCCACTGGCCTCGCCGGGTGCATCTTCGCTAAAACCATGCACATTACGGCTGGATGGCACAGTTTGTTGAGTGCCTAGTTAGTTGGTTCTCACGTTCGAATCACAGTGAAAGCAGAGGTAATGCTTTTATCCGGTTTTGAAATCTTGTCCCGTCACCATTTGCAGCACTGAGTATCGCAATGGACTAATATTGGTGTAAGTGTTCTGTCAATATCGCTGGTTGCCCAATAACCTAACCTAATCTAACCTAAGTGCTTGGCAAAGGTGTAGTGGTCCGTTAGTACTCAGGTAAGTCGTCTACATTTCATTCAGACGTTTGGGAGCATATGCTCGGTCTGTCTACATCCTGGAGAGTTACGCTATCGCGATTGTGCTGTCGATAGGCGCAACCTTCAATGTTAGCTCTAACCACAGACACAGGTAGTCCCAGCGCAGGTTCAAACAATGAGAAAATTTCCTCTGGTACTCTGGTACCTCTAGCAAGTCCAGTCCTGGTTGCAGTCAATTTTTCACACCTTATCAAAATAGAAATGTGAAATAAAATAACGTTAAATCTATGTCTAAAAATAATGAGTCCCTTTAACTCTATAGAGTTCCTGTGGTAACACTGGCAGTTGGACATTGTGACAGTGGGCAACAAGGAGAAAGTATCCTTAAACCAGAGGGTATTTATAAGCCACCAGTAATGAGGATAACCAATCGCAAATGTTTTAAAGCTACTTCATGCCATAGCATAAATGCGACTTATCCGCTAAAAATATCTAGCCATTGTTTTAGCCGTTTGCACTGAGTTAACTGTCGAGGCCTAAATAAGCCGAATCTACGGATGGAGAGTCTGGTAACTGGATGAAAGAGGCCATGCTGTAGGAACGTACACCATAGCACTACTTCTTCAATTATTCGGACAAGTTGAATAACTCAGCGGTCGTGCTGTTGTGAGTCTGTGCGTCGACTCCTACGCACTTGATCCTTCGATGTCTAGAAAAAAAAATATTTTTATCCAGCTCTTCCGAGTCACTGATGCTCAACAAGTAGTTACTGTCTCTATAGAAAAAAAGTTTCTCTAACTTGGCCGTTCGGAGAGGGTATAAAACGGTGGGTTCCTTCTAAACATGGGAAAACAAGAGTACCCACAATACGATTGGTTATTGCAGAAGCGAGGCCCTGGCCCTTTACGGGCTGCAGCACCATCCACATTATATTATGATTAAATAAGCCAACGTATTTCGTAGCTTCTTATCCAAACCACTTTGGTCCGCAATGAGACCATATTGACCTAAGTGGGACTGCCATCTGAAGTCTGCCACTAAGAACATCACTTAAGGCTATATCGCATTTGTATCGGTAGGAATGCGGGGCAGTCGTGCGCTTCAGTTTCACAGGCCCTAATATTGTAATCCCAACTCATTTTAAACATAGTTTAAATTACACATATTTTAAACGTATTTCTCAGTTTGAATTTTTGCCAAACGGAGTTGACAATTTGTGCAAGTTATTGATTTCGGATTCACGACCCCACCTCTTTCGAGTCTCTGACAATGCTCAAAGAGTATTTCCCGTCTAGAAAAAGCTTCTCAAACTCGGCCGTTCGGAGTCGGCATAAAACTGTAGGTCCCTTCCACTCGTGTGAAGACAACAGCACGCACAACACGAGTGGTTGCTGGGAAGCTAGGCCCTGGCCCTCTACGGACTGTAGCGCCACCCATATTATATATTATTATAACCAAATTCAAAACGTTACAGAAAGCTTGTAAAGACAAGACCACATAATTTCAATTTAGCTCTGAACATAAATATCATGCGGAAAAGTGGTGCATAATCCGAAAAACACCCTGTATTCGAATATTTGTTTGCAGGCAAACAAACATCTTAAGCCATGCTTGTTCAATTGAATTGTCTAGTGAGCGTCTTCTGGTACACTCTATTCCATTAAGCATGTCCAGCTAAAAACACACAGTTCTGATGAACGATTGATTTCTCTCACACGAATTAGAACAAAACCGAAGTAAAGTGACGCGTAAAACGCTTGTCACTGTCACCAGTCTTGTGACACACGACCACTCGAAGGACGCATAAAAACGATCCCCCGATGAGTGTGGGGCGAGTTCATAAATCAACCGCAAGACTCGTTTCATTGGCGAAAACAAAGCAGAAAAACACCGAAACTACAACTTCACCAACTAAAGGAGCCTAAAACGTGTTTTTGTCCGTGCGTCACGACGTAAAACTATCGAAATGTTTGTCAATTCACCAAACAACCAAGCCAGCACATTTGTGCATACCTCAGATTCCATCATTCTAGACAAACAGGAAGTGGTCGATGAGTCAGTCCGACTTAGTCTGCGCTTACCTTCTCTTTTGCGAAATTCAAATTCTTCCCGGTATTCGACGCAGATTCAAGGCGATAACTAATTCACAATGATTCGCGTTAAACGAGAGTAAATCAGCGGAGTTAAGCGAATTCACGAATTTACAAAAGTTTTTAATCGGAAAACTGAGTGTGAAACGTAAGCGGCGAGGGGTTTTTTCGGTCATTCATGGCGGGTGCCATGAGTCGGTGTTGGGAGTCACACTTCATTGGATTTGGCGGTTTCTCTGCAGGTGCTCGTTAAAAATGTGCTGGTATCCTATGAACATGAGTCGCTGTGGCGGTTGATTTATGGGAGAAACCTTGTATTTTATTTTTGTTGAAAATCACACGCTTTGGGAGTATTTACTTGCGTATGGCTGATTTTGGTGGTGGCGTAATAGGTGTTATGGGTGGGTGCATCGATTCCTGTGGTGGATTCAATCGCCACAATGAGGAACTTTCATAATATAGATTTCCACTGGCTTCAAGGGCAAATCTGCCTAGAAACAGCTTCTCAAACTTCTCCGTTCGGATTTAGCATACAAACTATAGATGTCCTCGACTCGTGAAGGCACAAACGCAAGTGGTTGCTGACGTTCATTTTCACCTCATTATTTTGTATATATTATCGTTGCTTATCATAGGCATCCATTGTTGCCTCGATTATCGTATTATTCGATGGTTATTATTGGTTACGCGTTGCCTACTAATACCTGCCACCGAGTAGGTTCTCCCATAATCAGAGAAGAACACTTCTTGAAGCCAACCAGTTCTTCGAACCAATCTTGAACGAAATTTCGTACATTAAAAAGCGGGTCCAAATTCTCGATTAAAGCATATTTCATGATGTCATTTAATTGTCTTCACCTTCATTGTCGTTTTGGCCAAACACAGGTGCTTGCGAACGGAAATACCGCTTGGTTTAAGTATTTCCGGTCAGTCGTTCATTGAAGTGAAATTTGTTTAATTAATGTCATTCCCGGATGTGGTTGAGAAGCTTAAAGTTAAAGTAAATCAAAGAAGACAGTTGTGTGGTTTCTAGTCTTTAAAGTTATTTTAATTTTACAATTCGTTGGTGCAAATGGGAGACAAACGAAATCCACACTCATTAAGACAGTTTTTAGGTTCGATACTAAGCACAGCAAGACCTCGAACATCGGTATTCGTTGCATCGAGTTGGCAGTACTTTCGGTACATACTACCGACTCGCGGTATCGATTTTGGAAGTCATAGAAGTGAGGATGATCCTCCAGAATATACAAAACTATAAAAAACTATATAATATGGGTGGCGCTATAGCCCATAGCGGGCCAGGGCCTAGCTTCTCGAACGAATGGAAGGGACCTACAGTTGTATGCCGACTCCGAACGGCCGAGTTTGAGAAGCTTTTTCTAGACAGGAAATACTCTTTGAGCATTGTCAGTAACTCGAAAGAGGTGGAGTCGAGAAAATTATTTTTGTCGCTCAGAGCTGGAATCGAACCTAAGACGTCGAGGTTGGGGTCGACGCACATACCTACAACGCCGCGGGATACCCTTCCTTTACCCCTAGTAATTGTTGAGTGCCATTCGCTCCTCCTGTTTGCTTGTTGCTTACTCTCAAAATGCCGATTTGTTGCCTTTAGGATTTTGATTCGAAACTTGGTCAGGGTAGGAGAATCTTTTTTCTTATGCGACGACTTACACTACAACCCCCACTTACGTATGTTCTAATGGCATTGAATTTTCCTTCTCTTTTCAGCTTGGCCTCGGCTTGCCAATGATGATATCCAACAGTCACAGCATTCCCGGTTGGAATGGAACAGGTCCCTTTCCGTCAGCGGCAGATCGCAAAGGTCTGTGCGTGCCCCTGCCAATTGGCTTTCCGAATGTTCAAAACGCAGATCTCGTCAATTCTCGGCTCCCTCCCTACAACAACCAGAAGAATGAGACCTCCGAAACAATAGAGATCGACGAAAAGGACGAGGACGAGACTACCCAACCTGCCACCAGCCCTCAGCCAGTACCCGTCACCAGTCAGATGTCCACAGCGCCAGCCTCGGACGAATTGGAAATCAAGCAGGAGGTGTCTGACTTCCTGCACCAACACCCGCCCACAACGCGCACCGAATCGAATCGATCGTACACCAGCTCACCGGAGGACAATCGAATAGAGAACGATGACTACGCCCAGGATCTGCGAGTGACTGCGTCTGCCCGGGGCATCGACTTCAGTCGGTTCGGGCTGGCCCGGGACTTGCTGCAACAAAGCGAAGATTATGACACGAAATTCTCGCCATCATTCCCGCGAAAGCAACAAAGCAATCATGTCCACTCGAACACACAGCCATCGGGGGGCGTGACGGCCGGCAACAGCGAGCACGACGACTGCGACTATGTGGGCTCCAATGTTTCCATAAAGCTGCGCTCAATGGAACGCACTCAAAGGATAATAGCCGAGAAACTCATCAGCGAGGTTTTGTTCTACGGGCAAATCGCTGAACTTGAAAAGACTGCGAAAATCCTACCCAAATGAGGAGGACACTGTAACAAAAGAGACGACTGTGATGAACTGTTTTAGAGGGGGGTGCGGACGTAGAAGTGGGTCGACGGCCAGGGACGACACTTGTAAATACACGTTACCTTGTACGCTTGTTGATACTGAGCAGTTTCAAACCCTTCTTCGTTTTTTTTTTTAATTTTCTGTTTGTTTTTCTTAGAACGTATGTTGAGTGTAATTTAATATAGACGCATGTATGCATGGAGATTGTATAATATAATAAGAATATACATATATGACACTAGAAAGGTGTGTTTGTTTCGTTTTATTTGGGTGCATTTTGTCGGTGCACGAAGTCAGGGGAGAAATGGTGTTTGCTGGCCACTTTTTAACTGACTCTTTGGAGAACTGGCAGCAAGTCGAAGCTAAGTTTGCATTTGCGAAGAATGATGATCTGCAATCTAAGTTTTGTTTCCAGAAAAAAAATAATTAAAAAAATTACCCGGCATTCACGCCATTGTTCTAGTAAATAACTACTGCTACCACCGAATCCACGACTCTAGAGATTGTATCGTTAATTTGATCTTAACGTCAAAAAGTGACTGAACCACATTTGAAAACCGGATAAAGCATAGCCTTTTTACTGCGACTCGAACCTGGAGCTTCTCTACCCAAGGGAAGGCACTCAACAACCATTGTTAGGCTTCACACAGAAAGAAATCCAACGGCCAAATGGTTCATGCAGTTTTTTTTATAATTTGCGCGTGCTCAAGGGGTTATTAAAACCATTAATTGTCGAATTAATACCCGAGACACAGCACGGGCCGAAGGTATAGAGGGAGAGAGATAGAGAGGAGGTACCTGTGCACATTGCTCTTAAATATCTGCGGATTGTAATCTATGGGGAATATTGAGCTGGGAAGAGTATTCGTTTGGTGCGGCTAAGAAACGAGTCTCTAAATTCGCTGTGCGTCCGAATGCAGGCTTAAGGGTAAACTGATGTGTATTCCTGGACGTGTATTGCGGGTGAATTGAAGGAGAGGAGGAATGCAGTTGACTAGCTCACTTGAGCATCATTTGTTAAAATAACGATAAAACACGGTTTTGAGATATGGCACCTGACAGTGGTTCCCTTGTATTGAGTAGATAGGGAAATAGCATCCCCATTACAAAAGTCGTTTAACGCCTAGTGTCGAAACGGCTCTGTGATGTCAGTATTACGATCAGAAATAAGAGAGCAAGGAGATATCCATCTTCGGCCTAGTCCCCCTAGTCCACAAAGCAGAGGAATATGAGAGTACTCGAAATCCCTTATATATCACAAATACTTTCACAAAAACCATGTATCCACCACAATATGGCGGCCGATTCGTGGATTTTGTGCCACAACCATGTCCTATTGTTCGACGAGTGTTCAGTTGGTTCATGACTTTAATGGTAGAATTGGGTAAATACAGATTTAATGCCACGTATTTTTTACAGGAATATTTTGCATCAATCTTAACCATTAATTTAATTCATAGCCTATTTCTACGTAATACGTGAGAAATGCAGTCACTTTCATACCATCTTACCTTATCTTAACTATAAAGCAGACAGTTTGTGTGTCTGACCGACAAAGGCTCCGAAACTACACGTCGCAGAGCTCTGAAATTTTCAACAAAAATCGTTCTAAAATCTAGATGATGAATGTGACGATTTTTAAATCGGTAGAACATACGGTTCGGAAGTTACGAGCACTTTTTAAACGGGAATAAAATTCTCAAAATAAGGGTGGTTGCATCAAGCCGATATGAAACCATTTCAAATTGCGTAGTGGTGGATATCAACCATCCCCCAGTGTGTTGTAACTTCCATACAACACATTTTTCATATTTTTCTTTGGTGCAACCATTCATTTTTTTCTACGTCGAACATATACGAAGGACTGTTTGAGTCACCAAACGAAAGGGAAACGATAAACATTTTCGCACTTTTCTGATTTTGTCATACCCAAACTATCTATGCATGTACAAATTATGTTTTTTGCCGTGAAGTTTATTAAAAAAAACAAAATTTGTTTTTCATTGGACAACTGTTCAGTTTAATGCACGAATCAGAACTGAACTTAAAAACTAAATTACACATATTTATATGGCTTGGATTAGTGTGACGATGCCGTTGTCTTCACTTCTTCAAGTGCGTTCCTGGAATTTGGGATGCGGATGTTTAGACGATGAGCTGCGGATATTATTGGCTATTGATGAATGAGATGGTGCTGATGACAACTTGTTGTCTCAGCATTTCTGCAAGTGCGTTCTTAGAAGGAGGACAGCGGATGTTGTTGTTTATTGATAGATTACTTTCGCAGTGCTTCTTGACAATTTCTGCTGAGATTCGATTATAGTTTGATCGTAGAGTTTGCTTGGGCTAATGCTTCCCGAATGATGACCGGATGCTTTGAAGCTTCTTGGAACTAAATTGGTGCAATGGGTTTGGTTTGGAAAATGTGACATTTATGGTGTTAACCTACATATACACATCTACACACAAATCATTCAATTTTGGTTAAATTGTGAATATTGAACTTCTGGCCGGATTAGCCGATTTAGATAAGATTTCAGAGCTAGACTAATTACATAATGTGTTACAAGACAAGCTTTTCCATCTTGTCGGCAAAGGAGGTGAAGCTTTTCCTGTCTCACCTCTGTAGGTCCCAGTTTTATGCCGACTCTGAACGGCCAAGTTTGAGAAGCTTTTTATAGACAGGAAATACTCTTTCAATACTCTTGTTGTCAGAGGTGGGGGTCGACGCATATACCCACAACGCCACGGGCCACCATATCAAACAAATGCATCAAAAAAATTTCTGGATTTTACATAATTTTTATTGTAATGGAAACTTCACACAAAAAAGTTCCTCTTGATGAAAAAAGAACAAACAAGTTCTTAAACTTCAGAACGACGTGAAAAGTTATGCTAATTTATCGTAGATTACTGAAAGAACTGTGATTTCACTTTATAATGAAGCACTCTTTAAAAATCCACTCTTTAGCCAGTCTTGACTAATGCTATGGATCGATATCTGTACCGACATACATCCTGTAAAGGCCATTTTATGAGCCTTAGCTTGAAGGTTCGCTTTTAGAATTTGTAGCAAGCTTTTCTTTTGCTCCCACATCTTCCTAGACCAAGATATTCAGCTTTAGCACAGAATCCATTCGAACTACGAAAAAAATGCTATCAAGGAATTACGAACGCCGACGTAAATAACTTCTCGTAGAATAATGTACAAATTTCCAATTTATTCGTATTCAGTGATAGCGGCCTTCACGAAATATGCAGCAGATTTTTCATTATGATTTGACTTCTTATGATTTTGTTATCGATTGCTATGGAAATCGTGATAGGGGTGATTCCAAAGGGATACAATGACCATACGCCAAGGAATAAGTCATAAACCTTAATGTTAAACGTTGAGAAGCGTATGCAAGGATGTACTTTTAAAAGTCTATCTCTTTTGCTTAAAGATCTATTTAATATTGTGACCAATCCCGTATAAAATAATGATAACGAAAAGCTAGTGACTTTTATTCTTTAGATCGCATCCGCCTTGCATTGCTACCAAAACTGTCTACTTTGTCTCATTGTAAAATTATTGTTGTTTTATGAGATCTCTGTCTTGTCTGCATCTTTTTTTTGGCATTGAAAGTTACGGTGGGCTCATTTTTGATCTTAATTAAGTACGTCATACTGCACACTCGGATGGGTTTGACAGAAATTTCAAAACAAAAAATGTCGTGGTATCCTAAACTCGTCCATATTCATTATTTTCGTTTTGCCTCTTTAATGGCTGTACCTCGGCAGTACTTGATAAAACAAACATTTCTATTTTGGACAAAACATACCGACCGTGTAGACCGACGATGTAGAAAGCAGAAATGAAACAGAAGTTCAGAGCTGATTGTGTCCTTGTACAACCGAAAATTTGGTCGAATAATCACGAACCACCGACCGTTGGTTCGCTTGTATTCAGAATTCAATGAACATAAGAGTACACCCTGTGAATGTTATTCTCTAATTTATATGTGAAAAGTCTCAAAGAGGCAAGAGAGGTTTTTTGTCTATGCCCAGAAAGAAACAAGAACTGAGAACAAAATTCTCTATGAAATCTATGCGACTGGCTTACTGAATATCAGTGGGGTTGCGTCCATATAATGATGCGCCGCATGCAACGTAATATTCACACTTTTGCTCATACAATGGAGACGAAGTGTGAGGAAATATTGAACTAAATTCCGTTTAAAAATAGTAAAATTGATTTACAATTCTGAATCGTTCTTACATCTAAAAAAGTAAGTTTTTAATATTCTCATGCTTAAAGTGGAAGTTGAACATAATCTACCATAGTTATTATGTGATATGCACTAATTTTAATCTGGGCTCAACAACTGACGTCATATTAAAAAAATAAGATGCGGGAACATATTACTTTGTATTCTGAGTATGATGCGTCCATTTAACCCGATTCCTACCGTGTTATCTTTTGATATTCCACTCTTCAATTGTGTCAATACAACAAGCAACACGAATCTCTTAATATGATTAATATAATAAAATATTGGTTTGTTTCCTTCATCTGCACACACAAGCGACAGTTTCTGCAAACACACAAGCCATCGTCACTTCTCAGTCGTCATTCGCTTTCATATCGTTTCGCTGCTCTACGTAAACACATATGTACACTGCACACATCATGTTGTATGCCCCTTCTTGAGCATCTCCCATAAGAAAACAACCCCAAAACCATAGCAAAGCGAAGAGTATTAAAGAGTGAACAAATTATAGTACCCGAAAAATGTCGTGTTATAAAATATCTGGCTTTGTTAAGACCAATTGGTTTCCTGTATAGAAATTGAAGCCGACAGAGGACAAAATGGTACGAATTGGATTTGGTTTCATAAGAACTTCCTCGATCGAATCATCACAGCTTATCCAATCATCCACGTACATTTCGTCTTGGATCTCTTGAGCTCAGTCACATTCAGACTGTTTTTAGAATTAAAACCCTTAATCGTCCTGCTTTATTCCTGCGAACAATCATTGGATAATTTGTTTCCTATTGTCTGACTGCGATTTGCCGGTACGTACATCTTTCCGATGTCGTCTATAAATGTGTACTGGAATCTTCTCCCAAACAGAATGATGTCGACTATAATACATTCTTGTAGTCTTGGATCTACTAGAATATGAAAACTAAGTGAAGTTGTATCAATGGTTTCCTTCGAAGACATTTTTATTGTACTAGGCTCTGTTGTCTATCGTTTGCCCGATCCACAAGAAAGGAGACCCCTTCAACTGCGCCAACTATCGAGGGATCAGTCTTCTTAACATCGCGTATAAGATCTTCTCTGCCGTTTTGTGTTCCCGCCTGAAGCCATTCATTAATAATCTGATAGGTCCATATCAGTGTGGCTTCAGGCCAGGAAAGTCCACAACAGACCAAATCTTCACACTACGGCAGATCCTGGAAAAGACCCAAGAAATGCAAATCGACACTCACCATCTGTTCGTCGATTTCAAGGCCGCATATGACAGCGTGCATAGAGACGAGCTATACAACGCCACAGTTTGACATTCCTGCCAAACTTGTCAGGCTGTGAAGGATGACGATGGAGAACGCTTGCTGCTCCACCAAGGTCGGTAAAGAACTCACCGAGACCTTCAATGTCAAAAAAGGTTTTAGACAAGGCGACACGCTGTCATGTGATTTCTTTAACATCGTCCTGGAGAAGATCGTGCGAAACTCACACGCCAACACTAGAGACACGATCTTCCAGAAGTCCGTGCAATTGTCAACATACGCCGATGAAGTTGACGTGATTGGCAGAACTCAGCGAGCCGTCAGTGAGGCTTTTGCTAACGTTGGACGGAAGCGGCTAAAATGGGTCTGGCAGTGAATGAGGGCAAAACGAAGTATATGCTGTCCTCAAAAAAGGGCATACAACATCGACGTCTTGGACAGAGCGTCACAATGGGCAGCTTTAACTTCGAGGTAGTCAAGGACTTCACTTATCTCGGCTCCGGAATAAACTGTACTAATAACATCAGTATCGAGATCAAGCGTAGGATAACTCTTGCCAACCGCTGTTTCTTCGAGCTCAAGAGGCAATTGAGTAATAGAGCCATGTCTCGAAGAACCAAGTTGACTTTATACAAGACCTTGATCATCCCAGTCCTGCTATACGGCGCGGAGGCATGGACAATCTCGAAAGCGGATGAAGAAGTCCTTGGTCTATTTGAAAGAAAAGTTCTGCGTGCGATCTTTGGTCCTATTTATGTTGACGGGTTCTGGAGGAGAAGATTCAACCACGAACTGTACGGGCTGTGCAGCGGCATAAGCCTAGTTAGGCGTCTACAGATCCAACGCCTACCGTTGCTATGTCATGTAGAGCGTATGGACACCACAGCTCCGGCCCGAAGAATCTTCGAATCCGAACCTGTCGGGCAACGCAACAGAGGACGCCCGCATTTAAGGTGGCGCACCCAAGTGGAGAAGGACCTTAAACAACTTGGTGTGCGAAACTGGAGACAGCTAGCCAGGGATCGCGCTAGTTCGAGAGGCATGTTGGTTGCGGCCCAGGTCCACCCCGGACTGTAGCGCCACACAAAGAAGAAGAAGGCTCTGTTGTTAGGTTTGAACTAATTTTTCAATTGTGACTTACGTGTTTTTTTGACTAATCAGTATTCGGTTTAGTCATGATTCTCAATAAAACGCTGAGTTAAATTTTTCTTCCGAAAGTTGGTACGCGTGCTTAATTCCATTGCATTAGATGTTAAAATACTCTAATGTCAAAAAAAAGTGAAATTTAATTCTCAAAAGCAAAGAAAATGCAAAAATAATGGATAGCCAAACAAGCAATATTTTATAAACTTGAGCAAGTAACATCACATCAGTATACACTTACAAGTGTCAAATTATAGAGTGCTACCAACTTTTAATAAACAAATAGTTTCCTTTGCCGCCATCTATGAATGAGATTTTTCAACGCGTCCTAGTCAGTGATGACATTGAAGTTTTACTAAGTAGTTTTAACTCAGTAAGTTGTTTAGTTGTTGCTTCCCTGACTCTCACTGAGTATTGATTTGTTAAAAAACACATCTTACTAAGCTGAGTACTGACCAGTCAAAAAACACACCTTACACAATGTAGGTAGTTTTAGAAAGCTGTTGCAGATGGATATATTTTTCTGAGTTACCATTTCAAATTTGCCACGCCACGCTACTGCTGAATACCTCTCGTAATTTTAAGTAATGCCTACTACAACTCGAGGAAGCACAGAGAATGCAAATGATTGAGAATAAATTCAAACTTTCGCTGTTCAACTACCCCTTATTGGACAAGGAAAGTTTGTTGGGACACCCCTTGTTTGTAACGCTCACCAGTCCGTATGGCGCAGTTGTTTCACCTCGAACCTGTGGATTCATAATCTCGCACACGAATAAAACCCAAAAAGCATAAGTGATACATATATATAGGTAGACATTTATTTCTCAAATACACATACATTATGTTTTGTTTTTTTTCCAAAAATACTTATGATTAGGATTACTTATGAAAGTGTCATAAGTCTGTTCATAACATACTTACGATGGCAAATTCGACAAAATTATCACACACTACAGAATAGATTTTTCAAACATAAATTATTTGAATATATCGTATTGTGAATATGTTCCATTCTAGTGCAGTCTTCCGGTGTGCTTCTCCATTTTGCCGACCTTGCAAGCCTCGTAAGTATTCTGCCCGGTACGAATCCAGACGAAGGGCTCATTCAATCCGTTCATGTTGTTTGCGCTACTGGGACCGGCCACATTACATTGACCACTGGGACCGGCGACATTGCACTGAACACTGGGACCGGGGAGATTACTTGGCGCATTGGGAGGCGGAATGTGGCACTGAGCACTAGGAGCAGGAGCGTTGTAAACAGCAGTAGGAACCGAGACGTTGTATGGAGCACTTTGAGCGCGAAGGAAAGCCTTGGTCAAGGTTTGCAGTTTTTTCCTGGAAATAATCGCCTGGATTTCAGCGTGCAGCTCGTACGCAGCGACTGGCGGCATTTTCTTCAGCTGCAGAGCAACGCACTTTCCGAACGCATCGAACTCGTTGGTGGATATGGTAGCTGGCGCAGCCGGCTTCACGGCGGTCACTGCCTTATTCGGGACTTCTTTCACCGGGATCGGCTGGGGACAGGGAACAGAACTCGTCACCGGGTTCTCCTCCTCGTCGGACTTGCAAAGAGAAACGGATTAACATCAGCAGTCTCGAGTGGACTTTCGCATTCGATGTGTACTCACATAGAAGGACAGTCGGCGAATTCGGATGATTTTTCCCCAGAAATTGTCGGCGATTTTATACCATCGGTAGCGAGGTATGAACTCTCCTCCGTCCTTGCGTACCTCGTACATGCGGCGTTTTTCCTTCGTGAACGCGGCCTTCAGTTCGAGCACCTTGCGCTGCATCAGCTCGGCTCCACATCCTGGCAGGTTCATGTGCCGCGACAACTTGTACAGGGCGGCAGCCTTGCTTGCTGGGTTGGTGAAGTTCTTACTGGTGCGGTTCCACAGGCAGGGAAACGATTCCAATTTCTTGAGGAACCTTATGCTCATGGATTCATTCCAGTTGTTTGCTGACTCCTCCATTGTTGATTTTGCCTGGGACTCGATGCGATGAAGGGGATTTGTTTGAAAATACGGAAAAAAACTTCTCGGCTTGTATGCTTCGGAATGCACGCTGAAAATTGTGTATCTGTATCTGGGAGATGAAAAATATCGCGTCTGCGCTCGGAGGCTGTGGTAAATTGGTTCAGTCGGTGAAATCAGTTGATAAGGTGCAACACGAGTGTTGTCAATTATGATTTGCTGATAAGATTTCCGCATCCGACATTTTGAGGTGCCCTTCACGGAACATTTCGAAGGCATTCCAGAAGGGGATTGTGCGCGATTATTCAGTGGAGTACGGAAGTAAATAATTCGGTGCAGGAAGTATTTTAAGTTATTTTCCGCGCCCTTATGGGGATGTGCTGGATGCAGTCACAGGGTGAGATAAAGGATACAGGGCAACTGTTGCTGGGTTGAGGTGTACAAGTGTGTTGTAATACAAATGATAATCGATATCAATGGACGAAATAGGCTTCGCGGTGTAGTTTGTGGGTGCGTGTGGATTCCACACGAGAAAGTCTTACAATTCACGGCTCCCTTCTATAGAGACACTGACTGCGAGAAGTGTCATCCACCTTAAAAAGCTTCTCAAACTTTGCTTTTAGGAGTCGGCTTAAAACTGAAAGTTCGATCAAATCCTGAGAGAAGCAGCAATCAGGTCCACGCCTTTTGATAGTTTGGTTACTAGAAACTGAAACCCGTGATTTATTGTGTCGGCCCGTTAAAAATTCTGTTAGCAACATGCAAGATTTTTTTATAGAAGAGTATACCTCTGAATCTTAAGAAGATCAAGAAACAGTGAACTGATTCAGTTATGTAGCTAGGTCTTGGTAGTGAACACCAACAGCAAATTATAGCATGATTCTATTTCAATGGTTAATAATCGATCACAATTAACACGTAACTAGATTTGACCAATCTAAACATAAACTTTTGTGGAAACTGTTCGTAAAGTCACGATTTTACTGTTACCAAAACATGATTGCTTCTGAAAAGTTAAACTAAATTTACATTTCATTTAAAATGTATATAACACCACTTACTTAAGTTTCCAGAAGTATTCATTCACTCTCATGTACCCACATGGTAAAATTGAACGAAACTTAACGAAACTGAGCGAAGTGGTGATTATGGCACTGTGCATAGTTATATGGTGGTGGCCCGTGGCGTTGTGGGTATGTGCGTCGAGCCCAACCTCGGTGTCCTAGGTTCGATTCCAGCTCTGAGCGACACAAACAATTTTCTCTACCCCACCTCTTTCGAGCTACTGACAATGCTCAAAGAGTATTTCCTGTCTAGAAAAAGCTTCTCAAACTTGGCCGTTCGGAGTCGGCATAAAACTCTAGGTCCCTTCCACTCGTGTGAGGACAATAGCACGCACAACACGAGTGGTTGCTGAGAAGCTAGGCCCTGGCCCTCTACGGGCTGTAGCGCCACTCATATTATTATATTATTAGTATAGTTATATAAGTATTATTACCAATGCAATTCGCTCGATTGGTTAAATGGATTTAAGACTCCCTACCGTGAAAGTATTCGTAGCATATTGCGTAAAGTCGACGTACCTATTATACCGTGGACTTTAAAAGTATCATCAAAGTAACACACCGATAAATATCGTAATATCGTGGCTGGCTCGTGGTGTGGGTGGTGGGTATGGCAGTCAACAACAACGCCCTTGAATCTCGACGTCGCATACTCGATCTCTGCTCTGTACGACAAAGACAATTTTTGCGACAATTTTTCTTTCGATTCAATGACAATGTGCAAAGAGTATTCTTGTCCAGAAAAAGCGCTCCAAACATGGCCGTTCGGAGTCTGCATGAAGATGTAGGTTCCTTTCACTTGTGAGAGAACAATACCACGCAAAAAACGAGTGGTTGCTGGTTGCTATATTGTTATTATTTTTATTAAATATCGTAACAATATACACATCAAAAGTTGCTATTTTTCCTGGTAAAACGCAGCATTTTGTCCAAGAATATATATGTATGTGCATGACTTATTACAGGTTTCGTATTAGAAATTGCAAGCAAGCAAGAAGAAATTGCCTTCCATTGCTGAGACTAGTGTGCACGTTGCCCTGCCATCAAGGACAATCTAAATAAATTGGTGTTACGGCTCATGTATACCTCTGTAATTGTTGCAAGTGGTAGAATAGTGGATGGGGCATATGGAGCTGATGTTCCAGTCATCCACTATTTCCTGTGGGTTCTAGACTACCCTCGCAATTTCGAAGAGCCCGTTTACCTTTCCTAAAGCTTGAGGCCAGAATGTGGCTTGCTTATAAATTGCCTGTCCCTCTTCTTATGTACAAGCTAGTGAAAGATAGTTCTTAAAACGTGAGACGGCAGTGCAGCGTCCATACATTTGCGACACAAGTAGCACGAGAACGAGGGCAGCTTTAGGAAAATACTCGTGCGCCATTTACTAGGTGACTAATTCAAAGCTGATTAGTTTGGGCTATGTGTTTTCATTTAACGACTCAAAACACCAAACAGTACATCTTCCAAATATGTTTCTAAAGTTAAAGAACAAGTTGAAGGGATCTTCAACTGGGGACAAGACTTTACACCACTGAGTCCTTATTTGAAGACGAATGGGGTTTGAAATGCTCAACCCTTCTCAGATCAATATCTTCGACAAACAATTAGGCTTAGACTATTTTGTGTTGATCGGGATAAATGGTGTTATCTATGGTCACACGCAAGAAGGGAGGGTGCAGTCTGTTCCGTGTGTTGAAGGGTCAACGTTAGTAAAACTAGACATATTTTGTCTATCACTCCTTATTCAACAACTTCACAATAATGCCGCGTTCACACACCCTCTAAGCATCACGCTTAGATGCATATACACATGTCGAAAAACATATTTGCTTGCTGTTGACCAATATGGAAGCAGCATCTTTAACGTTGCTCATCATGATGCTTGTTGGAATGTTGTTGCTTTTGTGAAAATAATTGAACATTTTTCAACTTGGAAGTCTTGTTTCTCAAAAGGCAATTATGAGTAACTTGCTGTTTACGGCTTTTAGTTCATTCGGGTAGTTATCAAAAGTCCTCGAAATTATTTCAGATCTGATCTCGCGGGCAACGTTTCTGAATGAATAAAATTTCAAAACGAAGTAAGCAATCTCACGAACACACCTAATGGTGCAGTGGACCCAGTGTTACCACAGGGACTCTATAGAGTCATTTTTTTTAGCCTGATTCGAGGACTCATATTTTTTAGATTTGATTTTATACTAAAACTGCATCCAGTAATGGCTCCGGCCAGACTTCGAGCCAGGAAAGGAATGTAGTCGTATCTTCATGGATGGCCCAAAAACCAATGAAGTGTCCGGCGCTGGTATTTTTGTGGCGGGCGACAACACTACACTGAACACCTTATTATATTATCCTTCTTGTTGTCCCTTGACAGATTGCAGACAACTTACCTTGTGCTTGATTTAAGAAACCACCCTCTGCGACGAATGTGGACAGGACAACGACACAGCGGAGCACTTCATGTCACTGTCCCGCCATTGCTTGGATCAGGTGGTAGGTCTACGGCGATGATGTGGTGGGAGCTGATTCTGTAGGGTCTTCATCACGGAAGCTCCTGCTGGTCTTCCTAAGGAATTTTAGGTTGATGACTGGTAGTACAAGGGATCAGTCTTGAGCCTGAGTGTTCCAGTGTATTATTAAAAACCTCCAACAAAGAAAAACATAATTTTCATTTACTCATTTAAGCTTCTGGGACTCATAAATAATTTAACTTGTTGTAACATTTATCTGGACCACAATATCCACTTTTCGCAGTTGTTTTAAGTTCCTTCACTTTTGTTAATGGATCACATATGTCTAGTTTTGCAGTGAAGGGTTAAACATATTTTGATGTAAATTTAATAATTTGTTTTGTTTTTCATGGGGGAAGTATTATTTCGAGTTAGTGTGTGCCAGTGTATACATAAAAACACGAGTCGTATGCCATTGTAGCTTAACAATAAAACATATGTGTATGTTTGCAGAGTTCGAGAACAGAATTCAGTCGTATTCTAGTACAAAAAACGAGTAACAAAATACTGGTTTCACATGACATAATCATATGTCAACTACAAACTTCGGACAATTTTTGTGTTGTCCTAGTGTACTCCTTGATACTTATTCGACTGCTTCCTCTTGACGTTCTGTACTTACCTGAAAGGTCTGAGCCTGAACAATAGTTGCCTTCCTTTGCAAAGACTAGTGTGCACGTTGTTTCGCCATCGAAGCCAATCTAAATAAATTCCTGTTGCAGTAAAAAACGGCTTTAGATGTTTCCCAGTACGATGTACAGGGACATGTAGGCAACGCTGAGCTGGGATATACCTCAGTAATTGTTGCAAGTGGTAGAACAGTGGATAGGGGCATATGGAGCTGATATGCCAATCATTCAAATGCTTTCCCAAATTTTGCAGTTGTTTTGGTCTATTCTCCCTACCAGAACATCGCCGAAAGTCTTGAAGAACTCTGATGGTAAGTTATCTGAGCCGAAGACTTTATTGTTCTTTAGCTTTAATGGTGTGTTGACTTGTTCAAAGCTTGGCGGAAGGCATACTTCATCCCTGGAGTTGAGAATTCCTCGTTCCCTATCACTCTCTTCTGGTACAGGCCCGCTAAGCAGCTTTAGGAAATGCTGCTCAAACACATCCACTATTCCCTGTTGGTTCTAGACTACCCTCGCAATTTCGAAGAGCCTCTTTACCTTTCCTAAAGCTTGAGGCCAGAATGTGGCACAAGTAGAAAGAGAACGAGGGCCGCGTTACAAAAATACTCGTGTGCCATTTACTAGTTGACTAGTTCAAAGCTAGTTAGTTTGGGCTATGTGTTTTCATTTAACGACTCAAAACAATAAGCAGCACATCTTACAAATCACATTTCTCAAATTAAGGAACAAGTTGAAGGAAAAATCGTGTAGTATCGATTATAATACGAAAGCAACAAATCAGTCGACAGTCGGCGTGTATAGATTATATAACATAATAATAAAATAGCGATAAAGCCTTTAAAGGGCCTTGTTCTAGCCTCTTAGCAACCACTTTTGTTCTGCATGCTATTGTTCTCTCACGAGTCGAAGCCACCTACCGTTTTATGCCGTTATCGCGGTCTTAGCTGTCATTCAGCCTTATCGCAGAATCCATTCGTAAGAATTGAAGTTACGGTACGAACTACGAAAAACTGGCATCACAAAATCCGAACGGAATTACGAGCTCCGAGGTGGCGTAGCGTCCATTTCGTAAACTAACAATCAGCCCTATCATGGAAAACGACGTATCTGAGATTCCCCTCACTCACTGGATTCACGGTCACTTGCCATAACGGCGGGCAGACTACCTTACCGATGGCTATTTCGAATTCGATACACCGATGTGTTGTGATAAGTGACAGCAATTAATGCTGGAAAAATTCCAAAATTTAAAAAAAGAGCAACCCAAAAACGTAAAAAAACGAAAAATGAGATAGGCGATCTACAAGATTTGGTGAAGTTTTTCTTTAAAGCTCAAAATTTTATTCGCTCTATTAAGTGCTATTTAATTTTTCAGACCCACGGCAGTATTTTCATATCCTGTAGATGTCTTCGAAACGAAGTTAAATCCTAGCTCGAAATCATTTTCACTCTAATCTTCACAACAAACATCCAGATACCCAATGAATTTAATGCGTTTGTCATGTCAAAGTTTGTGATTCATTTCGAACGTTTTCTACGATGACCCTAAAACGCATTCACCTTACCGACAAGTGAACAGATCACTTCAACGATCCAAAGTTGTGAATTTTAGTGAAACGTTTCCTCCGGCGTTTTCCACGAAAGGGGTGAATCCTTGATATTTAACTAACTCTCTCAATTTTCTTAATTCTACATTTAGGGGCTTATCGCGCGAGTCTATTCCCAATAGAATAAATGTCAATTAGAAATAAATTCTATTCACGGTATCGCGAAATTCTATTCGTAATAGACTTAACTCCGAATAGAAATAAAATCTACTACCGTCGTATCGCGAGTTTCTATTGCCATGGATATTTTTCTATTTGGTAGAACTGACAATTCTATCAGAAAATTACGATAGAATTTTGATACTACGTCAAATTCATTGAAATGGATAACAACGAAAACAAGTAAGTAGTACATAAAAATTATTCTAACATGTAAATATTTATTGTTATATGCATCGGAGACAATTTACAAACAAGCGGTAGATGGAGAAATTAGTGTGCCTAATGGATAAAATCCACTAATTGCAAAAGGCATTTGCAAAAAGCTGGAAGCAGACCATCATTGGAAGAAGTTCTCTTTAGAGCTTGTAGAGTTTCTAAGCCTGCATAAAAGCGTCAATCCTTGTGGACGTGAGTTTGGTTTAGATGTAACAGCCAGATCCATATAAGACATTGCCAATACAGAAGCACAGGATTATGATGCTTTGATGATTGCGGACGAAATTGGTGCAACAACAGTTAATAATCCCAATCAAACTCTCAGGAGTGATAGCCATCCTCCATCTGCATCCTCTTTCTCGAAGAATCACCGCAGAATCAATAAAACAAATGCAAATAACTTCACCGAGTCTTTTAAAATGACTCAGCAATGTGTTCTTTTATTGTTTCAATAGACTTACACTGTTATTAGAAATATGAATAGGTTTGAAGGTAATCAATGTCCAGAAACAATCACAAACGTTTTAAAAAAAAAAAACTGAAGTTAAAGGTAACTCAAAACAAGACAAGCCTGGATAGTAAAAAGTAATATCGACTTAAAAACTCGGGTATGCTCTACCCACTATTTATGATTTAAATTATTTAACGTTCCTTTAGTTTAGGGTATACCATAGTTATTGTTTTTATTCTCTTTTCATTGATCAGTAACAAGTTCCCATAATGTCTATGTTTCGTTAATTTTAATTACTAACGTAATTTCTGTTTTCTCTTATCACATTTCTTTGGAAACATTACGAATTGTGTATTTATTTTTATTGTTGTTTAAAGTTTTACATAATGTACTTATCGTTTTTTTCTTTTTCTTGTTTCATTAATTTTTTTCTTTCTGTTTTTACTCTAATTTGTCTATATTCTCTCATCTTCTTAAACGAAAACAAAATTGATTTGATTTTACCAAAGTCTTTAGACCCATATTTTTTCTCTCAATTTTCAGTGCACCCTTTTTTAGGTGTTCCGAAAAATATAGACTGACAACAAGGACGCTTCAAACTGATTGATGACGTTTTGTTTGTTTGTTTTTTTTCTCTTCTTTTTTAAATGAAAACAAAAGCAAATACAAAGTTATAATTCATTAAAAGTTTAACAGTTTAACACTAAAAAAAGTAGGTTTTTTTTTGTTTAAATTATTCATCCTTCGTTGAGCTACTGCAGGTGGTGGTCAGCAGTGTGGTCCATCGAGTGTCTCTGACAGTTTCAGAGATTTTGGTAAAGAGAATCAGAGTAAAGGTGGTACGGTAGATTTATTATATTCTTAGTATTCAAAACCAAATGAAGGTCCATTGCCACCGCTGGAGAACTGGAAGAACTGCCGGAACATTTGATTTGGATCAAATTCTGAAATAAAGAAAAATGTTGTTGGATTAAAATGTTTCATCATTCAGCAGATGTTTGTGCGCAAGCAAGGAGGAAAGAAGAATTTGTCTGGAGCGGTTTGTTACGATTCGATACATGCGTGATCGATCGAATAATAGAAATCGTCATTCGAAAAGTGACAGCAATCTACTGATGTTTCGCCTATTTCTTAATCACGTCGATTCCGAGCCACCCTTTGGCCGCAGCTGTCAAAGCTGACATGTGGGGAATAACCTCAACCATCTTGGGGTGCTGATTTGGAATCAGTTAGGCAAGTATTGAACTTTGTTGGTTGAGGACTACACTAGGACGGCACTACACAAAGCGAATACGACGTAGTATCACGAGTGTTAGATGAATGAAGGCAAAGCCACGAGATTTCCAAAATGGCTTGTAATGAATCCAGCTCTTTCAGTAAATGAATGTGACTCGCGAGTGTCCCCACAAATATCTGTCCATTCACTGACTCTCGCGGTGAATAAATCGAAACAAATACAACGCCACGATGAATACAGGACTTAATTAAACAACAACCACCAGAGATGTGGTTGCAGTCACGTAAAATAAACTTGAAATAGGACCCGTGACTAAATAGAAGTGCAAATGCAAATAGAAACACACACTGCATGCTCTCTAGGAGGCTGTCTTCTAACAAGAAAATCTCTACTTCACACTGAGTATGTACAACATCAAAAATAACAACCCACAAACCGGTAAAGGATTTCAATATCTTCCACACCACAAAGCGCACAGGTACAGTCAATGAAATCGCGGGGGAATATCCAGACCTAATCTCTTTCTACAAAAAATAAACAACAGACCTCCCCATTTTTCCGCACATTAAACGTATCTATTTACCTTGTTCCTGTTCATCGATGTCGTGGCCACTATCGTACCGTGCCTTCTTTCGTGCATCTGAGAGAATTGCGTATGCTTCGCCGATTTCCTTGAATTTGAGTTCTTCCACTTTACGCTGTTCGGGCGTCGAGTTGGCATGCCTGTCTGGATGATGGACCAGCGCCTTCTTGCGGTAAGCCTTCTTGATTTCATCCTCTGAGCAGTTCTTATTCACCCCGAGAATCTTGTAGTAGTCCTTTCGTTTTGACTTCTTCAACGCAAACTTAGCGTCGCGCAGCAGATTCTTGATCTCGTTAGTCTTCTGAATTTGGAAGGCTGCCTCGTAATCAGCCACGCACTCTTCAAACTTCTCCAGGTCATTGTGACAACGTGCACGCAATAGTAACGCCTTCAAGTAGAGGGCGTTTATTTCGAGCACTTTCGTGCAGTCTGCGATGGCCTCCCGGAGGTTGCCGATTTTCGAATTGACCAACGCACGATTGTAGTACAGCTTGCTGTTCATGTCCTTGTTCATGGGGTCGATCTCGAGAGCATTTGTGTAGACTGTCTGTGCTTCGCGGTATCGGCCTGACTTGAAGAACGCATTGCCCGATTCTTTTTTCTCCTTGAGTAACTTTGACTTGTTGCGCATAGCTTTGGCTTTCTTGTGGTCTGGATCGAGCTGGAGGGCTCTTTCGAAATGCAAAATACTCTTTTCCAAATTGTCACTGTAGTACAAGCACAGACCGCGAATGTAGATGGCATCAGCAGAAGTTGTATCGACTTTCATTACAGCAACGGCAATGTCAACCGCCTCGTCGGTACGTCCCAGGAACGCCAAGCATTCGGCTTTCATCAGCTTGAACCTAAGGCAGGCCGGTGCGATCTTAAGTGCCATGTCCAGGTAATAGACGACATTTCGCCACGATTGACTTTCATATTGTGTCTGTGCGGTCTTCTCGAAATGACGCAATTGCTGACAGGATTGCTGTTCCGATCGGATTGCACTGTTCTTCGGATCGATCTCTTCCAGCTTTTTGATGGCCTGTTCTGTGCCGACCACATCACCCAGAGCTGTACAACATTTGGCCACACGAACGTAGGCCTTCTCAAATTTTGGATCAATTCGAATCGCTGTGCGGGAATCAGCCAGCGCACTGGTGTAATTGAGTAACATCATGTGGCATGCAGCACGATTGCTATAATACGCCGCTGAATCCGGGCATAGCGATATCGCATCCGAGTACAGCTTGATGGCAGCCTGATAGTTTTGTGCTTTATACTGGTCATTGCCTAGCTTTTTCTTTTCCTCAGCAATACTGAAATGAGAGATAAAGTAGAATTTGTTAAGTAAAGCTTGATAAGTGGGTAATTAAAAAGGAAATTGGGTTTTTGGTTGGTTTAAATTGGGAAAAAACTCGTTGCACAGCCTTGTTCGGTGACTAAATGCAATCTTAACGGTAAGTGTAGCTGTTTTTCTTTTTTCATTGGAATTTGTTGGTTGGAAAATGGTGTAGATGGTGGGAGGCCTGGTGAACTGGTTATTTAATTGCATTAACAAACGTAGACTTTTTACTCAATATCCCGCATGAGTCGTAGCTTCAAGAGTAGTACTGTCACGGAAGATATGACGCAACTCGTGGTGAGGAGTAGACACACAGCAGACAGAGGATCTTGAAAGCAAAATGGTTCCATGGATTAGAAATGCGGGGAACCAGCCTAAACCTAAGCAACCATGCCAAGTTGTTGCCGCCGACTTAAGCTGGAAACTCAATATGCAAGAGCGTCTGCCCGGCTCTATGTTGTAGCAAATGGGTCGCCTAAGGTTTACTGGTTAGTCTTATCAGCAGTTGGACCCGGGACGACGTCGGGACCTAGTGGACCGCGCTTGACAAAGTCATCAACCACAAACCGCTCGAAAAGGTGCATCAGCGGAGCACTACGATCATCCCCCCTTCATAGCTCCAAATACACTACTTAATCTTTCGCCAATCGAACTCTTTGGCCGACAGGCAGCTGCAAGAACGGTCATTCGGTTGAAATCGATTCATAAGTAGAAGGAGCTTGGCTCTGGACACTCTAGCATCCTCAAATTTTCACAGCTGAACCAAAGATGGGCGGACGAATGGGTGCAAGTCTACGCCAAGGACCTGAAATTCGAACTGTCTTTCCGGCTACCAGATGATTGTAGCGCATTTCAGGCAGAATCCATAGCGATTATGGAAGCTCTGTGTTGACTTTACTTACTTACTTAGCTGGCGCTACAGCCCGGCGTGGACCTGGGTCTCAACCAACAAGCGTCTCCAGCCAGCTCGATCTTTAGCTAGCTGTCTCCAGTTGCGCACGCATAGTTGGTTGAGGTCCCTATCCACTTGCGTGCGCCACCTGAGTCGCGGTCTTCCTCTACTGCGCCGTCCCTCGGGGGTGGATTCGAAGACTTTTCGGGCCGGAGCATTGGTTTCCATCCGCTCTACATGACCTAGCCATCTCAATCGTTGGATCTTCACTCTTCTGGTTAAGTCGATGTCGCTGAACAGCCCGTAAAGTTCGTCGTTATATCTCCTCCTCCATTCACCACCTATGCAGACGGGACGGAAAATCACCCGAAGAATTTTCCTCTCGAAGCAACCAAGAGCTGCTTCATCCGCTTTTGACAGAGTCCATGAATCCGCGGCATATAGCAGGACTGGCACGATTAAGGTCTTGTTAAGCGTTGGTTGTTCGAGAGATGGCTTTGTTTATCTGTGCTGGCTACAATGCTAATATTGCACAAATATTGTCATCTGTTCGGAGAGCAACCTCTAAGAAGTCCCTTAATTGCCGCCTATCTCTTAACAAGATGACCAAGTATTTTAACATCCTGCTCATGTGTATCCGAGACACAGTGACATCACAAAGAATTACGAAGCAGACAAACTCGCTAGAGAGGGCACCACTCTTTTCGGTTGGTGACCTGCCGTCCATGACTATCGCTGCAGCTTAACATATACTCAAGCTTGATGCACTTAACCAAACCAAATGTAGATGGTTCACAAGCACTGAATGTCTCATTACAAAACAATCACCAAAGCCCAGCCTTGATCCAAACCGTTCTCGCGATTTGATAAGTATGAGTAGGCCGAATCTCAGAGCACTAATTGGGGTGTTAACAGGGCACTGTGTCTTTGGTATCCACGCCTCTAGATTAGGCCTGGTTAATAATGACTTCTGCACAAGCTGCAGAGATGAAGACCATTGGACCCCGGCCTCTACTTTGGAAGATTCCGACACTTTGTACTTTTACAACTTGATGAAGCTAAGGAAAGTCACCATCAGTCATTTACATCGCTTCATTAAAAGCTCCAACTGGTTTGCGGACTAGGCTCTACTCGATCCTTGCGGTAACACAACGCGCCTACTTTGGCCCAAGTGTGACTACTATCCTTGTTAGTCAGCCTCTCGTAAATAACCTAACCTTGAGATAAATCACAAAGCTGATGACATTATTTTTATAAATCACAAGCTATCCCGTGGCGTTGCGGGTATGTGCGTGGACCCGAAAGGCACTTGTTATGGGCACGAAGTCATGGGTTCAGGGCCTGGTCTGTACGACAAACATAATTTTCACTGCCCCAACTCTTTCGAGTCACTGACAATGCTCAAAGAGTATTTCCTGTCTAGAAAAAGCTTCTTAAACTTGGCCGTTCGGGGTCGGCATAAAACTGTGGGTCCCTTCCACTCGTGACAGAACAATAGCACGCACAACACGAGTGGTTACTGAGAAGCTAGGCCCTGGCCCTCTATGGGCTGTAGCGCCACCTATATTATTATTATATTATTACAAGCTATCCACGCCCTTTCTTACGCACTTAAAACAAAAAAATTAATTTTTTTGGTGGTACCAAAACTTTTTTGACAATATTCTGAAAAAAAGTTGCCATAGACATCTGCGTCTTTAAGAGTTTAAAGGATAAACCGACATTGATTTGTGGAGGCTAAAATGTGCCGAAGATGTGGAACATGTCCAACCCGAACCTGTCTCAACGGCAGATTTCCCAAGCTTCAGAAATATTGATCATTCTCCAACAACTCTTCATAAAGCGCAGCAGTCGGCATTTAATGCATATGGCTGCTGTTACTAGCCTACACACATCCGTGAAGAATGCCAGTCATTGCCAAATTCAAGTAAATAGTTGTACAGGCTGTGCATCCCCCTCTGAAAGGGTCATCATTAGCGATGGGCGATTGCGAATGAAATTCACAATCGAATAAATTGGCAATTGTTAAAATTTGAATTCGATTGTCGATTTATTCGGTTTCATCAGAAAACAAATGCCGCGTACTAATTCCCCGATTTATTCATATGTTGGTGTTAGTGTAAAAAATCAGCTGCAGGCTGTGTCTCCAATAAGAAACTATACCTACCAAAATAGGAACATTGGGAATGGAAATACAGCCAAGCCTCTGAAATTGGAACATCCTTAAATCGAATTTTCTATACTTCAAACCAAATTTCTGAAAAATATTGGTTCCCGTGGCTATTAGAATTTTGGAGGTTCGACTGTATTCTTCGTCCTTCTCACCCAATAAGTGAGAGGATTGTACTCTCACTCTCATAAAGGTTAGGTTGTAGTGGCTGACTGCTGCAGAGCAGTCACACTTAGGCCAGAGTAGGCCCATTATGATACCACGCGAATTGACTTCTCCTAACGATGGAATATGACCAGTTGGGCCAATGCTGGCACTTTTTAGCTCGTTACGACCGCTGAAGAAGTAGGCTCCTAGGTGCAGGAACCTACGAATGGCAAGAGCACTGTAGGAGCACTCCTCTTCTTCCATGCAGCTTCTGCAAAAATCATTATATGGAGCACCCATCCTGCGAGCATGAGTGCCAATTACACAGTGCCCGGTTATGACTCCAATGAGGGTCCTTAATGAGGGCTTGCTGAGTCCGAGTAGACTGAGTGACCGTTTTAGGTTAAGTGATTGCCAGATTTCTTTTGTTTTACGGCAGGTGGTGCCTTCTAGCCATTTGTCATTAGTGGTTTTAGTTGTGTAGATCTTAAGAAGATGGTAAGCTGTAGCGACCGGCATGGAAGGCGGTACCCCTGCTATCGATAGGGATGAGGTTATACCACACCTAGCGAGTTCGTCGGCTTTGCAGTTTCCTGGTATGTCACAGTGTGCCGGCACCCACATGAGTTGAATGTTAAAATGCTCGGCCATCCCGTTAAGAGACCGCCTGCAATTAAAGGATGTTTTAGAGTAGAACATGACATTGTCCAGGGATTTTATGGCGGCCTGACTATCGGAACAGATGGTGATATCCGTTGTTTTTTAGGCATGACAATGCCTCTTTAATCGCTATGGTTTCTGCCTGAAAAACCCTACAGTGATCAGGGAGCTTCACGGAGATAGCAATGTTGAGGTCTTGAGTATAGACACCCGCACCCACCTTTTCTTTTGTCTTTGATCCATCTGTGAAAATGCGCAGAGGATCTTTCAGCGTTTGCCCGTCAGTCATCCAGTCCGATCTGGAAGGAATGCTGATTGAGAATTTCTTTGGAAGATGGCAGGCGGTCGGTGTCGCTGGGTAGGAAATTGAATTCCTTGAGCTGGGACCACAATCGAAGTGTTTTGAGTCTCAGGGCTGTGCTTGCTGCTGCTTGCTTCCCGAATATATCCAGAGGAGAATATTCAGTGCGTCTGACGGAGTACTTCTCAGTGCCCCGCTGATACACAGGCAGGCCAGTATTTGTGCTCGGTTGAGTGCATTGCAGTTTATAGCCTTGTTTAGTGTTGTCCACCAAACTGACTCATGTCCAATAAGTCCCTCATAAATGTACAGTTTAAATTTTAGTAGTGAAACGAAATAAAAAAGAGATGGGCATTTGCGAGAATCGGCGGATACACACAATTTAGTGATCTCTCTCCGACTTGAAGAATCGACGAATACACACATTCGTTGGCGATTCGAATTTCAACAATCGACTCCGCTCAATTCGAATTCGAATAATTGCGATTGCTAGAACAATCGAATTATTCGATTGTTTTCATTCGCAATTGCCCATCGCTAGTCATAATATATACCCAAGGCAAGGCACGCCTGTCGTACAAGGCGAACGAAATCCTGTGCTAAAAGCTACTGCTTTAAGGAAACAATCTACTCCAGTGCAAGTTAAAAAATGACAGTTTTAAGTTCGCAAACAAAAGCGCCTTGTTTTTATATAGATTTTGCACGATCTGTCTTCGACTCTATAACATTGGCTACAAGTCCCACAGAATCCTACTGGTTCATAGCTTGACTCTACGAGGCTATACTCTCGTGGAACAGAAAATAAGGAGTGTTCCGTGAGACCCGCATAGGTCTTATCGTTTGAGGTTGCTCGCCCCAATCCCAAGTGGAAGTTTCGTAAAGGAACAGCAAGTCGCGGGGTGAAGTAGATACATCTGCATGCTTGAGAGCTAGTCTTGTCTATTAGGGCTATGGGATTTTGTGACTCTGCGACGTGAAAGGTTGATGCAAGTCTGTGTGGAGTTTCTAATGAAATAATGATGTCAGACGGGCCTCATCACCCTACCAAGGCGTAGAAATAGGTCCATAAGCTTGTAACTTGAGATTAATCCGGAAGGGGGCTCAGGTCCCATCGCCGAAAAATAGTCCAAAGATTAAATGTCTTGCCTACTTTGTCACGTCGTCACGTTAAACACTTACTGACCTGTACAGCTACATGATTCTAGGCACGCATTTACGAATTCAACGCCTAAGATGGTTAGGCCATGTAGAGCGCATGGACAACGCTGCTCCTGCTCGAAGAGTCTTCGACTTCGAAGGAGTGGGACAACGCAATAAATTACGCCAACGATCAGATGGCGCACGCAAATGGATAAGGACATCAACAAACTTGACGTGGAAAACTGGAGGCAGCTGGCTTAGGATCCTGTCAGTTGGAGAGGCTTGTTGGCTGAGGCCCAGGTTCACCCCTAACTGTAGCGTCATTAGAAGAAGAAAAAATGTGTGGTCCGGTTGGTAGTGAGATCACACTTGTCAAAACATGGGATGATTTAAGACAGCCACCCAAACAAAGATTGACAAAGACGCACTGACTTTTATTAGAGAAGCCGCCTGGAATCCTGTGAACGTGAGAACAAGATCATAGAGTCACATCTACCCATAACACAGATCTGCACCCAGAGACTGATGAGAAGACGGAATCTCTGATGTAAGATTCACCGACAAATTTCCGATAAATTAGAAGCACTTTCAGTGTCGAAAATTAAAGCCGTTAAATAATCTTCCCCGCGTCGACTGTCGGCCTCAATAAAAAACAGATGAATAACATTTAATAGTTTATGCCGGCACAATAGCGCCGCATAAATTATTCAACCACCGTGAATCACGATGCGAATATGAGAAAGAAAACGACAGATTCCCACTCACACAGTCATCATCATCTTCCTCCAATGAGTCAAAAACCAAACAGTCGACGCCTGCCGAAGAATGGAATACGCAATGTGAGTTGAAAGAAAAGTGTTCCCCCGCACAGCAGGCGAATGGGTGCAATACACACACTCAATTGATTATAGCGGATGAGCTCCATAAACGCTCGTCAAAAAGAATAAATTATTTTGCGGCGAAAAAAAAACAAAAACGGTTTTGCTTCTCCTACAGTGCGGCACAAAGTGTGAGGTAAATATGAGCGAGAGAGAGACGTGATGGAGAGTGTAATGGACACCCGCTTCCACTTAGTAAAAGACGCATTACGAGGCTTGAATGAGACACGTGAATACATCAAGTGAAAATGCGAACTAAGGCAGACGTTAAACATGCTCTAAGTTAAATTAGCTTATAAACAATTAACGAAGTAGAAAGTTTTTGTTGTGGCTTCCTTCAGCGGCTGCAGCTGAGGAATGCTGAGATCTAATTACATGAAGTGCTGGCATGGAAAAAAGTGGCAGATCGATAGGAAAGCCATTAAACAGAAGCAAGAGTAAACAAGATAATGAACAAGCATCAAATGGAATAAACGGGTTGAACTAATTTTTCGGTTTTCTGTTGAAAATCTTCTGTTAACTGGAATCACACATGGAGAGGAGGAGCAAATGGAAAGGAATGCATGAGAAAATATGGTTGAAAGCTTAAATGTGCATGAAAGGGTGGCCGGTGTCCAAGAGAGCTGGCATTTTTAATTTGTGCTCGGACACCGATGACCAGGCAGACCTGTTGTCAGACTTCACTGTCAAAGATGACGGTAATTTCAGGAGACAACGCCGAAGAGTGAATGCAAAGTGAAAGGCAGGCAAGGATAAGGAAGCGAATTCGAGATGAGTGATCAAGGGTAGCGTTGAAGCACCTGGGCCGCAGGCCTGATTAACAACTGATGTGGATGTAACCTACATGTTTGTTCATTGCATTCAAGAACAACAAAACCACTGGTTTATAGTGCAGTTGACTCTTCCTCACTCAAACCAATTTTGATATCCCGTGACAATTGAGGAGAGTCCACTGAATTTTGAAAAAGAAAAAAAAAAACTGGAAGTTAAGTTGTTTAAGAGATAATCGGCCCTTTTTTCCTAAAGTTCTCCACAAACACACTGCACGACCGACCCTTTGCGACCAGAAAGTGAAATTAAAAACTTTCACATGGAAATGGACAGAAAGAGGTCGTTGCTCGAACAATTTATGTACCTTTTATGAGCGTGTGTGGTGCTATTTTGACTCTTAAACGGGAGTAACAAAGCCTCGCTTGAATGAGGTCACTTTCCACAGAAAAGGACCAGAAATGTCACAGAGTCTAGATGTCATGCTTATGTCAATTACATTTCGAATTCGAATTCTTGAAATGTTCAGCCCTAAAAATGTGAACGAAACCTGCCTCATTGGTTGCCCCATTTTCCCCCACAGTTCAATGTGCACTTGGGATGTGTTCCGAAATTACACATGCACATCAGTGTCGTGGCATTGATCACAAAATCCATTGCCCATATTTTATGTTAATAAATGTTAATTATGTTTTGGTTTTTTTCGGCATTTTATCACCTACGACAGAGCTTTGTGTTAATGAGTAAGGCAGACGCGTCATGAGATGCCACATGTTTTTTTGAAGCCAAAAACAAAGTACGGTTTACCCGTCGATCGAGTGATAACGATTTGACATCATCGACGAATAGAGAAAGGCAGAGCAAATGAAATGCAATAAAGGGCACTCAACGTCTAGGACTGGGAGTGGCTTTAGCGCTGTGTCTTCTTTGTTCGATTGATGAGTTCTTAGTTGGAAACTATTGAAGTGTGTGATATCATGTGTTGAAATAATCAATTGGAGAGCAGTAAATGAACAACCTTATCATTTCGAAGTCTAAGACAGTCAAGAGCGCACTTCAGAATTAAGTTCTTGTTTCATTTGTAGTTTAACACTTTACGTCAAATCGGTTCACCTAGGGCGGCGACTTTGCAAACAAACCCCACGAACCGGTTTATAGAAAACAATTAACAATCATGTTTTATTTGACGAAAATATGTGCTTCAGCTTCACGTCCACAGCCTGCACAGAAACCGGCGAGAAACCACAAAAAAGCACCACACCAAGTTTGTTTTGTTTGTCGCCCATCGTGATTGACGATCGTTCCGGCTAAAGCCCGACGTGACAAACAAAAGTACTTTTGACAAGACAAATACGCTGAGATGATGTATAATTGTTGATTAATCGTCTAACTGATAACATTCAAGGGACATGCACTCCTCTCCGTGAAATTGCACGTTCCACTTGCAAAACAAAGTTCACCAACACCGTTACACAACACAGCACGCTTGATTTATCGACTGCAAGCCGCAACTTTGCTAGCAACGATACACATATCGCTATAAAATTTAAATGCTAATTCGGGTCTTCATTTTATTTATAATCCCCCCAGCGAATGACCTGAATTTCAAGAATTTTCTATCACCACACACAGGCACACAACCGAAAAAAAAAACAACACACAGCCACACACCTCCTTATGTCACTCCGCCGCATAGTGCAGTTGAGGTCTGGCGTTTAACCCTCTAAACGATGCAGTTATGCAATTTAGTTTTGAAATTCTGTAAGGGTTAGTAACTCGGAACCACCAGCATCATCACACCATTCACAAAACAAAAAGACTAACACAGCACAGCGCACACAAATCACTTACTAGAGCATAGTTTTGCGAGGAAACTTTGAAAAGCGACAAGGAAAAAAATGGAATAATAAGACACTTGTTGAACGACACCACGGATGTTCCCAATTCACACAAGAACCGCGAAACCCCCCGTTTTTCCACGTGAAGGAGTATTTAAAAGCTTGTTGCTTGTTGTTTGTCGGGGCACACACAATCGAGGCAGGAATGAGATAAAGGGAACAGAAAAAAAAAAATGCAACTGACAACTCTTCGAGTGCGGCGGCGATGGACGTTGCGTGTAGCCTCTTGCGACGATCGCAAGAAAGTAATAAGGAATGAAATTCAGTACGCTGCCTTGGCTTGGCTCACAATTAAATTAATAAATTGGGCACACACACAATGCGGAATATAATCGCTTCTGGTAAGACAGACCGAAGACCGCGAAGAGCGTTCAGTGTGTGAACACTCCTCGCTCTCACTCTCTGCCCGACTGGTGTGTGTGTTTGTGTGAGTGTGGGGCGAGAGCGGGAGATGATAAGTTGCGCGCATACATAAACACAGTTGCACTTAAGGCGGCTAGCCGCCGCTACAGTAAGTCGCGGTGGAGACGTTGCATTTTACACGTTGACTCCGCCGCCACCGCCGGTAACCATAATGGCCAGCACCGTCGTCACATCTCACTTCAATTGAGTTTGATGACTGCGTGGTTGAGATGCACCTCTTGGCAGTTATGGCCCCCGTGGAGGCGGACATTATTGCTCGTTGTATTCACATTTTAAGGATCGCTTTAATTGAGCTACATGTCAAATAAACTGCATTCACTTCCTGGAGGTGTACGACATTTTGCGCACATGACTGTGTCAAGACTTTTGGGACTGTGCAGACTGCACAGTCTATAAATAAAGAACAAGACACGCGAAAATGGGCGAATGAAAGTGCCCGATACCGGTATATGGCTTCAGGCAAATGTCTATGGCAAGGGGATTCATTGACCAGCGGTGTCTTCCCACTGCACCATGTGGTCTCTCCTCTCTCTCCGGCTGCTGGTCAGTCTTGTTCTCTTGAATTGAGACGCCATAGCCGGAGCTTATCAACACAACAATTCGCTTGATTCGACCCAAACGAAAACAGTAAAGGGGAGCGATTGCCACAACGTATGCATGTGTTTTGCTGAATCGCTTTTATCAATGAGCTATGCACTGAAGTTCGCGGAAAAATTCACTTCGTTTCTGTTTGTTTTCTGAACTTTCTTAATCAGCAGGCGGCGAGCGGATGATTATTTTTGAATATCATTTAATACCTCATTTATTTGGATGAGTTGCCCCGAGTGTCGGGCTGTGATATTGCCGGTTTGAGAAACCGGAAGTAATGTGTCACGATGAAAGCAAAACAAACAACGTATCAAGTGCAAATTGCTTCTATGTGCACACTCTTGACAATCTTAGTTTGTGGCGCAGTTGTTTGTTACGGCGGTAATCATTTGAAGTGGTTTTCATTCTTGAGCGTTGCTCTTGTATACTAAACAACTTTGTTTTGTCAGTCCCATCAACTGTCGAAGAAACAAGAGAACTGTGATGATTCCCTGAACACATATAGAAAGAAGTGCACACGTCCATGAATCATTTGTCCACAGATCCATATGTGTGAACATAACATCTGTGAACAAATGTCTTAAAATTACTTGGACTTTGAGCGCAAATTCATAAAAAAGAACACGTTTTCTTCTTAATTTGAGGTGTTAAGTGATTGAAAAACAAATTTTGTTTTCTACGATATGCGATTTTGCAAAATTATAAGCTTTACGTTCGCAACTGACAACAGATCAACTTAATTAAGTAAGTTCAGAATTAAGACGCAGATATTTGTATGGAAATGTACGAACAACTGTCAACAACAATTGCTGTAAGGTTACTCTGAAACAACTTTCGGACATACTCCTGTATCCTCTTTTTTTGCACTTTTCTTCAGACAAGAGCAAAAATAGGAGCAAAAATAGCCAAAAAAAAAGGCTTCGCAACCATACCGATTTTGACATGAATTCTTGCCCAAAAATGAAGCTAAAAGTATTCCTTCTGGCCCGCATTCGGATTTTTCGCCTAATATGATTGACCCATGAGAGCACATGGACATGAACAAAGCCGTTGTGACCACAGGCACGGCTTATACATCTCCTCTAATAACAGATGGTGCGGCAGTAGGCGTGTTTTTTTGATTGGTCAGTAATCAACTTATTAAAATTATACACAGGAACCAAAAACAAAACAACTTACTGAGTTAAAACTACTTAGTAAAATTTTACTGTTATCACTGACTAGGAAGCGTTGAACAATCTCATTCATAGACGGCACCAGAGGGCACTATTTATTTATTAAAAATGGTATCACTCGATTATTTGACACTTACAAGTGCTTACTTGTTGATGTTACTTGCAGATTTATAAAATATTAAATCCTTCCTTATTTGTGTATTTTCTTTGCTTTTGAAAATAAAATTTCACTAATTTTTGACATTAGGGTATTTTGAAATTTGAGTATTTTGACATCTAAAGCAATGGACGTAAGAACACGTACCAACTTTTAGCAAAAAAAAGTTTTATTGAGAATCATTACTAAGCTGAGTACTGATTACTGAAAGAAAACACACCTAGTGAATACCCGTGTTCGAAAAGTGGTTTCGCTAATGAGGACAGTTGGCAACATCCTCGTGGACTGCCATACGTCAAACGACACCATTTTTGACTTCAAAGTCCGTCAACATGCTACCGGTTCTCAAGCATTGGGTTTGAAACTGGATTGGATAAATCCAAGGTTGTCACCTAATGCTCAATTTTACCATGTTTTCAAGTCACGTGTCTCCATTTGCACATTTAAAACAATTTCAATTATATTGAGTTCCATGATTTTATGAGAAAGTAAACGCATATTAGGAGGAAGGCGAATGGAGGAGAAGATACAATCGGGAACTTAACGAGCTTTGAGAGGATGTGCCTGTAGTCGATTACACTGACTCAGTCACATAGAGTATATGGAGACCAACGCACCACCTAAGAGGGTCTTCGAATCTGAGACTCCTGGTTGGAGAAGACCGAACCTCTAGTGTAGAGATAAAGTCATCGTGTATGTAAGACATCTTGGTCTTGATTGGAACTAGAAGCATCGTACCCAAGACCTTCTCTGATTGAAAACATCAATTGCTCAGCCTACGACCTCCCATAGGTCGCCGAAAGGCAGCATGTGTCATTATGGGTCTGTGCATCGATTCCTACGCACTTGAACCTAGGTGTTTAGTTTCAAATTCATGTGCAACAAAGGTAAGTTTCATGGCCCCAACTCTTCCGAGTCACTGACAATGCTCAAAACTTATCAAACTTGGCCGTTCGAAGTTGGCACAAGACTATAGGTGCCTTCATCTAATGTAAGAGAACAGTAGCACACACAACAAGAGTGGTTCCTCAGAAGCTGGAATCGCTCAGAGCTGGAATCGAACCTACGACGTTGGGGTCGACGCATGTACCCACAACGCCACGGGTCACCACAGAAACAATGTTGGTTTCGCTTTTTCACATAGGATGCGAGGTTGTATGTACATTTTGTAAATGCATTGACTTAGCCATAAGCATTAAATTGAAACATACAACAAACACCGAGCTGCCTATCGTGAAGCTTCTATCTCTCTCTCTATTTGAAGTCAACACATAACTGCCTCAAGAACGTAGAAAGCATGCATTTGATCCCCAAGTTGCTCCAAGGATTGTTGTGTGTAAGGAGTGACTAATCATTTTACAAAAACCACCTATCGACGGTGATACTCGATTGAACGATTCGTGACAGAAGATACCGCCAAAAGCTGCATTGCATTCACTGGATTCTCTCGATTTTCACACACTCTAGCCTCTGATTGGTTGATAGAATGAGACGAAGAACGAGTACAACCTATCAGAGCGATCAAATTAAATAATAATATTAAAATGATCCTTGAAAAGATGCGATTCTAAATAATTGCATACCTAATTAAGAAAACTGCTGCTTACGCCAAATCGCCATGAACACATTTCTAAATAACTACAAGTAATAACACACTAACCAAAGAACTATGCGAAGAAGAGAATATATCGACAGTCTTCTGATTCCATTCCCATGACAAGAGTCCCATCGCTTTTATTTTCATTAGAGGCGACATCTTGATGCCTTCGCTTGGCAATCAATTCTGCAATCTCGTGATCAGTAGACAGTACATTTTTCAAGGCGGCCAAGATCTTGATTTGTGCGCAGAATACATTGTGTAGTCACCGATGCTGGCACACGCCTAGGCGCATGCACACATTGTGCATGTAAAATTAAGTAAATACATATCGCAGTCTATTTCTGGTAGTTTACATGTGACATGTACAGAAATGCCGCTTTAAAAATTAGTTGGTTCATTGGGACCGAACACCATCAAGAAATGGGGCGACATTCGAGGTTTTATTGCAGAAATGGAAAGTGGAAAAATATGACGAGATGTTTTGATCTAACAAGCCACTTGTTGTTCGGGAACTGCGGATACATTGGGGGCCGGGCCAGGTCGGATTGAAAGTGCATCGAAACAGTGAAATTTATCAAAGTAGCCGAAGGAAATCACAATTTAGCGACAACAAGGAAAAGGCTACACTGAGGGACTAAACTTTGTTGTTACGCCGATGCTACTTATTCTGGCCATCGACTGAATATAGTTCTATATTTAAAAATCACACTGAATCTTGTATGTACTGGTTATTGCCTAGACAAAACTGTGTTTACGATCAGATGATCACTGATGCTTCATACTTCGAAGTCAAACAAAACAATTGTGAATATGTCTTGTGTTCATTCGTGTGCGATGGAAATCCTTTATTTCTACCTTTTAACATTTCTCTTGTAAGTGGAGACGATGATATCCGCCAAATGATCGCATTTTAAATAACTTTTCGCAGGAATTTGCATTCCTATAGACTGTTTTCAGTAAGGACTGCGATTGTCGAGGCTTGTTGGCAGAAACTCGTGACCAAAGAAAGAAGTCGGCTAAGGTTGAATCGGGCTTAAACGCTTCGTTCACAATATTCGTTGTTGAATATTTAAACCAAATATTTATCTAGCACCGTCCAATTCTGGCACAAAGTAGCCGTTTATCATGGCCTAGCTTTTACCAGTAACAGTGACAGTATTGCCGATGGCGTCCTGAAAAAATACGGTCGTATTACTCCTTCCGCAAAAAAAACCTCTCTACACAGTGGCTTTGAAGCAATTTTGATCTAATGGCTCTTTTTAATCAAACGCGGATTGTCAGTGACCCAGAAACAAAGAAGCTCAGCGGCGGAATGTTGCCCAATAGGCACGACATCGAAAATCCCACGGACTATTGGTCAAAAAATCTGTTGCGGTATATAGTGCTCCATTGCTTGTCTGCAACTGTCTAGTTCTTCTTCTTTGATTGGCGCTACAGTCCTGGGTGGACCTGGACCTTAACCAAAATGCCTCTCCAGCCAGCACGATTTTTCGCCAGCTGCCTCCAGTTGCGCACACCAAGTTGGTTGAGGTCCTTTTCCACTTGTGTGCGACATCGAGTGCGAGGACGTCCTCTGTTGCGCTGTCCCAATGGCTCGGTATCGAAGACTATTCGGGCCGGAGCTGTGTTGTCCATCCGCTCTACATGACCTAGCCACCGTAGGCGTTGGATCCGAAGACGCTTAACTAGGTGCATGCCGCTGTACAGCCCCCTTACAGTTCGTGGTTGAACCTTCTCCTCCAAACGCCATCAACGCAAACAGGACCAAAGATCGTACGCAGAACCTTTATCTCAAAACAACCAAGAGCTTCTTCGTCCGCTTTCAATAGCGTCCGTTCGTGATGACGGCATGCACTTTGTTTTTTGTGTCTAGTCTAGTTCACAAATGTCAAATACGAATGACGTACGACAAATCAAATTTAAAAAATTATAACCTCTTCCGATAGAATGATTGATTTTGTGCAAGCTTGTATTTTAAGTGAGTGATTTTTTGTTCCCATTCCATTCCACATGTTCGACAGTTCTCATTATGTCAGTACTGTACCGCGAACCCTAAAGACGTCAAAGTGATGTTTTGACAGTTTTCGCGACACTTATTTCGAATATACCATAGATTCGAAATAAGCTTCGAAATTCTCTCCGGAAATGACCACGGAGAGATGGTAAATAGAAAACGTTACATATATTCTTCCTTATTCGTTCACACTGCTCATTATTGAAGACAAGTACATTCATTTATGCATTTTTCTAAGAAAAACCATACTTCGTCTCTTTTCCCTATAATGTTCACATCTACTCACGCTGCCTCACGTCAATTTGAATAGATGGAATACATTACCACAAAAATGCAACTAAAGGCACTGCGACGCAAAGAAAAAAGTCCATGCCGCATAGACCACATACTGCACAGTATTCGGTAATCTTTTAACCGTAATCACATAAAATGTGTCGTTAAGTCAAGGCTGGCATCGCATATGTACGCGCATGCATACCTCGTGACTTGGCACTTGGAAATTTACATGAAATATATATTGTAAACAAGCACTGCAAATTGGTGACAACTTAAGTGCTTCGCATTAGATGTGTGACCCATAAAAGATGTTCGTTGACTCAAAACATGGTAATCAGCTTGAAATGAATTATTTCACTAGGGGGTGTACAGAAATGTTTGCAAACTTCCTGTGGAAGGTGTCAAGAACTTCAGTGCGATTGGACGTTCGTGTGGTGGTTAAGTGGGAATTAGATTACAAGACCGGATGTGCTTGAACTGCCGTGTGGTCAACCGAGAAAAGATAAGGTATTCTGTTGAGTACTGTAATTTTTCAAATTAATCCCATTTATTGTTGGTTGTTGTTACTTAACGTCTTGTTCAAACGCAATTCTAAACGACAATATGCACATAAACTGACAAAGTAAAGCTAAGGTTTCATTGATGACTGTTTTACACAAAGGTGATCACAAAGGAGAGTGTGGATATGGTTCGTTTGGTTTATCAGAACACTAATGATATTTTAGGTTAGATTTGGTAGGTGAGTCGACGATCCGAAGGCCGGTCACACTTAGGTCTTTGTAGACCCATTGTGTTGATAGTGTTCTTCTCTGTGTTCTGTCTTTTAAGAAACAACGCTTTTCTCTGTCTGTAGTCTTGAAATATCAAGCCATATCTCTGTTTCCGTTCAAAACGAAGTTGACAATCTCTTCAAGTACACAGGGACACTAGTCTCAAGGATTTGACACGAAGTGGTAGTCGAAATGACTAGTTTTGACATACCTACCAAACACGTCAGATAATGTATCATCCGTCAAGGTCGGATGCGAAATTAGCGAACCTTCAATGTCAAAAATGGTTCTAGACAAGGCGACAGGCTGTCATTTGACTTTTTCAACATCATTGCTGAAGATCGTTTGAAACTCACAGCTCAAAACTAAAGACACCGTCTGCCACAAGTTCGTTCAACTGTAAGCTTACGCGGATGACATTGGCGTCATTTTACCAACAAAGTGGAAGGGATTAAATGGGTTCGACACACAATATCGACGATTCGGACAGAGCGCCATAATGAGCAGAAGAAACTTTGAGGTAGTCAAAGACTTTGTCTACCTCGGCTCTACAGTCAGCAGTAAACAGGGATAATAAAGCCAGTACCATTACTCTTGCTCTTCCTCGCCGGACCAAGGCGACTTCCACACTCTGATCATCCATGTCCTGCTCTATGGCGCAGAGACATAGACGTAAAACAAATGGGCACCACAATTCCGTCCCGAGGAGTATTCGAATGCGAACAATTGGGACAACGCAACAGAAGACGTTCTCGGCCGAGATGGGGCATACAAGTGGAAAGGGACATCATCCAACTTGCTGGCTAAAGACTTTTTATTTGAGGTCCTGTCCACCCTAGATTCTAGCGCCGAGCGAAGGAGGCAGCCATAACTTTAATCAGACGATGTAGGCTTTCTTTCTTTACCCAGTCGTTGTGCTACTTATGCCCGTTTTCACAGTGCGGACTAACAAAAGTATCAATCCATGAATTAACTCAGAACCGATACAATTGTGTCGTTTTTGCGGAAATTCTACGATAAATTTCGCTTAAATAGTGGTTTAACTTAAAGACCGATTGCCATGACTTACGTGTCGATCCACAGAGTACATAATTGTCATTTGTGTATTACATTAATAATAACCCCCATTAGCAACCAAAAACTTGGTTTGACAATGCTGCTGAAGAGAACAAATTGATAGATGCACATTGCACACATCTTATAATAATTGTTAAGGGGAACCCCTCTTATTCTCTTATTCTCTCTTCTCTCAACAATAGCACGCACAACACGGCTAGGCCCTGACCCTCTATGGGCTGTAGCGCCACCCATATTATTATTAATATGGCTTGCGCTTCCGCTCTAAATACGGTTGCAAGGTTTGGTAGGATACTCTGTTTTAATACAGTTCCGTTGCTTCTAGTAATCGCGAAAGCCGTATTCTCCTCACATTTCGATGCATGTGCGAAATTAATAATCCTATTTCATACCAGAGCTTCGATGTAAACGAAAAAAAGCTTGCGTTGTGAAAACGGGCATTACACAGCCTATGTTTCAATACGTCATTGATAATCGAATATGCACGAAAATAGTTTTCTTTTTTTTGTGTACGCAACAATGTTTGCTGAATGCAACGTTCTCAGAACCGGTTCCCACAGTTGCCCAAACTATGAGCATCAAGTTTTCTATCCACACGTCCTTGCCGATCGCATCAGTGAATGTAGTTTAATCCTCTTTTGGTCCAACTAATGACTACCTAGCAAGTTTGAAACAAAAACCACTTTCAAGTCATTCAATCGTTAGGAGGTAGCGAACAAAAAAATGCGCACTCTCCACACCGAGCTGACGAAAGCATGCGCTTTTGTAAACACTTTCCCACGAACAACTTCATTAAATGAAGGCACGTCCATCGCAACCATATTCGGCACCACCTTATCGGCCAATTCCATTTCACATGAACGCAGTAAAAGCCATGAATTTAAGCCAAACTTCAATCAATAAATCCACTTTGGTTCAGTGCCTCCCAACTTGGTGATTACAAAAATACAGCACAACACTCCAGGGATGTGTGCTCAAGATTACAGCCATCCCCCTTTCTAGACAACGATCGGCCTTACATTCCAGGAAGGAAGACTGTGAAATGAGCTTTTGTTCCGAACAAATTCCACTTCCTCATGAATGTGGTGTGACTCGAGTGCCCGTTGTTGGGTGCATTGGCTAGCCTCAATTACTCATTTCTCGGTTACATTTTTCACTGAAAAGCACAAAGTAAACAGCTTTTGTTGTCGTGCCAATTTTCCATAGAAGTGTGTTTACCGCACGAACAGCACACAGCACTCCGCTCGTGTTCTATTTACATGGATTTATGGCGGGGGGAAAATCAATGTCCCACCATCGCATCATTTAGCCTGCCGACCACAGGGAGTCGGTTCCAATAAATTCCATAAACTGATTATTTATGTAGTCAATATCATGGGCTATTCTTGCGTACGAAATTGGATTCGTTTTGAACCACTGTACATCCATGTACTTCGTGGACGAAAATAACGTCCAGGACACACCCTGAACTCAAGGTTTTCCTAGAAATGGATTTATGCAAAAATAAAACTCCACACTTGAAAGACATCGCAATGAATTTTTCATTCACATTGAAGTCTATTCACTTGAAAAATCGATACGCCACACTCCACTGCTGGATGAATTTATTTACACCCCACAAGATGCTAAGGGGAGGGGAAGTCCATATCATGGCGACATCTTCGTATGTCCATAGCCATATGCAAAAGGTGCAACAAATGCTGAGATGAAGAAGCACTTACCTCATGCTTAACACCGAAAAAGAACAGAAGGAAGCGACGCTTCGTCGCCAGAACGATGAAAGGACGTGAAGGGTTTGAAAAGGACACAAACTAGGCTATCTTTGCACGAGTGCTTCGCTCGTTATCTACTTAAGTGAACAATAACAGAACAATGTGCAAAAGGGAGGTATGTAGTCGATTTTGCAATAAGGAAGTTGTGGCAGCACGCTTCTAGTGCTTTTGGGGAAGTTTGTTAGTGACCATTTGAATGAATGATACACATCAGGCATTGCATTGTTGTAACAACAAAGGGGCATTGAATTGAAACAATGCGATTTTGAACGATAAATGACACGTTCTAAATGTGTGGGTGGGGAGTTTATATTTCGACATTTCCTGTAACCTTAGGTTATTGAAATGACAAGTGACGTGGCCTAAATTATCAACGTTACAGAACAGTAGAGAACAAACAAAACTCAACGAAACTGAACGAAGTGTTTTATTAAAGCGCAACACTTATGTCAGGGCATCCCAATCTTTGCTGCCCGACTTGAGAAAGGAAAACAACTACCGCTTTAAACCATTTTACATACACGAATGAAAATATTAACTTACTCGCACACAAGTCCATTCTAGACAGCCCTGATTTGTGTGAATTGGTTCGATTGCTTGTGTTGACTTAAGTCTTCGTTTGTTCACTATGGTTGGGACTAGATGGCTCTCTGGCACAGAAATACGTATCTGAGAAAATCCAGACGTTTGTATACTGATGGCTCAAAAGTTAAGACAAGAGATTAAAGTGGCATCTATACGTGTCAACTCATGCATTTCGTTACAGACTCAAAAAACTGGTCCACTGTACCACCAAACAGCAACTTTTTTCTGAAATTTCTTCATCACCCGGACGCCTCTATGATATGGCGTCTACATCATATGTAAGCTCTCACCATATCAGCACCAAGTATCTGCCAGTTGATCCAAGAAGATCCAAACGATATTGGATGGAGATGACACTTTCGAGTCAAAAGCCAATGGCTGCAATGTTAACACAACAAGCAATTTCTGACCGTTTAAAAGCTATGGGAAAGATTCAAAAGTGTGGAAAATGGGTGCCACATGAATTGAATGAAAGACAGATGGAAAACCGATTTGTGAAATGTTGCTTCAAAGACACGAAAGAAAATCGGTTTTGCATCGGATTGTTACTGGCGATGAAAAATGGATTTATTTTAAGAATCCTAAACGGAAAAAAATCATGGGTTAATCCCGGACAACCATCAACATCTTCTGCAAAATCAGATCGATTCGACAAGAAGACAATGCTGTGTGTTTGGTGGGACAAGAAAGGTGTGGTGTACCACGAGCTCCTAAAACCTGGTGAAACAGTTAATACTGATCACTACCGACAGCAAATGATCAATTTCAACCGTGTATTGATCGAGAAACGACCAGAATTGGCCAGAAGGCACGGCAAGGTAATTTTGCTCCATGACAATGCGCCTGCACACAAAGCAAAACCGGTTCAGGATACAATCAAAACACTTGGCTGGAAGCAGCTACTTCACCCGCCGTATTCACCAGGCTTGGCTCCTTCCGACTACCATTTGTTTTCATCGATGGGACATGCATTGGCTGAGCAGCACTTCGATTCCTACGAAGAAGTCGAAAATCGGGTGTCTGATTGGTTTGCTTTAAAAGACGAACAATTTTATTGGCGTGGTATTCACAAATTGCCAGAAAGGTGGTCAAAATGTGTAGAAAACAATGGCCAATACTTAGAATAAAATGTTTTTACTTTCCCATTAATAATTAGTGTTTTATTTTTAAAAAATATTCTCATTTCATACCGGTATACCTGGTAGACTCGGGTTCTAAACGAATCTGCTCTCTCTCTCGCCTGACAAGTTCATTGGCGATATCATATTCCGTGATTTCGTGGTGACCCGGGACCCACACAAGTCTTAGCGTACTTAACCGTACCGATTAAATTCAGGGAAGACTTGCATTTCTGAAGCGGTTAGAAGGTTGAACCATACACATTCACAATAAATTCATTGGCAATAAGTTTGCATAATTTTCCGCTTAGAAAACCGATACAGCCTTATGAGGTGTGTAGTCCAATGTTGTTGCCCTCCACAAAGGTGCCTCCGCCATTCTTGGACTTGAAGCCAAAACGGGAAGATGCGGCTACAATCATTTCCTGGCTCAGATTCTGGTCAAAGTCAGTCCTGAGTGCAGGAAAAGTCGGCTTTGTATGTACGTTGAGTGCGTCAAACGGAATATCCACGAGACTAGGGTTAAAAGATATGGGGTGTGAAATCTCCAGCGCGAGTCATCAAAGATGGGGTGGGCGCGGCGATCATGGGGATTGGCGAAACACTGCACTTAAGCCATCAATGTAATATCCATCCGCAACACAAACGTTTTTACATAAGTTTTACATACGTCTTAGTCTGGAACTTAAAAAGGCACTGAAGTTCAGCAAACTGTCTGTAACTGCATCCAATTCGTCTATGTTGCCAAGTTATTAAAATATTCCAGAAATCTGTGCAGCTGACGCCACAACTATACTGAACTCCATAGCTTTTCTTTTAGCCAGATAGCTGACAAGCATTACTTTTGCTAAATGTAACGATTGATTCGCCCCAGCTCTAGTTTTAAGCAACTGCCCCCTTTGAAGATTACATGCGAACCATGTAGTTGGTTTCAGGATTCTGCAGATCAGATGGGACTTCAACCCTCTAGTGCAGTAGATGACGCACCTTGCCCACATCGGAAACGGCGACGGTATAGATCTAATAAGAAACGTTCCAGATAATCACATCAAACCTGCGTCAAAATATTTGCCCATTCAATCGTGCACAAAAAACTGTTCACAGTTTCAGTCCTAAAACAAAATCAACACGAACATGAGTTCCATAACCGAAATTCAGCATGAAATTGACCCAGAGCTGTAAAAAACCAATTATCGTCACGAAAATGCAGGAAAACCAGGAAACAGTTCGCGCTACAAACTCCATGAAGCTTTTCTTTATTATTCGCTAATGAACTATGAATTGTTGACGCTCCTGAAGCGTTGTGCTCAACGAAAAGCACAATAACTAACTGACCCACTAATCGACTATGTGCATAACTTCCACAATTGGAGCACGTACACAAAATTCGTTTCGTGTCCATCTTTATCGTTTCAATTTTCGTTTTCCACATCTTCCTCTAGCAATCATTCCCTTCCGTGAAGCGTGCCCTGTCACTCAAAACCCATTGACAGTTGCCCCCGTTCTTCTAAGCTCCAGCTGCGCGACGCAAGTAGTTAAGTGTACATTCACTTCTATGAAATATGCAAAAGATTACCGATTTGGGTCAAAACATCCGTGCACAGTTGGCAAACAATAAGCACTTTGTTTCCTTTCTCTTTGATATGGATAAAGAATTAACTTCCACTCGGTACCGAACGAATGGAAGAATGGATAAATTATCATAAATATTTGGTCTATCCTTTCCGATTTTGTGTTGTAAACAAAAGCAAAACGGTGTCACAGGGACTTTATTGCCTAGTTCACAAATTAAGAGCTGCACGCAACAACACAAATCCGAGCGAATGAACAACGAAATGATCTCTTTCCACAAATAAGGTGTCGCTCGCAACGTGAACAAAAGGCGCTGAATGTCGTGGGAGTTCGAGACCTTGGTGCAAAACCTTGTCATCAACCATGAACACTATAATGAGACAATTTCAATGTCAAACACATTTGTGGCCTTAAACCACATTAAACCGAGACAAAAGCCGCGACCTGTCGCAGAGATTCGGAAGAAGTTTCAAATATGATTCATTTCAACAAAGCCGAATGAATGTGCATTCAACGATGTGAACATTCGTCTGAATTATGGTCAATTAAATTATAAACTAGGGTACTTAAGACTTGAAAGAGAGGACGAGTCTATACATTCCCGGAAACCACTACGCCACGGTGACCACAAGGCTTTTCAGGAAACAATTAAAACGAACAAACTTATTCTTGCATAAATAGACTTCGTTACAGTTCGTATCATACAGAAGGTGTCTTGAAGTTTGATGGCTGTGGAAAGTTTACCGTGGAGGCTTATATGACTGTCAGCGCAACACAAGTTCTTTCCCTTTTTCTTAAAAACATATCGACTGACTGAACACGTATCAAATCAGCAGAATGTGGTACGTGTGATTTCCTGCCTAGCGGAGAAATGGGTGGGAATTTGTGGGATACTCCAAAAATACAGAGCAAATCACAACTGCCAACAACAGCCATGACTAACGTTCTCGAAGAGATAAGAATATCTTATGAATGATAAGCAATTCACCTCGTTTTAGTGTCTGCTGGATTTTTCGAAGGCTTTTGACAAAGCAAACGATCATATTTTGTGCTGGAAACTACAGAACTTTTCTGGTTTTACTGATGATGTGTTGAGAATTATAGGGAGTTTTCTCTCTGGGAGATCACGAAGAGTTATAATGGTTGAAAGACATACTTGTCGAATGGAATAGAGCAAGATGTCTCTGCTGCATAATTATCTATAATTTACCATCTATGCCGGTTTGTGACGGTTTTCACTTATCTGGTCAAGTCGCCTCTGAATTTTGATGAAGCACTTATTCACTTATAAACATCGACCTGGTCAAGAGCAAACGGCCTAGAACTAATCGCAACCATATTTCTACTCACATCTATTTCTAAACGGGAACTTGATCTAGACTTTATGCCTGACAACTCTCTTACTAGCTCTAAAACTAAAACCGTAGTGAACACAACGAGTCAGGTTGTTGGCCGTATCTTTGGATGCCTAGGCACCCTATGTCCCTATGCCCAGTGAATTGTATGCTCCGCAAGACACACCCACTTGTCATTTGCAAGCCGGCCAAGAAATCAAGGAGTAAAGGTCAAAACCTATAGAACACGTTGTGTGCGTTGCGTCATGCCAATAATGACTTAACAGAAGACCCCTAAAAAGAGGAAGAGTGACAAAAAATATGTGGGCTTTAAGATGGGTGAAGTTTGTCAACTTTTAATTTTGTTGCATTTGATAGTTCACTCTATTGTGTTTGCATATGTATCATTTTGCACTCATGAGTCGTGCGGGTTTGTACGGATTTATATACAGTGCCAGGGCAGTACCCATTTATGCAATCTGGCGAAAAAATCAACAGAAAAAACGATAAACTGACGAAGTAATGACTACATACATTACACGATTTTTCGGACATAAGACAAATTGTGTCATATTATAGTCTAACGCATTGGCAGAATGATCAAGTACAATTGTGCACCCAAGAACAACATAAAGAACTCTGAATATTTACGGTTTACATATCCGAACGCCACACATACATTATAAATGTAAAAACGGAAAACTTCGTTGTTGTTTGTCCAGAATTACATTGAAAAAGAAATAGGTTTATTGGAACGCGTTTTATATACCACTGAATCAATACATACAATTTTGAAAGTGACAAGAGAATGGTTCGGAACTCTCAATGTTGCAGAAATGGGGGTCGTATGTAGACATTTGTATTTGAATTATTGTATTCATTGGGTACCACTTCGCAGTCCGGCAAATAGGATTTATGTGAAATGGCCCGGAGCCTTAGACTGCGGTCGGTCGGTGACCCCAACTTTAAGAGCGTTAACTCCAATTTTCGGTGGTAATTCTCGCCTTAGTGGACAGGTACTAACAAGTTTAGTGCAAACATTTGAGCCTACATATTCGTTGTGTGATATTACCGTGTCAGTGAAACAACGGCTTGGTCGAAGATAATATCGCTGCAGTTCAGGCGTCCGTAGCAAAGGATCAAAATCAGTCAATACCACTGCGTTCTCAGGAATCTTGAGAATCATCTAAGGATCTTGGTTTACACCCATACAAGATCAAGCTGACTCAAGAACTGAAGCAGATGGACTATTTGGCGTACGTATGTTTATTTGGAAAATAAAATTGTGATTGGAGACAACTAATGTTACTTAGTGGATGTTAGGTTGACTTTTTAGAGTAAAGTACTAATCCAAGAGGAAATTCGTTTCAGAGCATCGACGGTTAGTCTATCTGGAAGGATGTAATTGTATAGGGACCACTTACATATTTACAAACGAATACGTTCGAACTGACGAACATTGTTTCATAAACGTGGCTAGGCTTGAATAAAATTGGACCAAATACAGACTTCTGGTTTATCCCTTGTTTCCCGTCCAAATGAGATGAACAACGCTCATCCTCTGTGATCAAGAGGGACCGCCCTTCGCTTGAGAAAGCTATTAAAGACTACATAGAAGACACCGATTTCTAGCCAAAACAATTTCAAGCACGCCTACAAAAATCATCTTGAGTTACGGGGTGCATTTTTGGCTGCCAAGGGCAAAACCACACGATGCTCCAAGACCATGTAATTTTGCTTTCATGTCAAAAATATGAAAGGACCGTACCCATAGTGGGATGGGTGTGGGTCGGTCAATTTGAATCGGATTACGTGTAGAGATTCATTACAAATATTGAGACGTTTCGCGGGGTGCAAACTTTTACACCTCGATCTTATACAAGTTTGAGTCTGAGGATCTGCTTGGATAGAAACATTTGTACAATTTCTGTGAACATACTAGTCACAGTTTACTCGACAACCACCTGTCAAACAACCGTGATCAGGTCTACAACCAAATGATTGGTGAACTTACTGAATCTAATTTTCTTTCAGTGGTCTTCCAATCAGGAAAACCAGTATCGAAGTGGCACATCACAACATCATTCAAATGAGATCACGACGCACTCAACACAATCTGGCCGGAATCAATGTCAATTCCTCAGTTAAGTAACCCATATCAGAGTTGACAGTTTAATTGATACACAAATTGCCGCTTGCATACATTGCATGCAAATGATCCAACACCAGATGTGTGATTAATTGCAAACTGTCGTCACACTGAAGGATGTGTGTACATTTGCAAAAAAGCCAGACAACAATTACTCTCAAATTCAAATCTATTTGCATTTGAATAGACAGCCCAAAAGAGTGTGTGTCCCAGAAACCATTCAACAGTGAATGTCTTTGAACTCATAAAAGACAGAAAACCCCCGCATGTTTTTTTTTTTCGCTGGTATCCCATTGTTTTGGTGCTGTCACGCAAATTAACGAATGAAACTGAACTTCGTTAACCCTAGTTCCAATTACATAATTTTATAACTTGTGCGAATTTAAACTAATCAACGCAACTCACTGCCTGACCGACCACCGCCAATCCACATCCCACGCACAAGGTAGCCGGGTGTCAGCACAAATAACAATCATTACGGTTCAAGTGTTTTGTCATTCACTGACTCAGAGGCTGTGACCTAAAATAACCGAACTGACTTTTTCTTTCACTTCAGGTGATATTGGCCAATAAATAAATGCGCCTCGAACGGTTCTTGGTCAGAATAAGGCTTTCGGTGCAAAAGCAGAACCGCGCGTCTCAGCATTAGTCACGGGGAATGGCGAACCGGTTGGTTTGGAGGAGGTTTTTTCCCCTATTCAAGAGATCATTTCGCCACATTTGGAATGATTAGCTGACTCATGTCTTTGTGTCTGCCATGAGGCAATCAATGTCGTTTTTTCCACTTCCAAGCGCTCATGGACTGTTCTTCTGTTTGAATTCAGTGGCGAGGAGATCAAATCTGTCACCTCTTCCTCCGTTTTGTCGCTCAAGTACGTGTGGTCCTTGAGTTCAGTGTGAACCCTGAAGTCAGCTGGAATCTCACAAATGTCATGAATGCAGTGACCTCATTTCCCACGGCGGCGGCGGAGTCAAGGAAACCGAGCACTTCCAAGGGTAACGACGTATAGTTCTTGGGGTGGTCTGAGAGGTTCGTCTTCACTCGTCCCCTGTGTGCCACCACTGTCGACCTTTTAAGTGGCAATTGTATCCGAAGACAAAACACCTTGGCGCTCATCTCCCCACATTGCCTGCGCCAGCATGTGTTTATTGATTATTATTCTTGCAATCTTTGTGGGAGGACGTTGAGAAGTTTCCGTGTTGCGCTCCGTTCAACGCAAGCACAATAAACGTTTGTGAGGAATAATTTATCTGAGGCGCAGGCGTATTCTCTAGAAATGCAGACACACACACAAACACACACTTGATGCGCAGTTGAGGGTCAATGATTCACGAGTTGCTGCTGTCTCCGGGCGTGAGGTTCAGTCGCAATCAGCGGAAGTAACGTCATTGATACTTTAACAGTTGCCATGTCGTGAAAAAGGCAAATGGCTATCGTGTCATCAGAAACCTTGCATGTCTCCCCCCCCTTTGAAGCATCGGCAAAGCGCAACGTCACGTGAAAATGGGCCGACATGCAGTTAACCTCAATGGAAACCACGAGGCTGTTTCTCTTTCCTAATCATTTGATCTGGCTAATGCATAACTCGTGTGATCGGCTTATTGTTGGTGCGGTTAATGCATGCTACATTGCTCAATCAGTTGTGCCCGGGGAGCACACGTGTGTGTGAACATAATTGCCGCCGATTGTCGTGGATTCAATCGCGTAACAGAGACCACTGACGGTTCACATTGTTGGCACACCTATTAGCCGCATGAAAAAAATTAAAACTTCCTTTTCGCTATCACATTCACTAGGCTGCTTTGTTATCCCTTCGTATTTGTGCCACTTCTAAACAAATGCTCTGCTTTTCATCATTCGCTGGAGTGGATGATGGCTTTCGAGCCTTTGTCTCAGGATCTGAGTGCTGATTTACAATTGCTGCAAAGACAAAACAAATGTTTGTCCAATGTCCATATGAACAGTACTGTTTGTTTTCAGTTCATAATCAATCCCAGTAGTCTCACTGGAGCGGTTATCTACCAATCTTATCAAAAGTGGGCAAAATTCGAGGGAAAGAGCTCAAAGTACACCAGATTCATTTGAGAACAACGCAAATAGTTAATCGTCCATGACGCACGTTTTTTCCTGTGATTCCCTGCAACAGTCGTCGGCACAGAGAACATTCCGTAGAAACAGCTGGACGGTTTGACGATAAGTAAGTGAAATTTAATGTGAAGGAGATGTAGATACCTAAACAGAGAACAAGGTAGACTGGAAGACCATATTGCGTTGCAAGGAAAACAGCTCCGAGAAGTGAAAAAGGATTTCCAAATACAAATGTGTATTCCGGTCGCGAATAATGGGTGCGAATAAGATCTCTGTGCACCAGCTGTGTTAAGAAAATCATGATTAGTAACCATGACGCAGAAGTTGAATTAAGAGAGTACCTAGAATGACAAGTACCCGTAAGCGTGAACATACAACAAAGTGTCGGGTTGACTGAGAGACTAACAACACTGGGACACCTTGTTACAATGTGAACTTGGAAATCTGAAGTGGAGTGTGAAATGCGAATGTCACCAATGTGAACTTGGAAATCTGAAGTGGAGTGTGAAATGCGAATGTCACCACGTGATTTGTTTTCAATTTCAGCCTTCTAGGTCTAAACTGATGCCGTAACCTAAAACAGCGAGATCGGCATTGGTACAGGGAAGATTATTTTCGAAGTGTGAAAGCAGCACGTCGGAATGGCCACAAAGGGAAGTAGGAATCCTTACAAATGTAAGACATCCAATCGTCCTTTACCTGATAGCTCTGATGGGCTTAGCCACTTAAATACACGCACATATCTGCCATGAACGCGACTACTTTTGAACTACTTTCAAAGACGCAAAATGTATCAGTCAGTCAGTCTTTGGTTAGGAGCTCTTTAACACAATATTCCATCCGGAAATCCACATTTAGGCAAAGTAAGTGTAGCTGACTGCAAAAAGCAGTCACACTTAACCTAAAGTGGGCCCACGCTTCACATTGACTTCGCCCAACATTAGAGCCATTTGCGAGTCCTTGCAGTGAAGCGATTGAGCTCATTTATCATGACGTTGTTTAGCTCGATGAGACTATTGAAATAGTCGGCCCCTAGGTGTAAGTGGCTACGACTTGCCAGAGCGCTATACGCGTGCAGAGTAGATGATTTCAAGCTTCTACATCCTCTTCATCTGCAGAAATTATTGTTTGGAACACCTATCCTGCGGGCAAGAGCGCCAATTAAGGCAGATTTCCCGGTTACAACAACGATGGGGTTCCTTAGTAAGAACTTCTTGAGTTCAAGCAAATTGCGTGACAGTTTTAGACAAAGTGATGGTCATAATATAATAATATAGGTGGCGCTACAGCCGGTAGAGGGTCACAGCCTAGCTTCTCAGCAACCACTCGTGTTGTGCGTGCTATTGTTCTCTCACGAGTGGAAGGGACCTACAGTTTTATGCCGAATCCGAACAGCTTTGTTTGAGAAGCTTTTTCTAGATTGGAAATCTCTTCGAGCAATGTCAGTGACTCGAAAGAGGTGGGGTCGTGAAAATTATTTTTGTCGCTCAGAGTTGGAATCGAACCTACGACGTCGAGGTCGGGGTCGACGTACATACCCACAACGCCACGGGCCACCACAAGCACGTGTCACGTGTGGAAGGAATTTACAGTTCTATGCCGACTCCGAACGGCAAAGTTTGAGAAACTTTTTTCTAGACAAACATACCTTTTGAGCATTTTCAATGTTTCGAAAGACGTGAGGCCGTGAAAATTATTTTTGTTCGTACAAACCAGGAATCGAACCACAACGACACGGACCACCTAATGTGATGCTCATACATCTTTTGTTTTAAGGTAGTTGGTGACTTTTAGCCATTTGTGATTGTTGGTTTTGATGACGTGAGTCTTAAGAAGATAGACTGTAGCGATCGGCATAGAAGGCATCCCTCATATTGTTAAAGAAGAGGTTGTATCTCACTTACGACATCATCGTCTATGAACCACTTCGTTAAGAGATAGTCTGTGTTTTTTAATTGAACGTGACATTGTCCACAGACGTGATTGTGGCTGAACCGACCGAACAGATGGTGTTCTTGAGCTAGGACATCGACTTTTTCATAGTAACGATGTTTGCCTGAAAGACTCTACAATGATCAAGAGTCGTCTGTGAAGATACACACGGCAACAGCAAGCGTCTGGTTGTCAAAAATCCAATCCTTTATTTATCCAATGCTGGTGGTCCATTTGCGAATGGACAACAACGCTCCAGCAAAGAGGGTCTTCGAATCCGATCCTCCTGGTTCGAGAAGGAGAGGAAGACCGAACCTGCGGCACAAAGACCAAGTCATCGCGGATGTAAGCCAGCTTGGCCTTGATGACTGGAAGCAGCGTGCCCAGGACCGTCACCGATGGAAGGCACCAATTGCTCAGGCTCAGACCCTTCATGGTTCGTCTGCCTGATAAGTAAGTAGGTGGTCAATTTTTTCTAGAAGAAAGCTAGGAGAAGCGAGCTGTCAGAGTCGTTAAGAACATAATAATGGTTGCGTGGCCCATGGTAGGGTGAGTCTAAAATACATGCTTTCACTCAGGAGACAAGAACCGACCTTTTCCCCGTCAGAAGAATAGTGTCAGTGGATGCTTGACTAGTAAGTAAAGGCCATCTAGTGAAGATTTTGATCTTTAAAAACCGCTGGTCTGAACTCAATCGGCGACAACGAGTAAGTGAACATACGGTTCGATTCTGTTTCTTCGAGTAGAGATGGCACAACAGGGACAACATAGATATGTGATGGTTTTCTATCCATCCTAGTTTCAAGAACTTTTGCAGCAGTTATTGTGGTGAAGGCACGCTCTGAAGGCTTGTATGCCAACGGTGCTGTTCACCAATTATGTAGCTACTGCTCTGTCGACTCTGATTAGGTTGTGAGCGTTTAGAGCCAGGTCAGGATACACAATTTCCAGAAATTTCACACCCACATGAGGTTGATACTAAAATTCTTGACTATATCTCATGACGTGGAGAAGAAGGTGGTAGCACCGCAACCAAGCCTCGTCTGCATAGTGATACGTATCAGGGACATCAGCAAGGACACAGGTTGGTTCATCGCTAAAGTTTCTCTTGAAAATGATTGGGCCATCGGCCATACCTTGCCTTCTCACTCAAGCCAGCTATCAACACTCATCGTTTAATTATCCACCAGAAAGCAAGCTTTTACCTCATGACATTGAAATCACTTCACTTCCAGTCGTTCTGCCGTCATCAATGCGCTCATCTTCAAAACAAACTTATTTTTAAATCTAAACCTCAAGGCAATTGCACACAGCCTTTCATGCTGATTCACCACAAGTCTGCTGCATATTCACCCATTTGACTGACGGCATCAGAATGCATTCTTCAATTAGATGCACAAACCCCTTTGAAACACAGTCAGACTCCTCCGTAACAACCACGCACACGTGACCGCTCACGTCGGTTCCGATGTAACCGTCTTCTGGACCACATTCAACCTCCCGTCGCGTCGGCAGCGCTGCATCGAATTTATTTATAAAATTCACTTCGTAATATTTTCAAAACAAAGCAGGTATGCAACAGCAGCGCCATTAAGTTTTCACCTCGTCATGCTCTTCCCCTTCCGATTCGAACGGAATGCTAAAAATAATCCCATTTGCGCAATTCGATAAAAATACCCAATCCAGCGTCGGCATGTTTTTAAATGTCATGTTCAGTTGCGGCGAAAAAGTTCTGTTTCTGTTCACACAAGTGGAACAGGAGTTGGAAGGATTCGCTCGTGTTTGTGCACGAGACCCAATCGTATGTCGGTTACGTAAGTTCATCGTTTGGTGCTCAACTCCAACTACTGTAGCAGCTCCCCTTCACAACGCTCACGTTGGCCGACACAAGAGTGACCTTCATACGCTGCCTCGCACATCTTGACACTTAATCGGATGCATGTAGGAGGTGGTGTCTATTGATATTCAAGCACTCGTACCGGAGTAAGAGTACGAGGGCGATGCTGTGACACTCGATTGAGAACCATCTTGTCGACACTGACATCATTCCGCACATGAAGTAAGTCCGACAATTCTACATATTGGATTTGCATACGTCAATCATGTTGATTCGATCCAAATAAACGTGATTTTCTGTCAGTGCGTCACGCCTGAGAGACCTCATTAAGTTGGGTTTCTAGCCGAAAGCAAATAACATCAATTGGGGGAGGGTCTCCACAATTGAGAGCAATAATCTTGAATGAAGCTGCCTAAAGATACAGACTTTACTTTCATTGCCGTTAGGTAGACATCCTAAAAGGAACTTCTTAATTCATTAACAGAACGAGGGGTCTTTTGTTACACCACCCACGGCGAATAATGGTGAAAATAGGAACAAGACCGACATCGTTATGCCCACCCAACGTAGTGCCGCCCACAGAAGGGAAAGCACAATCGATACCCACCCAGAGCGAGTACAAGAGACACCCGAAATGGACATCATCACAAGTGTTGATGGAGAACCAATTAGAAGAACCCGATGGCCATCCCAATGAAACTGGCCCGATGTGTCGTTTCCACGTGCAGTAATTAAATTAGCAATTTCGTGGCAGAAGTACCCTCGTTAATGTCGCCTTGAAAAACAGCGGCTTCTGTGGGGTGAATCGGTTTCTTCGGAAGATGATAAAGTAGATCGCACATTTTTGGAACGCCAATAAAAACTGATTTCTAACCCTGACACAGTGGGGAAAATTGTATTAACTTTCTGCAACCAGGTCAACTGCGTACGGAATTGTAAGACTTCTTCCAGAGAAGACTTGCAAGAGGTGGGCGCATGGTTTTGCAATTGGCTGTACTTGTCTATTAACAAGCGCGTGGGTTCAAGGTAGTTGTAGTTTATGCGTTCATTTTTATGGAGTCTTTCACAAGCAATAAAAAATGAGTTAATTTCATTGATGACTTATTTGAAATTGCCTTGTCTTTTTTTTGTTGAAAAGTGAAAATGTGTCGGAAGCGAACACATTCAAGGGAGGCGAATGAAATAAAGGGATGAGCTAATTGATTCTGTGTTATTTATAGATCTGGAATTACTTGAGGCAAATATAAAATGTGTTTATAGCCCAGGCGCTAGCTCTGCTGTGGGTTTTAATGGATTTATGCAGTTTTTCTTCGGGGGGAGTGAAATGATTATAAATAAAACTCATCCAATAAGCTCATCCTGTCTGAGGAAAGCATGCCCGACGAGTGGAATCTCAGTATCGTTTGCCCGATCCACAAGAAAGGAGACCTGTTCAACTGCGCCAACTATCGATGGATCAGTCTTCTTAACATCGCCTATACGATATTCTCTGCCGTTTTGTGTACCCGCCTGAAGCCGTTCATTAATAATCTCATAGGTCCATATCAGTGTGGCTTCAGGCCAGGAAAGTCCACAACAGAACAAATCTTGACACTACGGCAGATCCTGGAAAAGACTCAAGAGATGCAGATCGACACCCACCACCTATTTGTCGATTTCAAGGCCGCATATGACAGCGTGCATAGAGACGAGCTATACAACGCCATGTCTAGTTTTGACATTCCTGCCAAGCTCGTCAGGCTGTGCAGGATGACGATGGAGAACTCTCGCTGCTCCATCAAAGTCGGTAACGAACTCACCGAGACCTTCAATGTCAAAAAATGTCTTAGACAAGGCGACGCGCTGTCATGTGATTTCTTCAACATCGTCCTGGAGAAGATCGTGTGAAACTCACACGCCAAAACTAGAGGCACGATCTTCCAGAAGCCAGTGCAATTGTTAGCATACACCGATGACATTGACGTGATTGGCAATTGAGTAACAGAGCCCTCTCTCGAAGAACCAAGTTGACTCTATATAAGACCCAGTCCTGCTATACGGCGCGGAGGCATGGACCATCTCGAAAACGGATGAAGAAGTCCTTGGTTTCTTTGAGAGAAAAGTTCTACGTGCGATCTTTGGTCCTGTGTGTGTTGACGCGTTCTGGAGAAGAAGATTCAACCACGAACTGTACGGGCTGTACAGTGACATGACCTTAGTTAGGCGTCTACAGATCCAACGCCTACCGTGGCTAGGTCATGTTGAGCGGATGGACACCACGGCTCCGGCTCGAAGTATTTTCGAATCCGAACCTGTGGGGCAACGCAATAGAGGACGACCACGAACCCGATGGCGCACTCAAGTGGAGGAGCACCTCAACCAACTTGGAGTGCGAAATTGGAGGCAGCTGGCTAAAGAACGTGCCAGCTGGAGAGGATTGTTGACCGAGGCCCAGGTTCACCCCGGACTGTAGCGCCACAAGAAGAAGAAGAGTTGATGTCAATTTCCAGTTGGGTACGCCATCGTAGGCAAGATCTTTCTCTACCACTTTGCCCTTCGGGGTTGGACTAGAAGACTTTCCGGAACGTTGATGCCCATTTTCTCTACATGACCTAGCCACCTAATGTCGACACAGTCGAATCCGTTTGAGTAGGCGTTGTATGGTCGTTGTATGGATCGAATAGTCGGCGTTTAATCCTCTCCTCAAACTCCTTCTTCACAAACTGGCCTGAATATAAACCAAAGGAGGCTCCTCTCGAAGCGACTAAGGACCTCATTCACCACAAGATCCAATTTGGCCGTTTTCTTCTAAATGCTCGCAAAAACCCCACTGACAGCAATTTGAGTTCTTTCGATGTTGTCAATGTCATCGGCATATGCGAGCTGTTTCACAGATTTGTTGAAGAGCGTGTCCTCGGTGTCGAGATTTGAGTTAAGCACGACATCGAGAATGATTTTAAGGAAATAGCATGACATGCGTCACTTTGCCTTTTTGACGCCAAAGATCTCGGCGAAACATTGACCGATTTGACGGAGCAGTGGACATTCTCTATCGTCATTCTGCCGAGACGGATGTTTGCAAAGATGCCAAAACTAGACAACGCACTGTAAAACTCGTGTCTATAGATGCTGTCATACGTGACCTTAAATTCGATGAAGAGATAGTACGTATCGACTTTTCCAACATCTGTCGCCATGTGAATAGTTGTTTAATGGTGAATTTTGCTGACACAGACCCGGACAGATATTGACCAATAAGGCTGTTGACCATACTTTTGATTTTTACTTTTGTAACCAATGCAAATCATGCAGATCATCATCAAACGCAAAATAACACACCGAGGGAAACTTTTCTTGCAAACGGTTCATCTTGTGTGATACATGCCTCTCAGGGTTCAGTAAAGTCAAACATTCTTGCAGTGATGCATGCATGTAATTTACGCATTTCCTGTCAACCATTATGAACAACTCATGGGGAAATATAATAATAATAATATGGGTGGCGCTACAGCCCTTAGGGGGCCAGGGCCTAGCTTCTCAGCAACCACTCGTGTTGTGCATGCTATTGTCCTCTCACGAGTGGAAGGGACCTACAGTTTAATGCCAAATCCGAACGGCTTTGTTTGAGAAGTTTTTTCTAGACAGGAAATACTCTTTGAGCATTGTCAGTGCCTCGAAAGTGGTGGAGTCGTGAAAATTGTTTTCGTCGCACAGAACAGGAATCGAACCTACGACGTTGAGGTTGGGGTCGACGCACATACCCACAACGCAAAGGGCCACCACCATCGGGAAATTTAATGGTGCTCAAATGTTTAAGGCTGCTCCTCTGATTCGCGAGATGATGCTTAAAGGAACATTTCGCGATTGCAGTGATGTCAATGATGGTGCATTTATGTGATTGTGAATTCTATCCTTTTCGACTGTGTCCGTTGTTTGATTTCTGACCAAATCTAGTATTTATAGTGATGTTTACTCCAGCCACATATGGGCTACCGACAATTAACAACGCTAGACCAAATTCCACTCCATATGTCCTTTTGTGGATGTTCTTCCAACATGTGGATTTGCACTTCCTCATTCTCATTCTCATTTCATTCATTTGCTACTGTTTCCACCGAGGGAAAAATAATTCTCATCACTGAAGGAAAGTGTTAAATTTTGTTATCTATGGCCCGGAGCTCACATGCGTGATCCCGCAGCCGCACAGCTTTCGAGTCTTACAGCACTCACAACAAATGATTTGAGTGGTGCACATATACGTGGGACGACGCTGCTGCATTTCGGAGTACTGTGAGACGTTTCAGAGCACAAAGACGCAGCAGCGTCAAATAATGTGTGCATTTTTAAAAAAGAGATTTGCACAGATCTTTGGTGTGATTTTCTGCTTGGTCGGGCTTTATCCGATTATGGATTGAGTGATTAACTAGGTTAGTTAGATTCTAGTGGCTTGATCACATGGAGCGTGACTACAATTAGGGCTATTGTCTATCTCACAAGACCACGAATTACAGCGTGCATATAGACGAACTACACACGGCATGTGAAACTACAAAATTCCTACCAGGCTCCGATTTTCTAGGCGGTCCAAAGCTGGAGGTTCCTGTTTGTTAAAACTCAGCCCCAAATAGATCGTTCATTTGGTTTTCTTCAATGAAATTCAACTCTGAACCATCAGCCCTGAAGAGATCTTGAGCTAATCCACCACCTGAATGCATTTTAAAGTCATTTCAATATTGTCATATCCTCACATTCCCATACGCTCCCTCCTCTCTTCTGAACAAATGGGAACGATGTGAATTATTAACTGACTCTCTTGACATATGCACATACAGCGTACATCACAAAGACAATTTTAAATGCACACATTTGCTTCGATAAATGCAAAAATCTAGTTCCGTCATGCAATGCTGTTTCCGTACGGTGGTCTCATGACATTCTTTATTCCCAACGAATGCCGTGTATGTGGGTGCTTAATGCAGAACACTCCTTAGCTTTAGTAAATTACACTTTTCAAACAACTCACGCTATATTAAATATTCTCCGAGTGTTTTAACAGAAGGGATTCATTAGATTTAAGTGAAGAAGTGGTAGTAGTAAGACCCAACCTTTGGCTGATTGTCGATTGCCTATGCAACACCTTTCTAATACAATGATGGCATGTGATTATTGGTGCGTGTGTCGAGATGTATAATTAAAGGGGTTTTCATTGTGAGGTGTGATTTTAAGCTAGACATGATTTCTTTCGATTCTCTGTTTCTGGAGAAATGGGAGCGAAGTGGCTCTCTTGACAAATGTACATACAACGATGGACTGTGAAATGTTCACCCCCGTTGATGTTGATACTAAAGAAATGGGGTCCTCTTCCCCAGTCCCGCTCTTAGAGGTCGTTCTAGCCTTGAACATGGGCTTGGACATGAGTTCACCCCCGTTAATGTTGATACTGAAGAAATGGAGTCCTCTTCCCCAGTCCGGCTCTAAGAGGACGATCTAGCCTGGACATGGGTTCTCCGGAACGAGAGTCTACAAAGAAAGCCATTATTCTCTTGACTCTGTTGTTGACCAACAGGATTTCATATTTTTGAGTGGCGCAGCGAAACTCGTCTTCAACAACAACCTCTCCAGTCAAGGCACAGTTGGTTTTGTTATTTCTCCCATTTTATACCGCACCCTGTGCACGACTAGAATTGCAAGGAAAACAATGAGACTAAGGCCTCTTCAAGATCCCTTAAATGAGCTTGTAATTTATAACTGCCGTAAAACTGTCCCTTTATGCCCAGTCTTAGAATGGTGTTTGTTTGCATGTTTAACACTTGGAATGGTTGCTATGCACGGACGTTAAGTTGTTGTTTAAATTAAACAATTTGCATCCTGAAAGGGAAATCGATATTCTCCGTCTGAAGGGACACTCGTTAAGTTGTGCATCTCCGACTTCCTTGCAAACTATGCAAGTCGGCGGAGATCTCGCCCAAGAAGCATCAAATGCACATAGACAATGCTCGTAACACTTGACTTTGTCATGCTGATTAATGCCAGTGTGCACCAGGGAATAGACTCCCATGATGTACACAATTTTACTTCGAATAGGTCATAAATTGACAAATTGATTTTATTGTTCGCATTTTCATACAGCTGCACGTGCATTAACTCAACGGACGTCGGACACCTGGAGATGACTCAAGTGTGTATTGCAAAAAAAATTATAGACACAAGGTGAGAAGGAACAGAAATCATTTGTTATTTGCCTATACACATCCCCACACATGCCTTTCAGGCCCTTCATTCATACAGACATTATTGTAGGTAAGGCAGTGTTCTTCAGAGAAGAGGCAAACTCTACTCCGGCTTCTGATGCACAGCTGATGAACGAAAGCCAAAGACTGCAAGGCGACACGTGTGATGCAACATTTGCATATTTTTTGCATGACCTCGAAACACGAACAGTTATCTGATCAGAAAAAGTTTAATCAACTTTAAAAATCAACTCATTTACTGCGTCTTTAGAGAAAAAACACAGTTATTCCCACACACAAATCAAAAAAAAAAAAAAAAACAACAAAAACGAGTTTGAAAGGCACCAACACTTGATGAAATTCGGTTTGCTTTTCACATGTGGCCCGCTGACAAAGAAGTTCTGTTTATGCCAACCAAACAAGATTCACCCGCAGACACGAAGCACGCTGCTCCCAACAAGACGCAGAAAATATAATCTGAGGGACAGCACTTAGATATTCGTTTGAACACAAAAAAAACTCTGCGCAAAGTGGAAAACCACACCTGCGATTTCAGTGAAACTGAAAACGAAGTACATTGCGACGTTTTCGACTGCGATTGGACAGAAATACAAAACTTGTGCAAAAATTCTTAAAAATTCCATATGTTTCTAGTTGAATATTCGCCGCAAAAAGATACAAAGCAAAAATCAATAAAAAGACGCACAAAGCCACCGAGAGTCCGATGTATGTATGCGTATCACTCCCCCTTCAGATACGTTTGCCACTTGAGAAGTTGTTTTATGTAGCAAGACGGCGACGTCGGTGTGGAACTATGAAATTCATTAAACAAGTTCTCTCAACTTCACTGAATTGCCTTTTCATTTCACATTATATCACCGAGTGCAAGCATGTTGCAGAGCATAAGTGCAAAGCAGAAAGCATGCTGGAAATTACATAAACCTCAGCAAAAACTGACCCGCAAGACAATCCAATGGGGCTATCTGTTCACCTCTAGACGGTGTACACAAGATTAGATAAGTGGGGAAAACCGATGAAATACAAACAAGCAAACGATAAAATAAATAACTTACGTTGTTGAGTCCTTGGGGACAATCATGTCCGGATCAGCATCGAGTTCCATGTCAGATGATGAATCCTGTTCGTTATCACTGATCACGATAACGTCTTCCATGAATTGACGACGTTTTCTATTGAGGTGAGCAATTTTGAATGCTGGTCTTTTTTGTTTGCTTTTGAAAAAAAAAACGCCTGTTTTGGACACGACTGAAGAGTGAATGCTTTTTGTGGGGGATTCAAAGTGTGCAATCGATCACAATTGAAATTGAAGTGAATAAAATTACAGATTTGACTACGACAAGCGATGGGAGGAGAACACTGTTAAAACTTTGCACCGAAATTCTGCGTTCAATTTGTTCGTTGAACTGTATCAGAAATAAAAATAAAAACAAGAACTGACGTTTAATTAATATTTCTAGCTTTAAAATCAAAAGAAAAAGTAACAAGTTTTGTAGATTTAGTTTATATTGAACAAAATGGAAACCCCACTGACTAGCACACACCGCAACACGCGTCCTCCTGGGGTGAAGTGAATTTAAATGGATTATATTTTTCCTTTGGAGTTTGAACACCAACGATTTTACGTAAAATATGACATGACTTTTCTCAAATTCGTCTAACCTTGGGCTGAGTGAGAGGCGAGATGGGTGCGTGCGATGTGTGGGAGAGAGATGGAGTTAAGTAGTGTGTGCATTCAGGGCGAATTAGAATGAGTTGCCAAGTGGATGGTATTTTTTTGCATTTGACAGTTCGCATAGTAGTGTTTGATTTAGGGAGAATTGAATTTAAAAAAAATTGGGTTGATTTATTTTTTATAGGACTTATGTACTTAGATGGAATGAAAACTATATTTTAAGTACGGTTGGAAATTAAACGAGAATTTTCCCTTACTGGGGGGTTTTAAGAGCAATAACTGCCAATACCTATTTTATTCATTAAAGCTTAACGCCTTAAAACTGGCTAAGAAACATTTTCTCTCAGCAAATTAGATCCAAGACGTGCTGTGACCGGTTAACCAGAAGAAGAGAGCACTTCTTCAATGAGCTGGAAGACTTGAGTGGTATTTAATTGAAAAAACAAGAGTTCATACACGATGGACGAAATGGGCCCAAACTACTCTGGTCTACGTAAGCACCGTTTGGAAGTCCGTGAGGGCACCCATCTACCTACCCGCCTACCCATCTTAGGTCAAACTTCGTCAAAGAGTTTGTCAGAACGTTACCTGATCATTGCAAAAAAATTAAATTCAAATTAAATTTCGTGTTAAAGGTAACTCCTATTTATCGCCACAACAATTTTGATTGGAGGAAAAGACCCGATGATGAATTTGTGAGGTGTTTCAATAAAGTGGACATAGTTGACTGTGTTGCGCACAATCACCACACAGGCTGTAAAATAAGCCTGTACAAAACAGTAAGGGCCACATGTTAGTGACATAAGTAAACATAAACTTACAAAAGACTGAATGAATGGCAGAGGAAGAAAGGAATTCGCAAAATATGCACAAGTTAACGAAACTTGACGAAATCACTTAAAATCGCCATATTCACAATTTCCACTCCAACGGTATTTACTTTAAGGCCCATTCATATGAGCGGCGAACTGCGAACGCGAACTTTTAGAAACAACACTTTTCCAGCAAATATAAACAAAAAGTTAAACTTCTTGGTATGCAAAAAGATTGTAACTGAATTATCGAGTTTTTTCATAGACAAAAATCCCAATAAAAGTTAGTTTAAGTATCCTAATTAATGATTTGAAAGTTTTTCTCTAGTGACATAAGTAAAAATAAAATAACAACAGATTGAACGAATAGCAGAAGAAGAAAGGAATTCGCAAAATATGAACAAATTAACGAAACTTGACGATATCACTTACAATCGCTACATTCTTAATTTCTACTCCAACGATTTTTACTTCACTTAGCAGTCTTTTGTCAGTTGGAGGATATTTTCTTCTCGTTATGGAGTGGCCTTGCGTTTCAGCCGACAAACCCCTACAGCGAACACGATCTTCAACAAATGCACGCCGACATCCTTCTCCTCGTCATCGATTTCGCGAGATCGAAAGAGGATTACACTGTTGTGCTCCAAACGGCGATCACAAGAAGCGTTTTCTGTCTCTAATCAGAGAAAAACTTGACGTGTTTTTTTGTTTGTTTTGCAAACTAAGACACTACACCGCACCTAAATTCAAGATCTCGCATAGTTTCAACTTTTCAGCATTTCGCCATACATTTTCCATCATTTCGAGATGTTGAATCTTGTAGCTGTATTTACAAGTTTGTCAATTCAAACAGACCTATTCATCAATTCAGCACGCCATTTGATGACATTTCAACCCGTTGACATAAAGAAACAGCTGTCAACAAAACAATCATTTATTTCATGTGATAAATACAATAAGAATTGTCCTCGATAGTCAGCGCCTTCTGGTGACATTTTTTATTAGCTACGTTCTTACGCAAAATTCTGACAGCTCATACGCGGGAACAAACTTGTACTGAAAATTCAAATTTGGTGGAAAATTCATTTTGTGAAATTATACATCGAATTATCAATTCCGGGTATAATTGTTGGTGAAATACCCGGAAAAAGTATGCCACCTTTGTAATAAGTGCTTGTCATGTTCTCAGAGGTGATATTTTTCATAGAATCGCTGAGTGAAAAATGTGTGCGTGTTCTGCTAAATTGGAAGAATATGTACACATTTATGTATGAATGTGTAAATTTCCCACTGCATTTCCCTCTTTTAGTCAATTTGTTAAAAAAAAAAACTCGAAATTTAACACATAATATCGTTGACTTTTTTGTTGAACAACAACAATTGCATGTAAAATGTTTGTTTACGTTTTTTGAAGAAGTGTTATGCAAAAATTATCACAATTTAACTCTTGACACTCTTGGGCACTTACAATCTACATCTAAACATTATTTTGATTAAAAAATATTAATTTTTTCTTTAAATATACTCTTTCAAATCACCACCGTATTTCAAGATTTCAATGTAAGTTCCTATCCCCCAACGATCTGTCAGAATTTTGTCTAAGAAAATTAGTACCAAAAAACTCCGACAGTCATATGGCGATTGGCCCATAGCAAACTTAACAGTTGTACCTATTCTTTTTTCTTATCAGAAGAAATATTAGTAAACAATTGTGACACTAGTTGTCATTTGATATGTTGAAGATCCAGTGGGAATTCAAAATTGGATTTCAAAATATTTTTTCGCCGAAATGCTGAATTTGCGTGCAGTGCAAATATATTATTTAGCGAACATGATTAGGTTGTTGTGTACCTAATCATTACAGAACAGTACAAAAACAACACAAATCTACAAAGGTCTGTTCCAGAATATGGGTTATTTTTACCTAATAGAAATGACATAAGTCACACAATTGGTTGAATTGCGTTCCCGCACTTTCTTGACATGTTGCTTGTCTCCAAATTCGAACTGTCAAAGAATCCACATGTTGTACAATTTCCTCACTCTACATTTGCAAACATTTTTACCATCTCGACAGCATAGTCATCAAATCAAACAGACCCCAAACAGATGGCCAAGTTTATCCATTTCGCAAACCATCCAATAAGCTTTTTTCGAATTTCGAAACCCAGCCCCTTTTCCCATACATGTCATCAAACGCAAGCCAAATGCAATCAGCCAACCAACTGTCAAAAAAACTCGAACTTCTTCCCACCGTTCGGCCAGTCAATCGAAAACTAAAATTCAAATAAGAACTTTTCGAAGAGTGAAACAAGTCGAAGAACGAAGCTTGTCGACGTCGGATGTGCACTTGTTACCCATTCAGAAATTCCGCTGCCTTCGTTTGGGCCCTCAAGTGAAAAAAAAATGCGAGTCTAACGCGTCTCATTGAACCGAACCTAGTGCGTTGAAGTGCAAAAATCCAGTCAAACCACGTTTACCCAGCGAAAGTGCAATAAAAGGTGTGCAAATATATTTAATGATAATTTATTATTTTTTTTTCACTTAGTGGACGGTTTTTTTCCCTTACCTCCTTGGTGCGTACGAAAAAAAAAAAACTTTGTGCATATGACGTGACTAGTGTTCGCCTCTTCTAATTCAATAAGAAGAAACGACAACGACGGGTACAAAAAAACAACAACTTTGTGGACGTCTTTCTTCCTTTCCCTCTTATTCTTCCCATTGGACGTTGAGCGAGCGACAAGTGAACAGAGAGAGAGACAGAGAAAGAGGGCGAGAGATCAAGTTCAGAAACCATTAAATTTGCTCTTCTCGGCCCTCGGGAGGAAAGTCTCTCTTTGTCGAGCTGGCTCTTCGCTCGCACTGCCCACTCTTCTTCAGCAACTGTGGTCTGTGGGAGGTTTTTTGTTGTTTGTGGAAAATGAGTTTTCTTCTTTGAGGAATCGTGTGCGAGAGAGTGTGATTTCGGTTTTCCTTGGAGTCTTATCAGAATGTAATCAAATCGAATTGTAGTTGGTCTTTGAGAAAAAGACCTTCGGTTCCAAAGGAAAGACCATAAAAGCGAATTTCGGATACGCTTGTCAGTTGGTCGGTAGTTCAGTGGGTTTCCACACCTACGCAGGGGGCCGCGGGACATTGTGATTGTGATTGAGTGGCACGAGTGAAAAGGTCATCTCCCTTTATTGGGGCAAGGATATGATTGGAAATTTAATAAGCCAGTGTTCCCAGTTACCCCTTATTCAGCTGGTTTTACGGGGCGCACTTAATTAAAAAGGATCACCCGCTGAATAATTAGCCAAGTTGCTGGTGGGAGGTAATGAGCGACCGGGTGGGCAAATAATTACAAAATGATAAATAGTGATGAAGTATTATATAAGAAGTTGTTGTGCGTTTATCTAAGGTGCCTTGTGGTGGAGTGTTGCCAGGAGTTTTCGTGAAATGCAACGACGAACGTTAGACGGGTGCACTTGTGTGTGAAGTTTGTGGAACTGTGAGATGCTCTCCTTCGGTAGAGGAGCCACCTAGTGACTCATTGTGGTAAGGGGAAGGAGCTCTTGCTTCGTTTCGGAAGGACGTTGATTACATTCAGACTTTAAAAACGGTTTGTGCTAATATGGCTTCCTTTGGAAATCACCCCGATATTTCTTACATGACCGGTTACTAATGCGATTTGCTACCTTTGAAGCTCCTCGATGTTTTGACTTCGACGAATCAGTCAAACAAGCAAGATGTTCAAATTCCATTCTGAAGAGGTTCAGGGGTATGTTCACTTGGTGTCCGGCAAATTTCATTCCTCCCTAGGATATGTTATATACCTCTGGTCAATGTTTCGTGTGAACGAAATGCTTTAAAATTTCGTGGCGGCGATATATTGCGCAAGAAAACGTCGTATCCAGACAAGCTGAAATGGCAAAGGTTTCGTTATTTAAATAATATCACTGCTATTTGTTAGCTCACAAGCTGAGGGTCTATAAATTAATGAAAGCAGGAGAAAAAACATAAATCGGAAGGTGCCTGAAGACTCATGACACGCAAACACGAACGACTAGGTGCTGGCCTTCATCTGTGGAGAAAATGTTTTGCTTTTTGTGTAGCCTGCATAAAAACCGCTAGGTTTTGCTGCGAGGCAAAGTGCTTAGTTACACAATAAAGCGATTTGATGGCGTAGGGAGATTTAATTGTAATATTTTTCTACTGGATTTTGAATTGAGTCGTCATTGGTGGCCGAGGGCAGTGATGGATGGACTCCGTGGTCTAGTTTTTATTTACTCACTAATCAGGCCTGTAAGTGGGCTGTCTGAGGGTTCTCAATGCTTCTAGATCGTATGTCGTTGATTGCAGTCTGAAGGTCGTGAATATAAATCGTGAAATATAAATATAATAAATACAGACGATCGAAGAAGTGATCCTGCGAAACACAAATTCCTGTCTGTCCAATAGGAAAAACGAATGCTTTAGTTTTCGGAATAGTTAACTAAGATATCTGTTTTGTTGTTTGTTGCTTTTTGTAACAATTCTCTAGAAACTTTGTCAATCGGCTTTCTCGTACTTGATATAAATGGATCAAATGTAAATAGCAATGTATGAAAAACGTCTTCCTTTGTTGCAGCTCTAGAGCAGTTTTGTGTCTCCTGCACAACTTCGAACACTTGTCCTAATGGCAATACCACGAAATCTTTTATAATATTTTCATGGACCAGAAGGCGGCATATATTAATTTCAGGGTATACTTACTAAATGGAGGCCCGTGGCGTTGTGGCTACGTGCGTTTTCCCTAACCTCGACGTGGTAGGTTCGATTCCTGCTCTGTGCAACAGCAATCATTTTCACGGCCCCATCTCTTTCGAGTCACTGACAATGCTTAAAAGGTACTTCCTGTCTAAAAAAAGCTTCTAAAACTTGGTCGATCGGAGTCGACATAACATTGTTGGTCCCTTTCACTCGTGAGAGAACAATAAGACGCACAACATGAGTGGTTGCTGAGAAGCTAGGCCCTGCCCCTTTACGGACTGTAGCGCCACATATTTTATATTATATACTTACTAGATCGGTCTGAATTGATAGCCATACCTGGTGAACATATTTGCAAGAAAAGCCATACTGATACGCATTTTTAGTATCAGATATAGATCTTACCTTACGAAAAAACTCCTCAGACGCACAAGGAGTAAGCTTAACCATAGGCTTCCGTACTGGAATCTGCCTAGTAAACAAACGTATCCATGCACGTATAAACCATGCACTTAACACCCGATGACATCTGTAAAATGTGTAACGTGTACAAAGAGAGCACATACAGTTTCATTGTAACTGTCTAGTCCGGACACGTTATCGACACCTAAGCGGTTAATATCTTGAAACGCTGTTTCTTTGGGCTCAAGAGGCAATTGGGTAGTAGGGCCGTCTCTCGAAGGGCCAAGCTAACGAGCCTTGACTATAACAAGGGCGGATGAAAAAGCTCTTCTCCTTTTTGATAAAATAGTTCTGCGTTTAATCTTTGCTTCTGTTTGCTTTGATGATTTCTGATTGATGAATTGAACGCCTAAGATTGCTATGTAGAGCGCATATACAACATTGCTCCAGCCTAAAGATTGTTCGACTGTGAAACAATGGGCCAACGGAATAGAAGACGACCACGAAGCCGATGGCGGGCATAAGTCCTTCTCCACTTGGGAAGGCAACTTGGCGTGCGAAATTGTAATCATCTAAGAATCGGCTAAGAATCGTGTAAGCTGCAGGGAGTTGTTGGCTGAGACCGAGGTTCACTTCGGACTGCGCCATAAGAAGAAGAAGCCGCCAGTTGACAGGAACTCAGGCTTCCTGCGTGAACTCTAAATGGAGCCTATTGTGATGCCCATCTGAGGCCGCAGTGACCAGCCGATCCCTTTCCAGCACTCAAACATTCTAATTCTTACTCTTGATCTTACTTTGTTTAGCTCATTCATTTTCACTGGTGTTGCTCCACAAATAGTACACACAACACTAGTAATGACTTGGGCTACTTTTCCATTGATCATTCTTAGAAACAGCTCATGTTTGATTTCAGTTACTTCACCAGCTTGACGTAATACAGTAGGTTGTAACTCATACATTTCTCTGGTCGTATTATAATTCTATTTACATTATCTATGGTTCTTGTTTTGTCAGCTGCAAGTAGACTATCTGTGGCGAAATATTTTTGGGGAACTGAAGCCTATTTTTTGGTATAATGGCGGAGCCAAAAATGTCAAATATTTATTAAATCAAATAATTTAGACATTTTACTAAATTTGAAAATAAATTTAATATAAACACTGAAATGTATATTTAAAACCAAACATTTTTGTGACGTTTATCGCTGTTTGGTTCAATAGTGCGGCGATCCAAGCTGAGCATGAAATATTACTGCCTTCCATCAATGACAGTCGTGGACACGCTGCTTCCAGTCATCAAGCTGACTTCCATCCGCGATGACTTGGTTTTTATACCAGTCTCTACTCGATCTTACTCTGCTTTTCGAACCAAGAAAAACTCTCTTATCTGGATTGGTGGTCTATACGCTCCATGTGGCCGTGCAAATCCAGTCGACTTACTTATGCGGACTACATTCACATCGTTGTACATCTTATATAGAGCACTGTTGTGCCTTCATCGCTATCCGATGTAGACATTGCTTCTTTCAAAAGAAAATAAGTTTGCACAAGTTTAGCATAGTTATGTGATATTAGCAAAACCGATTATCCAAATTTCTGTCTTTTGTCGATTTTCAAGTAAATTGTCCAAGCTGGCATCTATTTATGTGCTTTATTCTACCCTTCCATCCTAAGTCAACCAAAGCCGCCAGCGACTCTCCCACGTTGCTCTTTTCTTCAGATATTATACACATCTTTGTAACAAAATATACCCAAGGGTCTTCGGTATCAGTCAATAATGCAAAAGGATGAGCTGTCCAGAATACATTTGCATAGAAAATAGGGAACCCTTTTGTTTTAATAAAATATGAACGGCATGCCCATGTGTCAAAATCAAACAAAACCGACTCCCATCTGTCTAAGCCGTTAATAGACAGCACAACCGAAGTGAACTAATAATCCCTTAATTCCCTATCCCTTGCAAATGTCATTGAGGACTTAACCAACTCTGAAGAACGAACCAACGAAGGAAAACAAACAAGGGCTTGTAAAAAATCCTAATCAATCTTAAGTTGAAGAACAAATTAAAGGAATTAAATGTGTCATTCATCTGTTAAGGGAGAGATAAGGAACAGTCATTGGGGAAAAGTTTATCAATGTTTTTTCGGGTATCTGGGCAGTGTCTGCACCAGAAATCATTTGATTTTGCTTCGAAGACACTATACTGCCATTCCGAGACCATAGTCATATAAATCGAACTTTTGACGTTACAGTTTTTAATTAAAACAACTCTTCGTTTGTGCTCACTGGTGTATTTTGGACACACTCTTTAAACAAGTAAATTGTCGCACAAAAATATTCCAAACCTCGTGCGAATACTAAGTTCTGCTATATAAGCTTAAAAGTATGTACCGTATGCCACTTGAATCCAGTTAAATTTGAAAGCTTAGAATGCTGTTTAGTCTGCGCCGGAGAACAACACTCATTTTTTGTAAATTTGCGATTTTAGCACATGAATATTTGTGGTAAATCGGTCGAATCCAACCCAAAAAAGAATTGTCTCCTTATTTATTGTATCTAAAAATGAATACAAATAAGAATTTAAAAAATGTTCATCATTTTTTGTATTTTTTTATTCACTCAAAATGGTCTCAAATCATCTGACACCTAACCAGGTGAGTTGTCGTTCAAAAAATGTTTTTCGTAATAAGTTTTCTACAACATACACTTTGTCTTCATGGTACAACATTTGAAAAATTACATAAAAACTTTGGCATTAAAGGGTGATTTATTTTTATTGATTGTAAGGAGTAGCCTTTTACCTACGCCCTATCGACCAAGAATCTCTTCGTCTACACTTCATCAGAAAGAAATTCTTTCGCTGCTGCCAAATGTCCGGCTGTCTTCGTTACAATTGCGCTTTTGTAACTTTTTTTCTTGCATTTGGAGTTAGTTTCCATTTAATTTGGTAGACTCACGACAGGCCTCAATGTCACTGAAGTCCACCTGCGGTTATTCGTTCCTTGTTTTTGAATATGTGGAGTCACCAAAGCAAGAAGGCCATCGAATCCTTTTTTTAGAATGTGTACGCTATAAAATTCCGTAGCCTCTTCTTGTGTTCTTCTTGGAGATGCGCTACAGTTCGGAAAACCCTGGGCATCAACCAACATGCCTCTTTAGTCGAGATACGATCTTTGGTTAGCTGCCTCAACTATCGTTCGCCCAGTTGGTTGAGGTCCTTCTCCAACTGGGCGCGCCATCTGTTTCGTGGATGTTTTCTATAGCGTCCCGTCTCTTCAGCTTCCTCAATTATACGAATTATTTTGTCTCCTAGTTTCAGTCATGGAACACCACATGCTCTCTCTCTACTGTTTGTCACAGATTAACATAAACAAGTGCTGAGGAACATGACTCGTGTTTATTGTGTTTATTTTCATCTTCTTGGTGTGACACTACTGTAAAGCATCTATAGAAGCTGTGCAGACTTGCTCAGACAAATCGTGGATGGTGAACTGGCACAGGATGCCTCAAAAGAACTTAGGCCTGTGTTAGAAACGATCACTTCACCTGATCAATATGAGCAAGTCTAATCTTAGAACCCTCATTGGCTTATAAAGGGGAGCCTATTTAAAGCATTTCTGCATGAAAACACATAAAAAACCTTTTTCACTCGCAATGTACTCGCATGTTGTTTAGAGATCGGTCAAATCTAGTTCGCAACCGAGTTACGTCTTAACCGAGTTCAATTTATTTCAAAGCATTCGAATAAAGGGACATCAAATGTACCACGGTGTGAACACACAACTCGGTTGACTCGGTTTATCGACTCGGGTTAGCTATCTCTAAATAGTACATCATAACTGCAAACCTCTTAACTCGGTGTGATGTTCTGAGTTGTAGTGCCTCACAAGTCACATTCAATACCTAGATGGAGTTCGGTATCGGTTCTGTTTCTTAAGAGACGCGTATGCTTGGGGCCATGTCTCACGCTGCCTAGCTCTTCTCTCGTTCTTTCTTTTTGTATATGGCTTGTGTGCGTCTGTTTTGTTCAAGGGTAGTTTTTTTAAATCTCAATCAGTGTTACCACAGTGACATTATAGAGTCATAACTGACTATTTTTTTTTTTTTTCATTTAAAACCTCTGAACACATAGCGTTTCATTTTTCACATAAAGAGGTGTTGCACGAGAGACATTCGAAGTGTATATTTAAAATTTGACATTTTTCTCAAAAGCCTTTAGTGGGACGCATTTATTTTATAAAGTACTCCTTTTTAAGCTTCCGGGACTGTGGTAACACTATCTCAAACCAACTGAATTGAGTGTATAGAATGATAAAAAAGAGTATGCATTCTGTCAATCAGTTATTGTGAGTTTATAATGTATTATGTTGATAGTGTTCCAAGTTAGCCTTAGTTCGATTTGAATCAGTTTGACTGGAATACATGTATTTTGAATTGGGTGAAACTGAAACTGAGCTAGTCAACTATTTAATTTCAACTCGGGTCTATTCGGGTTGGCACCTCTCTAATCCTGTTGATAGATATGTGAGTGAACCCAAGCCGGCCTATGTGTAGCTGCTGTCTTCACTTATAGCAGCTGCGGTGACAACCTTGTGCGAAGCTAAAGAACGGCAATACATACGCCTCGACCAACAGACAACGCTAGTTAGTCGAAGTCAAAGCTCTTTGGGCTGCAGTCACGACTTCCAAGCGCTCTACATGTCTCTACTGATGTAGGCGGTTGCTTAGACACCTGTCTAAGCTCATCGCTGTACTCTGTTCGTGACTGAATCTTCTCCTTGAAATGACATCAACTTGAAAAGAGCAACAACTTCTTCATCCGCTTTTAAAACTATCCACTACACTGCGCAGTTGGATGACAAACCTCTTGTTTAAAGTCAGCATGGTTTTCTTCAATCTGTGACGATTCTGCGTACATTCCAAGATTGTGTAGTCATCATATCGTCTGCCGAGCTGGTTGCTATGAATACAATGCTTCAATTGTTGCTTATTCCTAGATTTAAGAGATGGGTTGTTTTTGGCAACGTTCCTCGCCAGGTTTACGACCACAAAGCGCCAATCACGGCACGTTTAACACCACCATTAGCTTGCGACTTGAAGCCAGCAAACGTGACGAGAATCCGATCGATATCCGTTTCATATTCATATTCATTCGTGCGGAATTAAGAGCAGTGAGTAATCTAAATTTCAATATGCATTGTGGAACGCGTGCTTTATTCCGAGCGTTTCTTATTCTCCACAAAAGAAACGAACGCACGCACGCAACGGTTTTTATGTGTCGGGGTCATGTAATATTTCTAACGCCTAGCGAGTGAGTTTTTCAAAATTCACTGTCACCAAGGATTAATTAAAGTACTCCTAAATGAGTTTTCGAAACTGGCAACACCTCTCTTTATCGGGCGCATCATTCCATGACACAGAGCGCCCATCGATGGGCATCTCCAACAAGCCGTTAATTTAATGAAAATTCCTCACGGCTGTTGGCAAGTAAACACTAGTTGGCTCCATTTGTCTCCGATTTATGACCAGGAGTTAATTTGCCCCAAACACCGGCTCAGCGACTGATGTAATTGTGAGCGTGATAAATTACATCGACGAGCACCAGAATTGAAAGGTGAAGGTGGCAAGGTGTCGGCAGTCGACAGTCGACAATCGGCAGTTGGCAGCCGACAGGTTAGACTGGGGTGTAGTTTCGTTTTGTTCAAAAAAGTCAAAGGGTTGCGTTGTTGTCGTCTCGGTGGTTGTTATGTTATGGCTGCGCGTTGTCGTCTTTGTTTTGCCACGAAGAGTGTGAACAAAAAAAAAACCAAACACAAGACGACACAAAAAGCGAGACGCAATATATGTAAGGCTTGCGTCATCGGCACTTGTCGTCATGCTCCCTATTTGTTGCTGGGTCTTCTTCGGCGAAAAGAGGACTCGGTTGTTTTTATCGGAGAACCGCACTTGTCGGCTTTAGGTATTCGCTTGATTTATTCGAACACGATATTAGTGCGGTGGAATGTGTTGTTCTTCGCGAGCTGCTCCTCTGGGTCATGTGCCGTGCACGTGATTTATTGTATCCACCGCAAAACGCCAACAATCACTTTCATTTCATTTATGTGCACTTAATTAATTTATTAATGCAAATATGAACTATTTCAGTGCGCGTTTGTATGCACTTGGCCGACAGCATAAGTCAGGGATGGCGACTAAGGGGCTTGAAATGAATTTGCATAAGACTGTGTTGCGTCCTCAGTCTGGTCGGTGGGCTGAAATAGGCGGTGGCACTAAGTCGGTTTGTGGGGGTGGGTTGAGTGGTTAAATAAACGAGAAGATGTAATATGTACTTGCTTCCTTCTGTGGGTTTTTGGAAATTGCAAATCAAGTCTGAGGAGGAGAGTGGCGTTGTTATACACCGCACTGAAGCTGTCGTATTTTTCCTTGCGGAAACGTGGATCTCGTTAGTCTGGTGTGGAGTGCGTAATTGCTTGACTTACAAGGGAACTGCCTTGAAGAATTTTCTTAAATGTCAAGACATGTAGGTATCTGTGTCTGCATCTTAGCTCGAGTTGCTTTCATGAGCTGGAAAATATATGCCGGATTATTTGCATTTGGCGCTTAATGAAAGTGTGGTTAAGGAAGACTATGAGTCTCATAAGGGAGGTTGTGGATGAACACTCAACATCAGAAGGCTTGCCCCACTATCAAAAATGGTGCATAAAATGTACTAGATGCTGTAAACACAAAAATACTAGAGAACATTGTTACGCTTGGAGATCCTCATGAACTTCTTTTTACTGGAAATCTTGTCATATTGATAGATACCCTTGAAAGATGTACAAGGTCATCCATCCATAAAGCTGTGCTGATTTCGATTTTCATATTGTTGCTTGATTCGAGCCATTATAAATTTTAACATTCTACGTGAGTTCCTTCAGGAGGACATACAGACCATGTAATTTTGTTAAGTTGTCATTACTTACTTACTTATCAGGCAGACGAACCATGAAGGGTCTGAGCCAGAGCAATTGCTGCCTTCCATCGGTGACGGTCCTGGGCACGCTGCTTCCAGTCACCAGGCCAAGCTGGCTTACACCCGCGATGACTTGGTGTTTGTACCGGAGGTTCGGTCTTCCTCTCCTTCTCGAAATAGGAGGCTCGGATTCGAAGACCCTCTTTGCTGGAGCTTTGTTGTCCATTCGCTCGATATGGCCGAGCCATTGTAGTCGACGGATTTTTGCCTTCCGGACTACATCCACATCCTTGTACAGCTCGTAGAGTTCGCGGTTGTGTCTTCTCCTCCATTCGCCTTCCTCGCAGACGAGACCATATATTCGACGTAGAATTTTTCTTTCGAAGGCACCAAGAATCAGCTCTGCAGTCTTACTTCGTGCTGGTTCTTCTCCAGAAAGGAGCTGCTTGAGGTTTGAAGATCCATCAACGCCTACGGTGCACTCTACTCAGCTTCCCTGCCAAGATGTCGATGGGTGGTGGCCCGTGGCGTTGTGGGTATGTGCGTTGACTCGATTCCTGCTCTGTGCAACTATCTCAAACGATACAGCGTTTCTTCTCGAAGAGAGGAATCGAACCAACGACCTCTTCGAGAAGAAACGCTGTATCGTTCGAGATGGTCCCAAATCCACTGATTGCCCTGGTTACACAAAGTCCGTAGACCGACGTCAACATCAGCTTGATTGTCTTACAACAATTGCTCCTGAAGAAATAGGAGCAGTGTATATGAGGACCGAACTCGTAAGAGTAGGTTCTTGTGGTTGTGTTCAGGACTACCGATGTTGGGAAGCATTCGGAAGAGTGCTTCTTTTTTTCTTTGACTGGTATGAAGAAGTCTAGTGGTGTTCCGTGGCGTTGTGGGTATGTGCGTTGACCTCAACCTCGACGCCGAAGTTCGATTCCTTCGGCTGCTCTGTGCGACCAAAATAATTTTCACGGCCCTACCTCTTTCGAGTCACTGACAACGCTCAAAGGGTATATCCTGTCTAGAAAAAGCTTCTCAAACTTGGTCGTTTGGAGTCGGCGTAAAACTGTAGGTCCCTTCCACTCGTGACAGAACAATAGCACGAACAACACGAGTGGTTGCTGAGAAGCTACACCCGCTTATCGGGCTGTAGCGCCACCCATATTATGAGAGCAGTCTGTCTGCCTTGTAGTTAGTTAATTCTCTAGCCAATATCACTATAATATTCAATAATTAATGTGTTGCTGACTTAAAACTTTGTACATGGAATATTTTCAATTATCTGCTTGTTACCGGTCGCAGAGCTGACTGAGTCAGTTTTGGACAACTGGCTCCTGTCTCGGCTATCATTTCCAAATTATACCTCCATTAGCACTCCGTATTTGAACGATCTAAAGACTTGAATTATTTAGCAACCTGCTCCTAATTGACGTGAACACCACCGGCACGGCGGCGGCGCTGTCTACAGCTTGCTGCAGAGCCTCTCTTGGCTTTTCACGAAACCAAATAACGCACGTACTGTTCAGTCGAAAGAAAAGCTGCGCTCCGCCAACCAACCAACCAACCAGAGCTACCTGTTACAAAAGGGCAATTTATTTATACCCGATGGTGTAATTTATATCTACCAAGGGGTCTACAACTTTGCGGGTGGCACGTTTCGAGTGAAATGAAATAAAAATGGAAAGGAACAAGAAATGCAGAAAAACACAACAACTACCGAGACGACTGCCGACGATGGTAAAAGGGAATCATTTTTCGAGCAGCTTGGCACGCTATCGTTGGCAATAAAACTGTTATACATTGTTTACAATTTATCGTCTCGAACCATGCGCGACGGGGAAGGGGAGCTTTAATGGAGAAAATTGTTTATAACTTGGTTAATGAAAATATGGGGGCTAAATAAATATCATCCAGGAGGGAGCAAGGTTTTTAAGTGTTCTTCATTCGTTTTGATGTCGTTTTTCTTTATTTAGTCGCCTAATTAGGCAAATTAGGCAGGCCGTCACAAATTTTATGCGTTTTCAAGATGAACTGATGCCTTATAGGATTCGCTGGATTATACAGTAGTCCATTGAAGAAATGTGTTGGATTACTTCGGAGTAACAAGTTCGCAGATATATAACATCTGGATGGCGCAATTGGTTGAAAGCCTGCGCTTAGTCCGGTGGTCCCCGGTTCGAGAGCAAAGTTAATACGTTTCATCAAGTGCAGTCAGCAATTTTCTTTGGGATCAAATCACACGAATTGTCGATCAGAGGTAGTAGTCGGGCTGTGGGTATCACAATGGAGCCAACTTTCAGTTAAGTGTGCTGGCGATTTCAGGCCATTTACCTGACCTAACCTAGATGTATGACTTCGTGTTCAAGGAGACGTTTCAAAATAGATTTGAAATAAATGTAAACAACAAAAAATACAGATTTTTGTCTTCTATTTTCTATGTTCAATGTCTTATTCCTCCTCTGAATATACATTAAGTTTTAACGAATAACAAACACTCATATAAAAAATGTGATCTCAGTTTCTTATCAAGCATATCTCTGTAACCATTGATCGATGCGCACGATGCGAATTATTCCGTGTAGATCCGGGACCGAACTGATTACTCGTAAGAGAAGGATCCTGCAGTCGTATCCAGGACTACCGATGTTGGGAAGCATTCGCAAGAGTGTTCGCTGCAAACATAATACCTTCTCCCTGGTATAGCTTATGTGTGCTTTTAAGTACACTAGTTGTATAACAATGTATGTATTTAAGCCACACCTTTCATGTTTTCCAGCTTAGCTCTTCATATCCCACACTTTTGCGACTTTGCGACACTACTAGAGTTTTGCCTGCCCGACTTCAACCACAACTTGATGGACATCGGACAGTTGTCGTTTGTCTTCACTCAATTCTCCTTCCTTGCAGCTATGGCCAAATATTCGGTACAGAATTTTGCTTTCAAATGAGGTTTTGCCAAACTGCCTATCGTTTTGCTTTCGGCTACATATTAGTCCAAAAAATAACTGTTTTGTAGAGCATTATTTTGTGTCTTGTAATCCGAAGAGTTTTTGCTTCAAAAAACCGAAGTAAAACTGGTTGTCAAGGGTGTACTAGGTGGGATATTCTCTATACAGTGCTCAGGATTGTTGACGTATAATAGTTGGCGTATTATACACACTTTTTTAAGTGAATTGTCCTCGCACTTTAACTGTCTCAAAATTATAGCTGTCAATTCTAATGTTTTGTCCCAGATGGTGTGCTAGGGAGATTGTCTTGATTTTGTCCTCATTGAACTGAAGTCGATCTCGTTTGGCCGAATCCCCAATTGCTGCAAATACTTTCAATTCCACACCTTGTCATCGAGCGACGATGTCGATATCATCTGCGTAACCCATCAATTGGACTGATCTGAAGAATAGAGCGCCTTTCGTGTTTACTACTGTCTGCCTTACTAACTTTTGAGTAGTTGAAGTAATCACACGACAGCGCATGGCCTTTGGACATTGACAGGCCTCAAACGGCTCGACAGTCCTTGAGTCGAATTGCTCGGTTCATCATAGTTAATGCGATTAATGCTGAATGTGGTTTTATTTTTCAATTAATTTATTTATCCATGGATCTACAATCGGTTGATTACTGAATATTTATAAAGACCAACAACTTAAATATCAATGCTAATTGTAATACGAGGGTTGTTTGACAAATTTCCCACCAAAAAATGGTGCAAGACATTTTTCTCCATTTTACTACACGGTCTCCTTTAACTCTACACACTCTCTTAGCGATGCTTCCATCTCTCCAACCCGCCCAAATAGTACCTGGCTTTTTTTCTCTGCAAAATAATTGTTCACGAAGGTGATTGCTTCTTCATTTGATGCAATTCTCCTCCGTTAGTTTTTAAGACGAGGGAACAAAAAGAAGTCGCTTGGTGCTAGATCTGGGTGGTAAGGTGGATGTTTAAGTAGTTTGAACCGTTATTTATGGATATTGCCATGGCGTTGGAAATGTTCTTTCGAATACTTTCTTGGTCCAACGTAAGCAAACGCGGCACTCAACGCGCGGACAGCTTTATCATGCCTAAGTACTGATTTAATAAGTAACCATCTTTGGATGTTTTCCTAAACTCTCCTGTCATTCTCATTTTAATTCAGTGGTCTAACACTATTTGGTGAACTTTACTAACGTTATCGTCAGTGGTTGCAGTTTTTGGCCGTCCCTGTCGTTTATCACATCCCAAGCTCTTACGGCCGCGTTTAAAATCAGATGCCTAAAATTTCACTGTGGAATATGATGGTGCAGAGTCCCCATATACTACTCATTTTGATATGCAAATTTAATAACAACTCGATACTTAATTGCAACGCAAAACAAAATACTTTGAGTTGAACGCCCATTTTCATAATGAGCCAGAATAACTTTAACGCGTTGCTCGATTGTGTATCTTTCCATGGTTCAAATTGAGTTAGTCTGAAATTGAGAAATGTCAAATGAAATGCAGAAAAAAACTTGACGTTTAGGTGTGGTTCGCATTCAACATCGGCCCTTAAAATGTAACCAACCTTAATAAGAATAAAGTCAAAGGAGAGCATTCATTCGGAGTCTGACTCCGTTGCAGGATAGTGGAATTGTTTTTTTTTAAATATTAATTAACAACTAAAGACTGATTTGACTTTCAACATTTTTTTTTTCATTTTTCCATCCATCACTCAAATGTGTGTCAACTACAAACTGCGCATCTAAAATGAAGGAAACCGGTGAATACCTAACTGTCAAAAAAGCACAACTAGTATTCACTAGCTTTTATTGACCAGTGCAGCTATCTTTGGGTACTTTTACACGAACTAATTTCGACAGCAAGCTTTTCCATATTGTCGACAAGGGAAGTGAAGCTTTTCCTATGTCTCATCTCTCTTGTCTACAAGATGGTCTTTACGATCTTTACGTTGCGGTCGGAAACTTTTCAGACAAGCCTCGTAGTTTATGAGAAGTGCTTTTCTAGAGTTTTCAATCAATTAATGCGCATAATGAAGCATAATTAAACTTACCCTAATTAATTAAGTATAGTTTGAATCGGATTTAAGGAATGGTGTTCTTTTCTTCTCAAAGAGTTATTTAGACGTTCACACAATACGCTGGGCATGATCTTGTCGGCGACGTTGGGCAGAGCTATATGTACCTCTCTGGTTCTTAAAACTAAGTGGATCGGTGTTTGAACATTTGGGACTGATATTCTGTCGCCTGGCATGCTGCTTGCACCCTATCACGACCCTGCTACCGTCCTTGAAGAACCCTAAACCATCTTCCAAGGTTCGCTTCCTTAAAACTACTCGCTTTTATACCAATTGCTTGACACAACAAGAATGTCTTAAAATCAACATATTTATTCTCCATAATCGTCCTCATTAACGCGAATCGCAGAAGTTCACCACTCACTCATAATTCATTGAGTTCGCAGTTCCATTCAGAGAGACACCCCTTGCAAACCTTCGCCGCGCAGAGAAGCATTCCCGTTCAGTCTTTTCTTTGACATTCCCAACACACCCACCCGCGCGCACAGACTCACTCATAATTTAAATGTCATTGTTCTCTCACCATTAAAGGACATCCTCCCATTCAGCTGTGTCCGACAAGAATGTCCTCACTTCTCTTTCGAAACACACACTTGACGCGAACGTGAACACAATTCACCTGCGGCTGCACCCGAGTGCAAGAGTCCCCTCAAGACAGACTCAGCGTATTGCCGACAAACCTGTGCATGGACTTGCTTTCACATCCTCTTCACTCTCTTATGCAACATTGTCCAGTTGTTTTTGTCCGGATAACATTGAGTGAATAAAATTGAAAAGCAAATGAAAAGTGACACAACAGAATTTCTTTTTCAAACACAAAGGCGACATTTTCCTCTGACACACTGTGTTGTCCTCCGGTGTCGTCCTCGCTGCGAGTGAGTGATCCTCGCTTCGTCCCGGAACGTGTGGGGTAATGATAATCAGCAACAACACACAACACAGACAGTCTCATATTTTCTCATTCACTTGCACCAGCAGCATTGTTTTTTTTCCCCCAATTCAATTTTATTTAGCTCTGACACTCGGTCCCCCGGTCCCTCTATTTCCTTTTTCCGGTCACCAATCGTGGCCCGACGGTGGGTGGGTGTGGGATGGGGTGAGGTTTCGAGTGCAAGTCCTCTGCTGTGTACTTTTCTTGGGTGCTTTGCAGACACCCGAGAATGCTCCCGCCTAAGTGCATTAGATCTTGCCTGTGTGCGTGGTTGAATGTTTGATGGTTTCCTTCGCTCCGTTTTGGTCGTCATCATTGGCCCAGTGTCTGGTTGAAAAAACTTTCGAGAGTCATTGCATCGACAGTGGAAGAAGGTGAAGTGGATGTGGATCAACAGTGTGGCCTGCAAGGAATGTTGTACTCAATTAAATGACAGTTGGTCTGGCACAGTTCGAACGTAATCCTTGTGTCGAGGGATTGGGAACGGACTGAACTAGTGTGATGAAGACTTGTCGAATTTACACCAAGAATCAGAGGGAGTGTCATTCCTCTTTTCTATCGATGGCCCAAGTGACAGAAAAACTTAACGAACGCAGAGCTTTGATCACTAATCTACTTGTTGAAGTCTTGTTGCGCGTGAAATTGAAGAATAAAAGAAGCAACGCCTCATACAAGTAATGGAACAAATCTCCATCAAATCATTATGAGGAGAGCAAAGTGCAAGCAGCAGCCTTAAGAAGTTAATTGATTTCCAACCCACTCGTTCACATAAAAGTAACATTGTTCTCGCAATCTGTGACAAGTGCTTCAAGGGTAATCAAATTGGTCCGATAAAGGTGAGCCACGTTCGTCACATCACATGCATGAAAGACGACGAGGTAGCAATCAGCTTGTATAATTTGAACCATGGTACCGGAGAGAAAGTTCACCCAAATGACGATGCCGGAGACACTTTCCAGCGTATTCCACGTATATGTGGTCAATTGGAGGGACAATAAAATGAGGAAGCACCCGCAAAAGAGGAAGGAATTATGTTTGCTCGTTAACGATGTCATAAACTGGCGAGTTCCACACGACCGTTATACAATAAGTAAAATGTTCAGATTTAATGGCCGGTAAAATTGTTTTATATCCTTGGTCACGAATAAGTTTAATAAATTGGTCATAATGTGAACGAGCGGCCCGGGTCGTTGGCGGTGTTTTTCCTGGTCTGATTGCAGCCGAAAACCTATTCATTTTTTAGAGCACCTAGTTTTCTAAATGACTGACTAGTCAGAATGGTCAAACGTCAAAAACTGTAGATTGTCCCATTGTCGGTGGCCATTAGCACGCGCAGTAGAAGTAGATGACGAGGGACCTGGGGGAAGGTTATATAATCGTTTTTGTTTCACGACGTCTGGTCTTGTAGAGAACATAGGCCTTAATTTTCTATTCGCTCTTTTGTGTTTCACTTCTTATGTGTTTGCATTTCGAAATGAAGACAGTGCACAATTTTGTGATTTGGAATGTAATTTCTTAACTAAACACATTTGTTTCGTTTGATTTCTATAGTAATTTTTCCGCTAAATTTGTTTCGTTTTATTGTGAGTGAAAATAGAAACTGTCCAGGATAAGATCGCCTCAATAAATGTCAAACTGCGGCAGCCCAACATAATTAAAAAATGTGAACAAACTGCATTGACTGTGCATGATAGCAGCTGGTAACTGAGAACATACATAAGATCAAAGTGACAATCAGTGCAATGATGTTGGCATACACTACTGGTGCACTTGTTTCTTTAAAAAAAATTTCTCTTGTTTCTTGACATTCAGAATTCTCTTTCATTTTCCTTCGCATTTTACTATTGTCGCCTTTTTTAATATTTTCAAAAGTTATATACCACGTGCAAACACCCTCTTTACAACCTACTTATGTTTTATAAAAAAATTTATAAACATTTTTAACAATACTGACTTGATGGAAACTTGGCAGCATTTATGTTCATTAATGCATCGGCAAGTTATTTTGTGCAGTGCATCGCCAACAATCTTGTAATTGTGAATCTAGGTTGTTGTACGTTTAATTCTTCTTCTTCTGTGATAAGTGCTACAATCCGGGGTGGACTTGGTCCTCAACGAACTTAGCTTAGCCAGAAAGCAGAACTTTCGACAGCTGCCACCAGCTGCACACACCAAGTTTGTTGAGGTCCTTTGCCACTTGTGTGCTCTCGTTCGAGGACCTCCTCTGTCACGTTGTCCCATTGACTCGGTATAGAAGACTCTTCGGCCGGAGCTGTGGTGTCCAACCGCTCTGCATGACATAGCCAAGACGTACAGTTCGTGATTGAATCTTCTCCTCCAGACGCCATCAAATTTAGTTTAATTCTTAGTGAATTCAATTTTCTAATGGCATACAGTCAGAATGCAGTCAGAATGCAAACTACGGCATTAATACATCTTTGACAGAGCAAGTTTCTTCAATTGTTTAACTACTGCTTTGTTTATAGGGCTTAAAAATCGAGAATTTAAATGACATACTTTTAATTAATCACATGCAGTCTTGGGGTACAAATTGGTTTAACGTAAGATGCGATTCACACCGGAGTGTATAATGCAGACCAGAAATAAGAGAGCAAAGAGATATCCACCTTATTCAACGCCTATCTCCACTTGATTTCATCTGATAGCGTTTTCCATACGATGGGTCTGTGAATACGTGTGAGCTGTTGTAGGTAGCTTAAATCCTTCTCAAAGCGGAGAACGAATCCATAGATTTTTGTAAAAATACAGTATCGGACAAAACTGAAGCACTACCATAATAAAAAGATTATTCTTGGAAGATTTTTAATTTTGCCATCCACATAGATAGGTTGCATTAAACACACAAATCAATGCGACAAAACTAAAGCACCATCTAAGTATCGATGCAAAATATCTCCAAAATGTTAACAAAGCATACAGATTAAATAATACTTGGTTGACAACGCTTCTACTTTTATCACAGCCACATCTGTCCGATACTGCCACAAATCCTTTATTTTCGTGGTCGTGCATAAAGTTTAATTTTGGTTGAAGTTGAACATCTCTTTGCTCTCTTATTCCTGATGAAGTCCACGAATTAACGCAGTTATATGCGAAAGGACAACTGCATGCCTCTTTATTGTCAACGAATAGAACATACATACTTGTGGGATATTGATCAAAAAAATGAACGCCCCTCGTCCGCGGTCTGCTTGCACGGTCAAGTCCTATGGAATCATAGGAAATTTAAAACTTAACGTTTGTTGAGTGCCTGCCCTTGTTTAAAGGGATTCCAGATTTGATTCCTAGAGAAAGCTAAGTTAATACGCTTATCCGGTTTTTAAATCTAGTCCAGTCACCATCTGCCGTTGAGGTGAAATTAAACGGCACTGTCACTGGAGTTGTTGATCAGTGGTAGTCTCACTCTAACTCACAATGAACCAAGAACGGTATAAATGTGCTAGCGATTTAGCTGGCAATCCACTTACCTAACTTAACTTAGCTTATGGTAACCAGCCATTCATATCGGGCTTAGAAGACCGTTCGGAATCCAATACATTCCATAACTAAATTGCTGGGTTACGGCGCATATTCAACACACAATTTGTTTGTTTACTGCTGAAAATTTGGAGTCCTTGGTTAATCTTAACGCAATTGGTTCAATCAGCTCAGTTCAATTCATTTCAAAATGAAGTTTGTAAACACATGTAACGCAGGTGTTTGTAAGTCGGACGTCTATGAAGACATCCCTACTCTCATCTAGAAACGAAATGCTAGAGAGATATCTGAATTCAGTTCCCTTGTCCATTGTCCACAATTTTTTGACACTTATTCACCCATTTCTTGACATCACACAACGAACCACCGAACATTGTTTCATTATTGTGCACCCTATAAATTCTATTCTCCAATGGATGCTATCTCTGCCTCCAATGCCACACGAATGCCTTAATTTCCCCCGTGCAGAAACCTCCTCCACTGTGCAACAGACTGTATTCAATTCACCCCCTCACAAGTGACGCAAAGGCTGTAGCAATGTTTTCATTTATTTTTATCTCTCCATTCCACATAGCGGAGAATGAACTGTTTATTGGTCTTTAATTACGGAGTTGTTTGTCTCCGAGACTCAATTAAGCCAGATGATACTTGTACTGATTTCGGGCACAGGCAGCAAATCTCGGCCGCAATAATTGCCCAGACCATCCTGCGATTTGGCATTTGATTAAAATTTAATGGGCACTAATTTGAAGTGCCATCAGACACACACTGGCGCATTCAGTCAACATCTGTTTATGCGTCCATATGGAGCTGTCAAAAAATGAATTGAAACTAAACCTGAAATTGGGGCAAACACATTTATCACCCCTCACTCAGGAGAGACATCCACAGTGTCCCACTGAGGGAACAGTTTAATAATGGGCTTACACTGCCAAGTGGCAAGATGGGACAGCAAGCAACCGAAACAAGACGACAAACCAAGAAGCAACAAACGGAATGCGATGCTTTATGTCTTGTTGAACTCGTGCCAAACCGAAAAAGTTTGTTGACGTTTGACGTCGTCCCCAAGCGGTTGGGGGTGGGCACCCGGATAAAAGGCCCTGAATGAGAGTGCTGACAAATTACCCCTACTTAGGAGGACTCGTAATCCTTGAGCGGGTGCTCTGATAAATGGCCCCGATCGGGGAGTGGATGATGGTCTGAGTGTGGCATCTGAATGCTGGATGAATCTTTAATTGGGATCTGGGCAAACTTGACTTGTTGTCTGGGTGTCGTCTCTTTCGTTTGTTGCAATTAATCGCTTATTCGAATTGCGAATTAGTTGGAGCAAGGGTAACGTAACCTAAATTTGAATTCTCAGCGAATTGTGCGCATTCTCCGTGAGCCTGTGTTTGGTGCCGATGGCGGTGATGCAATGGTGTTATTATTTCCTCTGTATGCTAATTTGTCAAGACCTTCAGCGTCATTTACGGTTCAGTGGCCCTCTTTGTCGGTGAAAACAGAGAGAGAGGGAGCTCTTTTGACGTCGTCTATCATTCCGTTTGGATCGCATAACGACCGTGCCAGATGAGCATTCAGGGGGTGAACACTCGTAGAACCTCGGCCATAACTGGGTTATGTTCTGCTGGCATTGAAGTGGTATTTCTCTGCACACATCCGTGGGCTTACTGTGCTGTGCTCTCGTCGACGACTGCCGATGACGGATTGGTGCTCAGATATTGAGGGGGATCTGCTTGTTTATGCCACTGACGCAACGTCATTATTCAAAGTGTGTGGGCTGTTTGCTTTTTTTATTTCCTCCGATTTGATGGTTTATTGTGCAGTTGATGGTCCCATCGAACAGTGGTGCAGAGTTTCGGCACGTCGTTCTCCATCGCTGAGGATGTTTGAATGGGGGTAAGATTTTGATAGCCTAACACATGATATGAGACTGAAAAAGTACCCAAAAGTAAGCAAGATATTAGTTTTATTTTGTTTGTCTCCGTCAAGGGAATGGGATGCTTTGAAAAATTAGGTCTCCATTGGAAACTGGAAACTTGTTTACGCTTTGAGTCTAGTATGTTTGGTTAGGACCTCTAATGCGGATACGCGACTTTGAGGATTGCTTCTTTGCAAGCCGCATCACTATTTCAAAAATATCGACCATGTTGGAAAGGAGGTGCAGTGGTCTTCCTCATGAAGTAGCGTGACGCAGTATTTTGTTCACGACTATTGAAATACATGCCGTAAAAGACTTGATTGTGTTTTAGCATAAAGCTCGGTTTTAGATAATCTGGCATTTATTCAGATTTGACTTTAAGTGGCGCTCCTACCTGGTCTAAGACCTTGGTCTCAATCAACCATCTCCAGCTAACTCGATGTCAGATGCAGTTCTGGACACCATGTCTGTTGATGTTCTCCTTTGGGTAACCAAAGACACCACCATCCAATGATTTCCCACATGTTTAGACTTCCAAGATTCTTAGATTCGAAACCCAGTTATTCAAGCGTATTGATCCACAGATGCTCGGAATGAACAAGCATTTTTGTCTAGGATGTAAGTTTATCATGAACTAGAAAAAAAAGTATTAAAATCACAGATGCTCGGCAATGCAATTCCATAGAATTTGTACAATTTTCTTCTCGTCGTCTTCATCTCTTCAGGTTCTGCAGAAGTCGTTGTAGAGGATCGCTAGGCCTGGTTCACCTCCAGCCTAGGTATCCCTACCAATGGCGCAATGCACGGTTGCAAACATCAATAAGGCTTCTGAACTTCGGCCTGCTCATACTTCTCAGGTCGCGTGACCGTTTTGAATCAAGAATAAGCCATCATTAATTTGTGATAAGGCACCCAGTGCCACTGAACCTTATATATTCGGTGTGAGTAAGCGTTTCAAGCTTTAGTAGATGCTCAGTAGATGCGCAAGAGTGTTGAGGTAGTGCCCGGTTTAGGGTTTGTTTCGCAAAGCCTGTTTCGTTAAGTTATTTTATGCAAGTAAGGGACATCTTGGAGTTAAATCTGACTGTACTCTCAGAGGTTGTCTGCAATTTTAGGTTAGTTTAGGTAAGCGGGTTGATGGACCGATATCCCGACACACTTAGGTCTTTGTAGACCCATTGTGATGCCCGTTGATGGTTGTATGCTCTCGTATCCATAGCTCAAGCCTGATGATTACGATCTTTCTGGTTCCTTTCGGTTGGGCCAATCCCATGTCCTAATGAACCTGTAAAGAGATGTTAGTGGCATGTCTTTCAGATCACGAAAGTCTTGGAAGTAGTATTCTCCCAGGGTCAATCGGCAGAGACTTGGAGGATCAATCACAGAGATAGTGAGGATCTGCCAGACTAAATGAACGTAATTTTGGCTGTGTTTATATAATTGTCCTTCATTCGAATCAGTGTTGCCACATGCCTCGTAGAAGGTTCGTTGCGTTCGTTCAAGTCACGTAAAGTGCACCGGCTGCACTAACAACTGAACGGACTCCTGGAAGATCGTACCTCTAGTGTAATCGGGGTGAACAATTAAATATGCTTTGCGTTCACAATGTACAACGACGGACTGCATTAATGGGGGTAGTCTCGTGACTTCAAAATTGAAGCGCATGTTCTGCTTTCAATGAAGATTATGTTCTACATAAACAAACGACTCTAAACTCTATAGAGAAAAATATCTTATATCTCTGTGTACTGTCTCTGTACTGTGGTCGTACCACAAGTGTTCACATTGTACTTAATGTGGTTCAATCCAGAGCAAAAGTTGGAGAAGTTGAAATTCCGACTGCACTACCATATGGTCTATACGACCCGGTCGTGCCACGCGGTAGTACAATGTGAACGCAGCTATATGCACAATCCTTTCAAGAGGGAAGTTGAAGCAGTCACAGCACTTGGCCTTGCCTAAAGCCTTTTTTAAACATTGAACGTCTCTCAGAGCTGGTTGTCGAATTACATGCCATAATTCACGATCGTCATGAGGTAGGACATAACGAGCTTGACAGGAATGCCAAACGGGTATAGCTTGTCTCCATACACGCATAAACAGGGCGCCTTGAATCGAACATCAGGTTTTGGGTGTCGATTCGCATCTCTAGGGTCTATTGCAGAATTTGTCACAGTGAGGGGGGTGAGTTGTGATATAAAATGACTTAACCCTCTTGGCGCATTCGAAAGGATCTCCATTCTTGTGGATCCGGCAGATGATACTGAGATTCCGATGGACGTTCTGGGGTCCGACTCCGAACCAGTTGGACAACGAATTAGAGGATCGATGACTCACAATTAGAGAGGTGCCTCAACCAACTTGGCGTGCGAAAGTGGAAGCTGGCTAAGATAGTCTCAGATGGATAGACTTGTTGGCTGTGGTTCAGGTCTAAGTCAATATGACTAGCTGTGTTAGACTTCAGATTCGTTGTTCTACTTCGGGAGAACGGAATTATCGTTTAGATTGAGTGCATTTTTGCTTGAACACAATTTTTAGTCAAGCTGATCGCCACGTTTTAACACCCCACAATGTGTGTGATTCTACTTCAAGGTTTTGACCTTGCTCCCGACAAGTTACTATCCAATTTTCGTGTCTACTAAATAACATTAAAAAATACATCGCGTAGTTCTCACACTCCTCCTGACAAAAAATGATTCTTCCCAGCCTATTACTTTAAATTGATCATAAACTCCATCGTTCCGAACAATTTCACCATTTATGCGGAACACAAGCGCACATCACTGTATCCATGCACCAAATTTCACTCCATCAAATGTCACTTCACTACCAATTCTCACAAAATGCCCCGATGTTGGCTGTCAAGCATGTACGAGTAAATAGAATTAAATTCAAAACTATCTCCGTCCCCCGATCACATTTCACAGTTCTCCCCTTCGTCGGCTGAGAACCTTCCGATGCGCGTGCAGTGATGCCTGCGGGCTCATGAAATACTCGTACATCATCATTAATGCAGTTGTGACAGTGAAGTTTTCTGACGTTACTCCCAACTCGAGAGATGTCACATGAGATTGTGTCATCATCTTCACCATCGCTGGAGTGTGGAATCACTTGCGTTTGAGTTTTATGATGCACTAAATGCTTTCAGAAGTTTTAAGGGTCTGTCTACATTTGGTGCGTGAAATCGGTTCGGTTGACATTTACTATTTGCAAATGGAAAAAGGGAACCTTAATCTGTGAGGTTTCTCCGGGAATCAACGACTTATGTGGAATGAATAAGAATACGATTGGACCTTGAATGGGAAATGTTTTGATATGCAAACTCCTGTTGAAGGTCAATTTCTCTCAGCAGCTTCTGAGTAACCGCTGCAGAGTGTGCCTAATGTTATGTCATGTTTATTGCATCCCCTTTCGAAAACGATGAAGATTTCTGATTCGGTTGTGATTGAGTGATGTCACGGCCTCGCACTCCAGGTCATCCACTCCGTGGTGGGCGCAGCGCTGTATTTGTTCAGATGATTCATTCCACATGATGTGTCACACGAGCTATGACTATAAGACAGAAGCGCCTTATCTAAGAAACACCAGAAGACGCGTTTAACAAGCCATTTCACCGAATGCGCACGTGCTGTATGCCGATGTGTAACTTGCCATGTACCCAGGACAAGCCTTAGTCTTAAAACCACACCTCTCGCTGGCTTTGTTGTCATAGTCCGTGTAAACACAACCGATTCATGCGAATGTGTACACTTCACGATGACAGAACACCGGGGCTGTGTGCACATGATGTCACACGTGATGTTGTTTGTTTTCCGTTTTGCAATGGATTTCGGTTCATTACCTAAAACGTCTAGAAGTGAAAATTCAGATGATTCTCTAAGCGATATCTAAATCATATCGTGACCGTGTTTCGCTTGGTTTACTGCAACTGACATTTAGAGCGATAACCTTCATCATTCACAGGCTACATGTGCCGTGACTGGCCAATTAATTCAATAGGGTGTTCTCATCCAAAAAAAAAAAAAAAACAACGCCAAAACAAAAACCAAAACAAATGCTGTACACTCGAGCGACTATCGCTCCCAACACAATAAGGGTGCGGCTGCAATTTTCTGATGACACGAGAGATTTTTCACCGCCTCGCTCATGCCGCGCAAATGCTCACAGCTGAAATCATGCATTAGGCACTATCTGGCGGTGAACACAACGCACGACTTAGCGGTAATCGAGAGGAAACGAGTTTCAGCCAAAAAATTTTATGTGTATTTTTGTGTATTTTTGGCGCGAATCGATCTGTCAATGTGGCGTTTCAAGGTCGATGTTGAATGAATGGCAAAAATGGTCTTGACCAATTTGCCGCATCATCGCTGTCATATTCTCGCCGGACTCTTGTTCACTGTTCGCCTTTACCGCCCGTTCCGTTGAATCGAAGCATTGTGTTTGACGCGAGAAGAGGTTTTCCACTTTTCCCACGCACGCTTGTTATTCAATAAATGAGGCAAACTGAATTGAATTGAAAACAAATCGTGTGGGCTGCGTCGAGGAAGTCAATGGCTGGTCTAAACGAACAGATCTGAGTCATAGTCGGTGAACCGGTGGAGCGGTGACAACAATAGTGCGCTGATCTGTGGGCTGTTTTTCTCTTTATCCGTAATCCTACGCTGCCGTAGCATTTTTGTTGATTGGTATGTTTTTATGTTCGTCCAGTAAGGAGAGTGGTTTAGCCGATGACAAATTGGGCTAGAACCAATTGGTGGTTAAGAAGGGGCAATTAGTTTGGCAACTAATTTCTTGGGGGAATTTCAACCCGAATCGGTCGGATTCCACTGACTTTGTTTGGAGATTAAACAATGTTCGACTGTCGTGTGGGTTTTTTGTTCGTTTGGTTTAATTGAATTTAATTTGATTTGAAATTAAATGCTGTAGAATGCTGTCGAAACGAGGAATTTTGTTATATGCCAACTTTGTAGCGTGCACACCCAAAGCTAAAGCTGAATCGGTTTGAGTTGTTGATTTACTCGAGCTAATTCGATTACTTGACAGCAATAACCTTCTAGAAGTGGACAAAAAATCCCTATTGAGACATATTAAATACGTTCTATTTATTTTGTTTACCAATTTTAAATCCAAAGACAAAGCAAGAAAAAAGTGCGAGGCTTCTGTTTGAACTTGAGAATGATGAGAAAATACTTGTTGTGTGTTTTTGGCACTTGGACTGGTAGGTTTTGAATTGAATTGAAGATAATGCAGAGTGGATGCTCTGCGGCCATAGTATGCCTATTACGCCCCCTTCATCTCTCTAGGACTTATTTTGAGAAATTCGATAACTGCCTTAGATCAAATGTCCTGGTAGTTTGTTCCTGCTAAAACTATTTTGTTTATTATGTTCAATCTGGACCGAAAGAATAAAATCACGAATACAAGCTGCCGAGGTGAGATTTCTTCCTACTGTTGTGGGACTTACTCCCACAGTATGCGGGAAACTTTATATCGAGCAGCTACTTCTCCGAACGGCTACGATAGTTTGGACGCACCATCATCACGTCTTTCGATGCGTGCCTTAAATGCGACTGTATCAGGAAGTCCCCTTGGCAGACCCGCCTGGGTATAGATCCTGATGAATTAGAGTGGAAGACGGAGGTGTGAGTAGCCTGGAGATCTCTAGTGTGTGCTTTACCCCCGCGATCTCTTGAGATAATGTTCAGTCAGGCTAAGGACAGATTTACCCACTCGTCAAGTAGGTGTTCCATAGTCTCATTTACTCGCCCACAATGCTTATGTCCGTGCCGCTGTATCTCAGTGTATGCAGTCGGCAGTTGCATGAGAAGTGGCCTGAAAGAGCGCCACATGTCCTTTCTGGTTTGTTTACTTTTAAGACCTCCTTGCTTTTCTCGTGATCAATCCTCATGCATTTTTTGTTTAGAAGTTGGTGAATCTAACAAACTAATCAATCTAACAGACCCAACAAAAGTAATACGTTCGATTTAAGTTGGTTTCCATTGACAGCGTGATTTCGATTTTGTGACATTCCCTAATTGCAACTCTAAATGTGTTCTTTTTCGGACAATACACAGTTGTGTTCTAGAACATATTCATTTCATATACTATGGAGCGGTATTAGTGATAAGGATATGTGTCCTTTTCAACATCGTTCTTAAGAAAACATTCGTCACAGACACGCAGACGTGGATGTATAATGTAGCATGCTCTCGCTGTTTCACGGTGCTCAATTGGAAATGGAGTAACAGTGTCTTTTATTGAAGGATCAAGTTGACTTTGTGCAAAATTTCACTCTTTAGCATTGATCTCTTAAAAACATTGTCAAGTGTAATGTGATCTGAAGCGTATTTGTTCTCTATCGCAGACAGAGATGTTTTAGGGTCAGAGGGAAACAAGGCTGCATTCTCCACAAATAATTTGCCACAAGTGGCTGTTAGCATTTGTTTCAGTTTTTGGAGAGTGTTAATCGTTGCATTTAACACAGCGACCAGAGATACCTTTGTTTTTGATGCATTCATATTCTTTTGTAGCTTGCCACAGCCTAAGAGGTAGTATCTACAGTCTACACAATGTACGCTGGATTTCGGATCGTCAACTCTTTGGCTATAGCAACAAAAATATTTATGTTTTAAATAACAAGAAAAGATACTTGACAAGTTTGAATTTAATTTGTGAACTTACTCTTTCATTATTCATCAAACTGTCACTGTCAATTTATTCAGTAAGCTCAATATTCTCAGCTCAACAATTTTCTACCGAAATTCGGAGTCGCTCATACCACATTATGGCGTATTGTGCGTAAGGATCTTGTTTTATACCCATACGAGGTTAAGCTGACTTAAGAATTGAAGCCGATGGACCATATGAAGCCGATATATGTACAATGGTATTATTCAAAGTATTGCCTATCTGAAGTTATGACTCATGTTCCAATGGAATAATACAAGTTACGCCACCTCTTAGCAAACCGCACGAGTTATACACCTAATATAAACGAAAGGAGATACCTAATGTACATCCAACAGTGATTTATAGTGATGTATGTAATGTGTGATGTATATGATTGACCTTTTCATTTAAAGCTGTCACTTTATGTTATCTTCAATAGTAAATTGAAATTAATTTGTTTTAAATACCTAAGGAGTAAGAAATGCGTCTGCTTTTTCCTTTTATGTAAAAAAACAACAAAGAAAAAAATCTGGAATATAATTAGTGTCTAAATTCACAAAACTTCCCACAAGAAACGCGCTTTCAAAGTACTCGTAAACAATATCCCCACAAGAGAACGCCGAGAGGTCTGATTTATGTAAGACTTTCGTTTTTATCTTCATCATATTCATCATGAGCAGTAAAAATGTTTATTTTCTTTATTTTACTGATTTATGCATGGTCTTAGTATAATTTGTAATAATTTGACGGTTGCGAACGGAATCGGCTTTGATCATATTCAATTGATGGGGTGGCCGTATTTCTTTGTAATTTATCAGAGCTCTTTTGAAGCAAAAATAAAACACAATTGTGCTCGTGCATTTTAAATGTGAAGGAATATTCAGATACAGCATTGCGTTGGCAAAAGGATTTACGAATGTCGCAGCAGTGGTCGATTGTATTGATGTATACATAAATGGTGAGAACGTGTTTAGTGCAGTGGGATAAATTTTATTTCATTTTCGGTGCGGTTAAAAAAAACAAGTTCCTTAACAAACCAAAGCAGGATTGACGATGAACTGATCAGCATTGCTGACGAGACGAGAATTGCGGTTGAAATTAGAATTCTTCGAGAAGAAACATCTTATTGGCGAGTCCACTTGAGAATCGTTTGATAAAGAGAGGGTGGCATAGTGATAAATGTTTTCGTGCAAATAAGCAAGTGTTTTTTTTAACCCTAGTACTGCCAATCTATCAGCGGATTTCATATGTCTTATTGTTGTCTTGTTGTTGAACTCGGTACTTTGAGTAAGGACTTTAACACTCATGTCAATCTGATGTAGGTGGACTGTTCAAAGGTATAGCTGCTCATTGTGTGCTTGCCAGATAACAGCATCACTATACCGAATTTAGTTGCATTCATTCAACGACAGTAATGACTTCAGCTAGGTTCGATCAATCACTTTAATGTTCTCTACTTAAACTTAGAACGTGTCAAAATTATGGAAGATTCGTTTCTATAGGGTTACTCAGTATAGTTCTGCCTGCTCTTCGTAAGTATGTTACTGAATACATTACATCACAATAATTTATCTTCGTCTTTTGTCTAAGAAATCATTTCTGGCGTCAAAGAAGTTTATGAATTTATCCTCGATCCAGACATACAAAGTTGCAATAAAGTATGAGGGTCAACTCTGCGCACATCTTCCTGCGGGTTCTTGTAAACGACCAGGTTTATTGGACACTTCTAAAAAAATGGTGAAGCCTAATTTTTTACCTCGGATCTGAAGAGTCTCAGCAGCCTGCATCGCTTTATTAAACGCTTCAACTGGTTCGCGGACTATGATCTAGTCGATCCTGTGGTTACACAATGGGCCTGTTCTGGCCTACTCTGTGGTAGTCAGCCACCTTGAACTAACCTGACTTACCTCGACTCCTACGTCGAAATTATTAACTTTCTTATTGTAATCCACGGCTCCACAAATTTGTAAGTCACTCAATGCTCAAAGAATAGTTTTGCCTAGAGAAAGCTTCTGAAACTACGGCTTTTTGCAGTCGACATAAGGCCACCCACTCGTAATGAAACTGTAGTGCAAACAATGCGAGGGGTTATCGTAGACCACGTCCACCTCGTTCCCTAAACCACTCATTATTTTTCTTTATAATTGCGCTAAAATTTATAGAAGAAATCAACTAATATGTTTATAGCGCGCTCCGCTACTCCAAACCCACTCTTTATGACAACAAACTTGTGTCAAATGAAAGGGATCAGTTCACAAGACTGAAGAGTAACTGCCTACAGTTCAAGCACAAAAATCACCACGAAATCGATTGTATTAAGCAGCAAAGTGTGAAGAAATCGTTCTGAATTCACGTTTTTTTTGGTTTGATGTCATTGGTGCGACGAGCATGTTGACCTTAGTTGTGTCAAGTGGGTGTCAGAAGTTGTTCTCGTTATTGAATCTTACTTATAGTCAGTCGAAAGTGAAACTCTTGCGTGGGTAACAGATTGGCAACTTTTTTCATATGCGTTCACAGCAGACGAACTGCCATGTCTCACTTTGACAGCAATTTGGAGTATTTCTTTTATATATAATTACATCCACATCAACGACATTAATCGACTTGACTAAATATTCATTCAGCCACAGTTCGACAAACTCCTGGGTCGTGTTGAGGCGATGTCTTTCCCTTCCGCTTGTTGACAGGAGCCTTGCGTGTTGCTTTATCGTTTTTCATTCTTTCACCGAATAGGGTATATCTTAATATGAGCGATATAATTACACGCAGCAAACTAGATTGCAAATATATCCAACTGATTGCTGTGCGGTTTATCTTTGGTCTCTGTTGACGGCAATAAAACATATCTTTTATTTGACTTGGAAAAAGGGGTGCAATTATTAAGTACTGTAAATACATAGCAGCAAAAGCACACTGCAAACAGCGAACTTCGGACTAATCATTCACATGGAATTCTCTCTGTTCGGAGGGTGAAATTTGCGAATTTTTTAGTCGCGAATTTGTGGACGGCGTCTGCTGGTTTTTCTTTGCAGTTTGAACAGACGCCAAGGAAATGATTAATTTTGATTATGATATCAAAGCAAACGTTTGTGAATATTCTTCACGATAAATAAAACGCGATAATTAAGTAATTAAGTAAATTAATACCAGAATTTTATTGGCTGAATTTTTGCTATTTGTGTACAACATGTGTACAGCATTCGAGACTGTAATGGCTGATATGATTAATTTTTACTGGTTTAAAGTGAACATTTGTCAGTGATCCGGTTTTGTAACATATTTTAGAAGGGAGAAGAGAATTTTTGTGATTAAACTAAAAAGATTCGAAATGACATGATTCTCAAAAAAGAGTATGATATGTGGAGACAAAATTGTGCTTCGTACTAGATATGTGCCAACTCGAAACTTTCTTAACTCGAGTTGAGTCGAAGTGAAATTGAAGCGCACCGAGTTGCAATTCAAATTGTCTAGCTCGCTTTCACCCAATTCAAAATAGGTGTATTCCTTTTTGGAATGGTCAAACTGATTCAAACTAGCGATGGGCAATTGCGAATAAAAACAATCGAATTATTCGAGTCGCAATTATTCGAAATCAAATTGAGCGGAGTCAATTGTTGATTTTCGATTCTTGTAGGTCCGATTCCAATCGTCAACGAATGTGTGTATTCGTCGATTCTTCAAGTCGGAGAGAGATTGATGAATTGTGTCTATCCGCCAATTCTGACAATTGTCGATTTCTTTTTCATTTTGTTTAACTACTACAATTTAAACTTTACATTTATGAGAGTAAGAGCACAATCATCTCACTAATTGGGCGAGAAGGATGAAGAATAAAGTCAAACCTCCAAAATTCAAATACCCACGGCAACTAATATTTTTCAGAAGTTTAGTTTGACTTGTAGAAAATTCGATTTAAGGACGTTCCAATAACAGAGGTTTGCCTGTATTTCCATTCCCAATGTTCCTATTTTATGCTAATTTTTTGAGCATGCTAACATTTTTGAACACGAATAAATCGAGGAACACATATGTACATTTCTACAATGGGATATTAGTACCCGGCATTCTCTTGGAAAATAAATGAGTCCCACTAAAGGTTTTTGATAAAAATGTCAAATATTAAGTCTACACTTCGACTGACTCTCATTCAACGCCTCCTTATGCCACCTAATATGAGTCCGTAAGTCAAACTCTATAGTGTGACAATGATATCACTGTTTGAGATATCATACAAAATAACAACCTTTATACAAAACAGCAGAAAGACAACGTGCCACATCACACATTGAACCGTCCATACTCGTGGCATAAAAAACAGAAGTCTGTGAAACTCGGTCCCTTTATCTGGACCAACGAAACCGTATTATGTGTTTTCATCACACTGAGTTAACGTTAGCAGTTATGATGTTCAATTTAGAGATGGCCAACCCAAGTCGATAAACAGAAACTGAAATGTGTCTACACATCGTGTCGAATTGTTCTCAGATTTGTTTCAGCAACTCCGTTTTTACATAAATTCAACTCTAGTCAACTCGGTTTGGACGTAACTCGGATTGACTCACTTTTTCAACTCTAGTTGAACCATCTCTAGTTTGCACCGCTCTTTAGAGAATACTCCCACAAAGTGATTGCTTCAATTCGCACAAATATGCGTTTTAATAATCAGGTTCTAAAGTTCAGACGCGTCAGCCTTTGTCTTTGTTAGGCAGGTAGGTGGTGCAGTAATCCAATTTTCCACGTCTATTCCAAATATTTTATAAATACTTGCCAGGTATTTTCTGTAGTTCTTCCCATAAATGTATTCCGAATGTTCTATATCTCAAACAACATAAGCTAAACCACGGACAGATGTAGTGTCCAGTGTTTCATAATTCAGCTTCTTCAACACTGGGTTACATATTATGCGTGACGGTTGAGAGATTCCAATTTCATCGAGTGATTCTTCGGTAAGCGCTTTTGTCAACAACTGGAGGAGCACGTTGCCAAGGAACGGAAACATCTTTGCAAAGTTTATTTCCATGGTATTTTTTTCCCGAATAGTCATGCAGCGTCGTCTGCAATCTGATGTTCACATTGTCTTTATATTTAATTATAAGAACACTGTTGGTTCATTGTGATGCCGTTTAATTTAATTCCATGGGCATATGGTGAATGGACCAGATTTGAAAACCAGATAAAAGCAACACCCTTGCTTTCACTGGGATTCGAACCTAGGACCTCTATAAGCATGGGAGGCACTGAACCAGCCGTCCGCCTTTATATCTAACAATGGAGGTTTGCTATTAGCCGTTTCGATGCTATTAGCCTTTCGATGCTGGCCAATGCTAAATGCTCTTACTTCTGCCGACTAACGTGGCTTTCGAATACTCTGGTTTATAATCTTCAGCAAATAGTCTAAACGCGAACCGATAGGAAGGGTGTACAGGCTGTACTGCAAGTTACAGTACGTAAAAAAATTTGCTGGAACATTTTAACGACGTCTCTGGAGAATATATGGATGTTGCCGGAAGCACACTCCTATAAGATCATGTTGAGGGTCTACTAACAATTTAGATTTCAATGATTTTCCGGTAGAGTCCTTGGCAGAACTAACGTTTGTAGACGAACTGTCTGGCTTAATCACTGCGTGGAGAGAGGAGAGATGCGAGTCATATGACTTAAGTCAAAATTAGAATACAACTCTTGCAAACTTTGCTAGTGAGAAAACCGACGTTCCATAGCGTTCAATCGAGAAACAGGATGAGGAAGCGTATTTTTAAAAGGAGGCTAAAAAGTTTTAACTGAAAGATGAACAACATACATCCCATCAGGAACTCTCGAAAATGTACGACGAAAATGTTTTGCGGCCTGCTCGTCTATTGCTATTGAATCAGTTCCTGGAAAAAACTTAGTTTCCCTTAAGTTTCCAGAACCGTTTCAAGAGTACTTCTGTATCAACAGTGTGAAGTTATATGTGTCTTCCGATAGTTAAAATATTCGTCCGGTTATGACCCATCCGATAGAAATATTTTGTGCAATTGGGCATCCATCAAATTTGTCCTTCCTTTAGAATGGTTCCAAAGTTTGTCCCCGTTCAAAAAGAACATCGATTGGAGACGAATAGTATGCGTACTTCAATCTCCGCCTGAAGATTATGACGATGGTGATAGTATGAACGTCTGACTGTCAAAAATGTCAATAATATCAAGCAGTAGGTAATGGCACTTCTTTTAAACCGAGTTATCTACTTGAGGGCTGCGTGGTTTAATTGGCAGTTTCTTTTTTACGTCGCTGATGTACAAGATCAATTCCTACTCGGATCTCTCTTGGGTCACTGACAATGCTTAGAGAGCTTCAATGTCAAGAAAAAGTGCTTGAAATCTCCTCTTGTGCGAGAACAGTTGGATGTCCACTAACGTTGTAGAGCCCAGGTCCACTTTCAACTGTAGCACCAACTAAATGCTGGACAAATGGTGACCTATGTCTTATACTTCGTCTCAAACCTAATATCCATGATTTGTGTGCGGTGCCCGCAGCACGCTATTAAACCATTCAACATAAATGTTGCAAACCCACTTCTTCCCTAGATACTGCTTTTCCATCGAACACAGAAAATTGTCTTGCCTCTTTTTAATTGCTTCCAGAAAATCGATACAAAACAAAACGACTTCCTATGTAAGGAGGAACCTTTTAGGACGCACTTGTGTGCTCGCTTGTAGCTCGTATCAATACACGAATGATAACGCCAACCCAGTACCCTGATCGATTTCCGATAAATTCCAAGGCTGACAGCAGTCCCCAAAAGAGGGAGCACACGATTCTCGAATAAAGATCGAAGTAATATTTTAGGCTTCCCAAAGTGAAAACACGTGCCCCTGTGCCTGTGTCGTATACGTAACCCTTTTCCTGGGCGAAGGATGCCCTACACACGTGTCGCCAGGAGCAAAACCAATCAACCAGCCTCAAACTCAACTCTCCAGTGCAGTGGATGTGGAATGTGTTCGCAACTCTCATCATATCGCTGGCAGGGCAGCGCCTAGTTCAGAGATAACAAAGAAATAACCTGTGCTGGCCCGCGATCCACTCATAAATCCAATTCCTCCCGGGAATGCTTCCCGACTCGAATGCAGTCATTACATCTTATCTCGTCTGTGGTTCGCCAAGTGCTGTTTCGTAATCCATCGACACGGCCGTGTATATCTCTCAGATAATGCTTTTTGTTGGATTTTTTTAGATTCCCCATCGCCCGCGTCGCTGTGTGCGTGTGGCGGGTACACGTTTGTTTGTTTTTATCTGCCGCAAGCGCTTTCTCCATCCGAGAAGCACCTTAACCTGGTTCAAAGTACGACATCTTCCCGTGCGCGTTGTATTTTTAGAGTTGTTATTTTTTGCCGGATTTTTTTTTTCTCTGCACAATCATGTCTACCGTGGAATGTGGTTGTCCAAAATACAGAGAAAAAAAAATGCCCATCCAAAAGCAGAACAGAACGACCCGAGAACGATTCTATATTTGAATAAAAACACTCCAATCAGATACGCGCCGCGTCGAGGAGAGATTGTAGGCAGCGAGCAGTGAGTGGTGAGGTGACAGCAGTAATGCCTGCAAATGGCATTGTCAGTTGGCGGTTGGCGGGCGGCATTCGACATTCACCGTGTTGAATGAGTGTATCTCTAAGGTCGGTTATTAAGCATCGAGCAACGAGGATGGGGAGAGAAAATGTATCGCAGCAGCGCGGAACAGTGTGAACCTAATAAGGCGTACGACAGCACGGAGACGGACACAAACAACAAAAGCGAATAGTTTTTGCATGTGGGTGGAAAAACTGCCCCGCTCGCGCGCTCTGTGCTCATGCTGTTCTTCTGTCTCTCATCCCTCAATCTAAATCGATTTGAAGTTTTCAGTTTTCACATCTCTTGTGTCGCTCGACAGTGTTTAGACGGTCGACGACTCTCGAACGGACGTGAACTGAGATTGATTTTATCACACACATTATTCTGAATGATCTCAGTCTTGTATTCTGTGTTTTTTCTTCTGCTTGCTCAAATCTGTGTTTTGTTTATTGTGTCTTGTTTTAGAACGAAAGGATAGCCGACGACGAGATCCGTGAGACAGTGGATAAGGAATTTAAATAAAAGCGAGCCGATATCCAGACCGGAATGATGGACGACGACAATAGCGACCTGCTGGCTTCTGCTTCAGAAATTCAACGAAGTGAGTAATAGTTCTTTTTTATGTGTCTTTCCTTTTGTATTTCGTCGAAATTTGTTTACTAAATTCAGTTTGTATCGTGTTTTGAGAGTAAACATGCAGATGTTTGTATAAAAGATATAGCCTGGCTATACTGTATAGGCCAGCGAAGAGAAACCAAAAAGAGAGAACGACAGGGAAAGAGTGAGTGAATGTGTGAAGAGCAACAGAGTTTCCCTGCCCCCCTTTTCCGGGCAGCAGTTACTTAAGCAGCAGCAGCAGAAGGTGATGTCACTATGATTTTGAAAGTTTATTTGTTCTTCGTGTTTACGTTCTGACTGATGGAACATTGAATAATGGATATTCTGAAAACGATACTACACGTCGCCAAGGGAAGCAACGTCTTTTTTGTATGACGTCCGAGTATATGTACAAATTAGCATGATTTTTTTTTTTGATTTCCCTAATGGGATTCTTGGGTGAGTGGACAACGTTTTTGTTTTTAAATTGCGTAGTCAGTTGTGAAGTGGGTGACACTAGATTTGGTGTTTGTTCGTTTGATTTTGCCAAATGAGTTAATGACCTCTGGTCTCCATAATCTCTCTCACCTTTCTCGACCAAAATCAGACGATATTCAGCTTTGTTGATGCAAGTGGTTTCAAAGTTTCCTTATGCATTTTAGTCAACATTTCAATGCAGTTTTATTTCAGTAACTTACGAATGATTGACCGCAAAGTACATACTTCTTGTAAGAAATGTTGTCTAGCGTCGCCTACCATCCAAGAAAAATTGTACACATAGCATGACCTTTGTCCATCATATCTCTGTGACTGCAGTTGGTTGAACAAATACCAGTATGACAACTTTTACACTTTCATTTGAGGTAGATAAACTATTAAGCTGGCTCATCGTTGTAGCTGCCCAACAGTCATTACCATAAATAAATGTGTGATGTAAACTCATAACGAATCAAAGTGAATGTTAAGTCAACCTTTGTGTAAACTGACACTCTATTGAGTATGTAATTGTTTGAGGTTTGAAGGAATAGGGGCGTTCACACGGACCCACATGGTGTGACATACTCAGATTTGATCGTGTGAAGAACCGAATAAATGACGACTGAAGGGCATGTGGGATAATTTTTAAAATTTGTCGTTGGTCAGACATATTCGGTCGTGTGAACGTGTGTCTGTCAGACTTGAAACGTCGAAAAAAATTCGAGCTGTGAGACTTTAGCATTTAAACAAGGCGACGAACTGTCTTGCGACTTCTTTAACATAATTCGGTCGCGCGTAACGCAAACTTCAACACCTTAGACACGATATGCCACAAATCTGCACAACTGCTCAAAAATGTTGTGTACAAGATTACGCCTTAACTGACAGATGTGACGTAGAAGGGGATGAGAGCGGTTGAAATTGCTTGCAAATTGCGGAAATTAAGATTCAATCATTCTTATTAGTCTGAAGATGATTATGTCTTGTGCTTTTTTGTAAAGTTAGCAAAGTTTCATTGCTATAGGTCAGCCAAAACATGGCGGATTTTCATGAAGCGTAATATTGTGTACATCATTCTTGCAACTGCTAGCATATGCCGATGACATCTCATGGCTCTCAGTAGGACTTTTGCGATCATCGACAAGGAAGCTATTACGATGACTCTTGCGATGAATGAAGTTAAGACGAATTACATGCATGTCTATAAACAAGGTCATCATCAACGACATGTTTAACAAAGTGTCACAATAGACAGATACAGTCTCGACGTAGTTAAGGACTTTGTCTTTTTTGCTATTGTTCTCTCACGAGTGGAAGGGACCTACAGTTTTACACAGACTCCGAACGGTCAAGTTTGGGAAGCTTTTTCTAGACAGAAAATACTCTTTAAGCATTGTCAGTGACTCGAAAGAGGTAGGGCCGTGAAAATTATTTCTGTCGCTCAGAGCTGGAATCGAACCTACAACGTTGAGGTTGGGGTCGACACGATGAAGATGAGACCGTATCGGAGAGAAAGGAGTACAAAAAAAAACAAAAATTGGAAACATAGGCTTTGTTCTTTTTCTATGATGTTGCTCTATTGCGAGCTTCGGGTACCGTCTTAACGTCATTTCAATTCAATTCACTTCAAAATTATATCAATACTAATGCCATCGACCTGTCAGTCATCCATTTGACCAGTTGTCCGGCATGTTTGCCCATGAGGAACCCAAAGATGGTAGTCAGATTGCGTATAACAATTAACAGTCACTGCTGAAAGCTATATTGCAACGATGCTTTCGGGCCTTCGGTCCCTGGTAATCGTTGCTAAGCGTTTTATCGTCTTCACGAGAATATTGTGTCAAAAGCAAGCAACCTTAGCTATCCATATAAAAATATAATTTCCCAGGCAAAATGTGCAATCGATATAAACAAATTCTCTATCAAACATTAATTACATGCATATTTGTGCATGCATCGCTTCAGCTTGTCAAAAATTCAGACTCAGAAATAAATTTAAAAAAAATTCATAATCAGCAAAACGTCACACTGTGTGGATAATAGCACTACCTGCAACTTTGTGCTCTGACTTACGATATTACGGTCTGCGAAGTGACAGCGCTCGACCGCATCATTCCGACTGATACTAATGATCTACGCGTGTCCTAGTTAAAATGTCAAAGTCGGTACATCCAAACGCGCCGTTGCAGTATAGCCTTAGGATTCGACCGTACTGACCCCAATCAGATTTAAGAGATTTATGTCATCTTCGAACGATCCCAATTTGCCGCAATTGCACGAGATATTGCATGTAGTATATCGTTTTTTATAACAATTTCCCGGACCGAGTAAAAAGGGCCGCGCACATATGAAACAATGTGAATGACTGTCAAGAAGTTGGTGATTGTTCGTCGAATGCATCGGTGAACAAGAGGGCAATCTTCTGTAAAGATTAAGATCTCTATAGCGGTTGATATCTGATAGCAAGCGATCCATTGCGTTGCCATTTAAGTAAACAGTAAACAAGTGAACGTTCCAGTTCATTTAAGATCCCAGTTTGAATAATGTTTACTTACATTCATTATGACTCTAAAAGTTGCTTGTTAAAGGGAATATGCTTTTGTTTGTGACTAAAAAAAACTACCTAAATATTTACCTCATTCACTAGTATCTACTATCAATTTGTAGCGCCTTAAAACCCTTCCTCTACGTTAATAACCTCATTCATTGCCACGCGTCCCTAATCCACACACTTAGCCTCCATTCATGGATGTGCGTCGTAAAAAAGCCATCCCGCAGCTTTCTCCTCACATCCGTCTACGATTTTGTTATCTTGTATTTTGGCAACAAAACGTCTAAATGTTACCCGCTCGATTTCCATTCTTGCGGCGAGCGCAACCCACCTTAATCTAAGCGATTAAATTGCGCTCAAATCACTAGATTGTTGAAACATACATTTTAACTAGTTTATTTGTGGGCTATAAAGATTTTATATCCATTGCTCTGCATCCGTGTGTTAGTTGCCGCCAAAGACTTTTCTAAGAATTTCGGCTGTGTGCACGTGAAGGCAATGCTTTTGTTTTGTTTTTTTTCTCTTGATTTCTTGTGAATGCACCGGTTATTGGCAGATTCATTAATTTATAGATTTAATGTGTTTGTTTTACGAGAGGATAAATTCGATTTAGGTAACGTAACTGGCATCTATGAAATATTGCTAATTTTAAACTGACACTCCGATTATTAAATATCGTTGTACAGTATTGCTTCTCTACTTAGTACTTAACAATGGATTTCATTAGAGTTGTAGTTTCTTTGACGGATATGATAAGATTTTCTTTGGTATTCGTACGAGGGACAAGGTTTTTTATAAACGAGAGGGCCGACATCGAACTTATTTGTTTAAGACTGTATTTTTATTTGGTAGTGTTAGGTATAATCCTTTTCGCCAAGATACCCACTCTATTCGAATAACAGAATCGATCTCTGTTGTAATTGGTGCTTACTAGATGTAATAATCTGTGGTCAGGGAAAAATCGCCAAAGCCCTTTTTACTCATTTTTCGGGAAATCAGTTCAAACTAAAATTTTCGACAAAAGCAGAGAAAAGTTTGAAAAAATGATTTCAGCTGTTGCCACAATCTTCTCAGTCAAATTTAGGGATTTTTTCATGTGACCTTGACTTGTCCAGTTACTAAATTAAAAAAAGTTTTTTACGAGGTGAGTCGTTTGCTACTGTGTCATTGGTGACTCCTTTTGGCGATTCTTCTTTTCTAATTGATCTTCTATTTGAGTACATTATCCTTTTAAAAAGGCAGTATGACTCACCAGTATATATTTGCGTGAGCCAAATGGAAAATCAAAACAAAAAACCGATAAAATTTAACAACATTTTACCACACAAATAGACATAATTCTCACTTTGTACCTTGGATTCCCATCCAGTATTTGATTTGATGTCTATTATATTCTCGTATTGAATAGACATCGTTTCAGAAATATGGGTTATTTAAAATCAAACAGAAGCAACAAGCGAAGACAGTCCGGTGGGGCCTAGGCCTCAACCAACAATCCTCTCCAGGTAGCGCGATCTCTAGCTAGCTGTTTCAAATTTCGCACACCAAGTTGGCTGAGGTCCTTCTCCACGTGGGTGCGCCACCTTAGACGCGGGCATCCTCGCATTGCCCCACAGCATCGGATTGGAAGATTCGGGCCTGAGCCTTGAGTTGTCCATACGCTCTAGACGCTTGAATAAACTCATGTCGCTGTACAGCCCGTACAATTCATGGTTCAATCTTCTCCACCAGAACCCGTCAACACAAAAAGGACAAAAGATCGCACGCAGAACTTTTCTCTCGAAGAGACTAAGGACTTCTTCATCCGCTTTCGAGATTGTCCATGCGTCCGCGCAGTATAGCATGACTGGGATGATCACTGTTTTATATATAGTCAACTTGGTCATACGAGAGAGGGCTCTTTTACTTAATTGCCTCGTGAGCCCAAAGAAACAGCAGTTGGCAAGAGTTATCCTACGCTTGATCGCGGTACTGATGTTGTTTGTACAACTTACTCCGGCGGCGAGGTAGGTGAAGTCCTTGACTACCTCCAAGTTAAAGCTGCCCATTATGACGCTCTGTTCAAGACTTCGATGTTGTATGTCCTTTCTTGCATATATTTCGATTTGCCCTCACAACGTTTAATGTCAGGAAATATTCCTTGACAATGTGACCAGCAAGTCTCATTTGAACTAAAACAACATAGCATGATCAGGCATTGGCTTGGATTGCGGAAACTACTGTATAGTATGTCTCTAGATGGTCTCAAAATTGGAAGCTTTGTGTGTATTACCTCACAAACCACAAACAGCACTGATGGTGCTAATGATTTGGCACGATCGCTGAAGTGTGGTGAAACCACTACCAAAAATTCAAGTTCAATGTTTTCTGCAAATTTTAAAACATTTCTTATAAGTTTCATCCAATTTCGACGGCCCTTCGATAACTTGAACTATCACTTGCCGCAAAAAGTCCTAGTTATCAAGACTTCCAGTTATAAAGTAAACATTAGATGTAAATTTCAGTCTAAGCCAACCAATATGATTCGAGTTATCGAAGTTTGATTGTATCTAAAGTATAATGTGTCATAAAAGTGTATTATAAAATGTCACTGAGGCACACTTTTAACGATTTCTAACTTAATTCCCCTTACATGAAGTTGAGCGGAGAAATAAATCACGAATAACCCGAACTAAACAATGTATATAACTTGGATCGCATTGCTTTCATTTTCTAAATTTCCTCATTAAACAGTTTCCGCACAAGAATTCCATAACTTGAATACCCATTTCGTAATACCTACTGAACACCCTCCCATATGAGAAGAAAGGTCTTCGGTCATTGAAATTCTTCAGTAAATTTCTTCCCCGAACCAGTCTCCCATTTCCTTCTCCCCAAACTTGTCACATATTCCTCGGAAAACCATTCACATTTTATCATCCAATATTTCAATAAAACCTCCATTAACAATGCTTAAATATCAGCCATCCCGCTAATGCACATCATCATGTGTCCCATGTGTGGCATTTGCACAATACGTCGGGCGCAATTGTCTGTTGTAATTTGTTTTCAAATGAAATGCGTCACTCCTTGCAGTAGGAGAGAATACAATTATATTCCCCGAAGGCCTTCTTTACATCCACATGTGTGCCTGCATGTCTTTCTTCTTTAGTCAATCAATCAATCACCAATCTCTTACGTTTCTTTTCAAAATTCCCAATTCGCAACGCAACAGTCACTTTTTAAAAATAATCTGAAGTGCCACCCATTCTGCCTTCGCTAAGTTTGAGTAAAGAGCTACTTGACTCTGAAGTCAAGTTCATTGGTTAGCGGCGCTGCGGCGTTGACGTTCGCAAACTGATCCCCATTCGAGATCTGCATTACGTCAGACCGCATTCAAACGAATGCATGCACTTGCATTGACAGCTTTCAAACTCAGCTCCATTCACAGGTACACAGCGTGCATGCCACCACCAAAAGCAAAAGCGTTCTCATCACAAAGGCGGATGCTCGAGCGAAGCCTAAGATGCATTAATGAGCTGTCAACACGATTCGCAATGGCATGACAAAATCTAGACTAAGTGCTGGGTACGGCTGCGAAATGAATAGTCACCCAGTGGTGGGGGACGCTTCAAATTCAAGTTCGCAATTAACACTTCTCTACCTTTAATGATAAGTGCAATTGCACGCCGAGCAGAAAGCGCGTAATACATTTCTGTCAATTAGAATTGACATCATCGCCCAAGTGAAGCCGCCAAAACCATGCATAGCTATAGCCCAGCCCCCACGCACATCATTATGGCAGCATCGGTGCAGTTATTTATCGCCCTCCCCCCGACCAGACGGCAAGAGGTGCTGGAGGTGTGTGTGAGTGTGGGCTGGTGTGTATATCCAACTTAATCGAGAAAATGCAAAACCCATGGCTGCATCATGCACTCGACTTAGCTAGGGTTTCGTGGCAACAAATTTGCATTTAATTTTACACCATGTAAACAGTTTCAAGTTTCTGGCGTTTCGGGTGGTTGCCGATGCGATGGCTGGCAGTGGGTGGCTGTCTCGTGTGACGAGTATGAATTACCACCTGTTTTGTGCTGCCCTGCTTGGCTCTTGCGTCGCTATTTTCATCGATTAATCGATAGCAGTCAACTGTCAAGTTCTTATTAAGTGAAACTATGCGTTATGCATGCACGGGTTCACTTGTAATTAAAACAAAGAACTCGTGCTCCCCAGTGGCTCGGTTGTTGGATGTCGTAAGGTCTTGAGTTTATATCGGGAGTTCGGGAGATCGATTCAATTCACAGACAGGAAGCTACTATTCGTGTTGTGGCAGTGTCAGAGCGACAGGATTCTTTCGTTTTTCGTACTGCGGCTCTTGCTGGACACGGAAGTGGACAGGTCTGTGAAAAAAAACGTCGACTGTACATGGCAGGGGGACATTCAGAAATAAATAAGGTCGCCAGAAAGGCCAACGAATGAGGGCTTGGGTGAGGCTGTAAATATTTCATTTGTGACTTCAATTGTTTCGCAACTTCTTGATTGCTATCTACAGCCTTGAAGGTCGTGATGCAATTCATTTACAGAGTCTGCCGTTGAATTCCTGCATTGGGTGACAAATGTATTCAGATTTATTGTGATTGCTGCCGAGTAGCGATGGCTAAGAGCGATACTTCTGCACACAGCTCACTTGTTGCTGAGCGGAAAATGTGCAAATTAATGTTGAAATTGTTTACTGAAGCTATGATGAAATAATAGGTATGGATTGGCGGACTTATGGTTGAAATTGAAACGTATTCACATGTCACTGGAACGCTGTGTCTACTCGTAGTCGTGCTCTATAGAAAGTTGTATTCTGATGTCAAGTCCCTTAATAAATGCGCACTGCGGTAAAATCGAACGTTCCTTTTCAGGTACCATCCAATCAAACGTGTTGTTGCAGTTCTCGATCCATTGATCCCTCAACATTCAATTATATTTGCGACTACGATATCTACACAAAAGAGTAGACTGCAAAAAAATATGGATCGAACACTCCAAAATTCACCACAGACATGGTGCAAAAATTGTGGACAAAATTGATGCGTTTCGTTATGCTTTCCTTCATCAATAAGCGCTCTTTCAAACATCATTTGCCGATAGAACAGGTCATTCTGAACGTGTCGCTGGATTAGTTATGTGGAGACTTCGATTTCTTCCACAATTTCTTCGTAAGCTACAGCTGAAAGTGTGCCTGGAAATCCGGAGGTGTCTATTTCGATCATCATAAAGCTTACGTATATCAGCAACCAAGTTATGCCACAATTCTAATTTTAGCTTATAATAATAATAATATATATAATATGGGTGGCGCTACAGCCCATAGAGGGCCAGGGCCTAGCTTCTCAGAAACCACTCGTGTTATGCGTGCTATTGTTCTCTCACGAGTGGAAGGGACCTACAGTTCTACGCCGAATCCGAACGGCCAAGTTTGAGAAGCTTTCTCTAGACAGAAAATACTCTTTGAGCATTGTCAGTGACTCGAAAGAGGTGGGGTCGTGAAAATTGTTTTCGTCGCACAGAGCAGGAATCGAACCTACGACGTCGAGGTTGGGGTCGACGCACATACCCACAACGCCACGGGCCACCACAGTTTAAAATCAGCACTCCACTATAATTGTAGGTCTTAAGCTCATCTGAAAGGTTTTAGACAAGGCGACGCGCTGTCATGTGACTTCTTCAACATCGTGTTGGAGAAGATCGTGCGAAACTCACACGCCAACACTAGAGGCACGATCTTCCAGAAGTCCGTTCAACTGCTAGCATACGCGGACGATATTGACGTGATTGGCCGAACTCAGCGAGCCGTCAATGAAGCGTTTGCTTGTATTGAGACGGAGGCGGCAAAAATGGGTTTAGCGGTGAATGAGGGCAAAACAAAGTATATGCTGTCATCAAGAAAGGACACACAACATCGACGACTCGGTCAGAACGTCACCATAGGCAGCTACAACTTCGAGGTAGTGAAGGACTTCGTCTACCTCGGCTCCCAAGTAAATAGTGCGAACAACATCAGTACTGAGATTAAACGCAGAATAACTCTTGCCAACCGCTGTTTCTTTGGGCTCAAGAGGCAATTGAGTAGTCGAGCCCTCTCTCGAAAGACCAAGCTCACCTTATATAAGACCTTGATCATCCCTGTCCTGCTGTATGGCGCGAAAGCTTGGACTATCTAAAGAGCGGATGAAGACGCACTTGGTCTCTTCGAGAGAAAAGTTCTGCGTTCAATCTTCAGTCCTGTTTGCGTTGAAGGTTCTTGGAGAAGGAGATTCAACCACGAACTGTACGGGCTGTACAGCGACATGAGTCTAGTCAGGCGTCTACGGATTCAACGCCTAAGATGGCTAGGCCATGTAGAGCGCATGGACAACACTGCTCCAGCCCGAAGAGTCTTCGACTCCGAGCCAGTGGGACAACGCAATAGAGGACGACCACGAACCCGATGGCGCACTCAAGTGAAAAAAGACCTCAACCAACTTGGAGTGCGAAATTGGAGGCTGCTGGCTAAAGAACGTGCCAGCTGGAGAGGATTGTTGACCGAGGCCCAGGTTCACCCCGGACTGTAGCGCCACAAGAAGAAGAAGAAGAAGCTCATCTGAACTTCAATGATTGTAAGAAAAACCGTGGAACAAGGACTGCCAATTTGGGATTGCTATTGTAACATTTTAAATGTTTTCCAATAATGTTGTTTCAGTGAAATCAATCTGTTTTCGAACAATGTATGTAACAATGAAATTGGCTGTCCTAAATTGTGATCACGGATAGCAAATCAAGTTGAAAGCTCAATATTCACCAAATGGATTAGTAAAGCCACCACGGTCCTATAGTTAACTAAATTGCTAGCAAATGGCCCCTGTGCATCCTTTCTGGAGACAGTTGAGGGACTGCGAATAGGCGGCTGTTCCAATCAGATCGGCAGAAGATCACAGAGCAATTTAAGAAGTCCTGTCACTTCAAAAAAGGCTCTTCTGTTCAGACAGCCAAGCCATCTCTTAATAAAATGAAGAAGTACATATTTCAAAACTCGCCTTAGATGACTGGCGGGACATATCGGCATTCCGGCAAATTGCGAGCTCATAAACTCAAAAGGTGGTGGAAAGTGCTACCATCCATGCACCTCGTAGCATGTAGAATATCATAATGCCGGAAGGTGCAGAAGAAAAGAGATCACGTGCCTCACTACGGAATAAACCGAGCTTGCTGTCAACTTTCAACAGTCTCTTCTAATCAGCGTGAGCCAGCTTAGGAACGTCATTAGCGCTATGACGAGACACTGTATCATTCCCACACATGTCTTTCAGAATGATTGTGCCTCACAACGACTTCTGTAAAAGTTGTAGGGACGAGTAGGAGGAAGACGTCATTACACACCATCTCAGTTTTTCTGGAAATATAATGGATGAAAATTTAGGCTCAAGTTCTGCTGTGCCTTAAATCAGTTTATGTTTTTTTGATTAATTTGTCTGGTTTCACAGTGAAATCTTAAATTTAGTTCAGCTAAACATCGCTTGGCTAATGCGATCGATAAAATATGGCAACATTGTCCATGTGGTGCATGTCCTACAGTCTCCACTGTTCTTCTGTATATTGCTATCCTTTTAATTTTAAATTATTTAAATAATGCCTTTGGTGCAGTCAATTGAAACATTTGTAACGCGCCTTTGTTACTATCGAAAAATTAGAAGTTAAAACTTCTTTATCTTTATAAATTCTATTATAAATTCACAATTCGTTGATGGTGCAGAATATACACAAGGGTACCATGAGGAGGATGTTTAAATTTGCTTCTGTCTTGACTACCATTCGAGTTGTATTTTTAACTTCTTATTCATTGCATGGGCACCTCTCTGCCATTTCTTGCAAGTGAATTGAATTGTACGTCAAAAAGTTTACTGAATCTGGTGAGGAGAAGTTGGCTATGATACTGTTTTGTTTAACTGCTCGTTCCAGATAAACCAACGAAAAGGTCTAAATATTGGAGACATCCTGCACATGTATGCCATTCGGTTTGATTTTAGCCATTTATTTCGTTCCTTCGTAGGAGTTTCAATTGATAAAACTTTTCTAATTAAGCCATCCTGGGTGGAACTTTTCACAGGACCCTGTCTCTGAGGAATGTCTTATTGTTCAAGACGATCTGAGCTACGATTGGATACGAAAAAGCGAAAGGATTCAATGGCATCTTGTGAGGTTCCCCTTATTTCTGTAGCAACGCTCTTGTCATCACGAACAATATAGCCAGCCACACAACATCAAACAAAAATTTGAGAAAACACAAATAATTGTAAACATTTGGGCAATTCCCCGAAAACATCCTTTAAAGCACCCTACGAACGGAAAGGGATTGCCTATTTGTTTGAATGAACCTTGAGAGGCCCTTCAGCCACGTTTAACGTCTTGGAAATGATTATCTCACAGGAGAATTTTAATTATCTTGCAGGAAATGTAGAAGTTGTCTGTTTTAATCAGATACAAGCGCGTAGTGTCCGCACTTGCCTCAGTAAGCCAGCGCGTCGAAGTGTCTTCTCCATCACACAAACAGCAAACATGTACACGTTCGTTTCGAAATTAGTAGGAAAATGTGCAGAATTTCCATTAATGAGGACAGCACGATTCCATTGGGACAATACACATCTGTTACTTTGGTAAGAACTTCGAGCACCTTCCGTTCCAAGGCATTTGTCTCGTTCGCATCCACTATCCACCCGCACCCCACTTGGGCGAACAACAATTGCAACGAATGTTACAAGTATCTACGACCGTCAGGAAAGGCTTTCGCGTGGAAAAGTGAATAAAAATGAATGTTCTCTAAAAGTTTTCGTGTCCCCTCAGCAGAGTAATGATTATGGACTCGAGCAATGTGAAGTGAACAGTTTTATACACTCCGCAGCACAATGATGGTTTGAATATAGGCCACGTTCTGCCAAATGTAGGTTATCGATGTAGCAATGTTGACTACGCAAAATGTTCTACACTACCATTTGGTTTTTTTTTTTTGTTTTCCCCCCGCTCTGACGGAACAAAAGCAACAAGCCCACCGCGATAGCATGTTGATTTTGTCATGCAGAAAACAATAAAACTGACGGAACGTCACTAAATCATGCAAAACGGTCTTCGGAAATGCCTGTCGGTCGTCTGGTACTCAAAGCCGCTCAGGCACGTGCTTGGCTACGAATGTGTATTCGCAGAAATCGCAGTGTAATTGGATCTGCACGTGTTCTATTCCATTCAATATTCGATTTTCTGTTGAAGTTGAAATGTTAATTGCCTGTGCCCTCTTCCTCGGGGGGTTTTGCGGTCCAGCTAGAAGTGTGATTAGCAATCTATTTTTTTTTCGCAAGGCTCTGTGAATTGATATTCTTCTAAAAATAACTTGCAAGATGCTGCTGGGGATGAGAGTCACAGATTTCTGTGACGAAGAATAGATTTGCTTTAATTAGGTAAATATTTTTGTGCTATTTTTGGAATTTGGAAGAAAAAAGTTTTCAATTTCGTTGAAGTGCAGGGTATGTATTGAGTTTTATGAAATGCGTGAACACGATCTTAAAAAATCAAATAGCCAGACTCTAACAGCGGAATAACTGTGATTTAACAAACTGTGCTCGCCTTTTCGAACTAAATCGCTTTGACACGTTCACTTTCAGGTCTGCGTAATTTTTGGTAGTGAGATTTAGCCGAGATTGCACGGTTTAACAAGCTTAGAGCCTCTCCTTGGTTGTAACAGTGTGACTGGGTAGGAATAATAGAAACACAATTCGTGTTAAACAACGGTGCGAGAATGAATAGCACCTCATTCATTTCACTGGCATTCAAGTTTGATTTGATGGCTTCGTCGAAAAATTTTTCTCAAATGTTGGCCTCGAGGCTTGTCAACGTAGACCAGGTCAGCCCTTATCACCTCTGTACCCGGACACACCACTGAATTTCAAAGGAAGAAAACTGGAAGCTCAGCGGTGGATACTGAGCAAGAACAAACCAACATCATTAAAGTACCGGTCAATGTTTCATAGGTACACATTCAATGCTACTGGACAGCAACTTTTACAGAAACTTCCTAGAAACATAATTCAATCTGATCTACGAATGCCCAGCACATGCCACAAAAAGAAAAGAGTTTTCTAGGAAAGCTCTTCTTCGTCGAATTGGAAGATTAAGCGGTTCTTAACTGAAAAACTTTCGTTATTCACCTATATATACGATCCTAGTAGATCTCACAGTAGTTTTTACCACTCATGGCATGGACACAATTTGCCAAACATGTCTAATAAGAAAGCAATGGCCACATGACTAAGGACTTTACATGGCCCCAGAAAAATAATTGAATGGCATAAAGTACCATGTTCGCGGCCCAGCAGTCATATGAAGAGCACTCGTTGTGAGATTAGCCAATCACCAAATTCCTCCTTCACAACTTCGTACGTTCCATTGTTTGTTTGGGATATGGCGCCATCTTGTTGAAACACAGCTTTTCAATGGTCTGTAGGTTAGGTTAGTGTGCTGCCAGAGAAATTGGCATTGTTTGTCTGTTGTGATACCCATAGGCAGACTGACTACTACCACTGCCAACTGTAGTGATAGTGACGTTAATTGGATCTCAACGGCAATTGCTCCAAAACCAGATAAAAGCATATTAAACTTGATTTCATTGGGACTCGAACCGGGCGCCATCCCGCCGGTTGATGGACAGTAAAGAAGTCGCCTTACTTGGTTTGAAGATGCAGCCATGTCATAAGCCAGGTCAGTCTGATGCTGGATGTGATTCTCTCTCGACTCTCCCGCTCACGAGTTTCTTTCGGGTTATTCGTAGTTCCGTCGGGACAGACGAGCGAACAAATGCAATTCCATCAGAAACGCGACCACTTGGCAGACCAAGGACCAAGTCCAGAAACACGCCCGTTTGAGTCTGGACATAACAACTGATGAGTTAGAGTCAATGGCGGAGAATCAACTGGCCTGGAGATCTCTAGTGCGTGTTTTATCCCCCCGACGGTTGGTGAATCATGCGCGTTAGAAGGTGATAGACATGCTCTTCTCTGTCATGATGCTACATAGTTTCAAAGAATGCTAGATCGATTTGAAGAAATGTGTATTCAATGGACTACGTGTTGTCACCATTTATTTCAAGAATAATTTCAGCAGAGTGCAGACTGGTAAACAAGTGTGGGTACTGAAATACCGCTGTCAGACAATATGACCAACTCTGCCCGATCAATTATCGACAAGTATTCCGACCAGATCTACACGAAAACAATGTGGCAGCATTGAGACAACAAAACCAGATGCACATTTTCAAAATATCTGTAAATGGTCTAATGATGGATGATGGAGCAGTTCGTCTGTAAAATATGGTCTGAGAGAAGCATGAAAGCACGAGGAGTCAAATCTCAGTATCCTTTACGCACCCGAATGAGTCGCATTAGTTTCGCATAGAAGATCTCCGCTATTTTCTCTGCTTGAGACCCATATTGAAGTAGGATATTCGCCGTATGATACAGCTCAAATCTACACACTTTATGTGATCGTTCATAGAACCATGACGAAGCAGTCCTTGATATAAGTCTGTCTGATATGTTTTTTGTCTGATAATAATATTAGTATACAATATGGGGTCACTGCAGTAAATTTACTTCACGACAGAACTTAAAGTGAACAAAAAACATATCAATGCACATTTCGCGGCTCACTGGCAAAGTGCCAAGAGCCGAAAGCATAAATAAATGCCAGCACGAAGACATAGGCCGCTTTGCGTGTGCAAACCGCTGTTGTTAAATATGCTATGCCAACTGCCAGACGAGTAACCTCTTGTCTATGTCAATACAACTGTTTTATATAGCGGTGAACTCTTTTGCTTATCCGCTTTGAAAAGTAAACATTTTTTTTTAATTTGTGCTGTGTGTCGTATTATGATCCTCACAAGGTACAGCCAGCTTAGAACCCGCTGCCCCGATTTTTTTAATGTTGTGGCTTTTATGCTCGAAAAATGCCGAGTAGACACCTTCAGACTAGTGGCAGTCTGGATCAACTTCCTCGAATGTGCACATTGATTGTTGACCCTTCGATTACTATGATTATCCATTTCGTCAGCATTGAACAGCATCGCAGACCCATTTTTGTTTATTGTTATTTTATCTTCTCTTTATCTCTTGCGAAGAGCGTCGATGCCTATTCAGTTTCCTGTTGTATTCATAGTTGGGAATGTATATATTGTTATACAACGACAACGACACGTCCCCTTTTAAAGTACGCACTATTCACAAAATCACAAACGTAGCACATGGACATTTGTCCCATTCCCTCATTTTCTCCACATTATTGTTATCGATAACTGCCCGAACAAGACCTCAAGCAGTCAGTTCAGCACGTCATGCATTCGTGATAGCAAACCGGCATCAATACCAACGTCAGTTGCAACCAGTCCTTATCGTATCCACTGGAATCTATAAATAGGAGCGTGGCCTTACCACCGACAATGGCATCTCCTCCGTCTGTTCATTCGATTAACACAATAATCTGTTCACATTTGTTTGCATCCCTTATCAGTTCGTTGTCTAATTTTAGTTTCGAACATTCATTCCATTCCAGATCGGCTCTACTTCGTGGCCTTCAAAAAGAACTTCAAGCCAAAGAACACACCAAGTACGCATTACTTTAGTATAGACGATGACTTTGTCTATGAGAATTTCTACAATGATTTCGGGCCACTTAACATTTGCATGCTGTACCGATACTGCCAGAAGCTTAATCGAAAAGTTACCTCCAAATGGCATGCGAATAAGAAGATCATTCACTACACATCGATGAATCCGGCAAAGAGACTAAATGCCGCCTATCTGATCGGTTCGTATGCAGTAAGTGCGACACAATCTGAGCCTATGTGTGAGCGAAGTTTCTAAATAACACAATCCCCTTGCAGGTGATCTACTTGAACAGAACGCCAGAGGAGGCTTATCGGCCGCTGGTGGCTGGCGACATACCGGCGTATACGCGATTTTGCGATGCATCCTACGGGCCAAGTGGGTACAAGATCTCCCTAATCGATTGTATAAACGCCGTGTACAAAGCGCTGAAGGCGGGCTTCTTCAATTTCGATGATTTCGACGCCGAAGAGTACGAGTACTTTGAACGTGTCGAGAATGGTGACTTCAACTGGATCGTACCGGAAAAGTTCATAGCGTTCTGCGGTCCTCATCAGAAATCGAAAACCCTTTCGAATGGTTATCCTTGTCATTCCCCCGAAACGTACTTCGATTATTTCCGCGAGAATAACGTCACGACCGTGATTCGGTTGAATGCCAAGGTGTATCATGCGTCGAGCTTCGAGAATGCCGGATTCGATCACAAGGATTTGTTCTTCATCGATGGGAGCACGCCAAGCGATTTGATTCTGAAAAAGTTCCTTACAATCTGTGAAACGACTAAGGGCGCCATCGCTGTACACTGCAAGGGTAAGTGGTAGGGATGGCATTTCTTAAAGAGTGTGATTTTGAAGAAGGATCTCCTTTCAGCTGGTCTTGGGCGGACAGGAAGTCTAATTGGAGCCTACATCATGAAGCACTACGGATTCTCGGCTCTGGAATCGATAGCATGGCTGCGGCTTTGTCGGCCGGGCTCTGTCATTGGCCACCAGCAGCAGTGGATGGAAGAGTAAGTTTCTGTTCACAATCCTAGCCATGCGCCGATACTCTATGGTTTCATTTAATTTACAGCAAACAAGCTTGGCTCTGGGCCGAGGGTGAACGCCATCGAAAACGCTGGAATACCGAGCCGCCCAAGCACAAATACGGCATCTATTCGAAGGTCCTGAATGGAAAGTCTGCCAATCAGATCAATGACAATTCCGAAGTCCTCCTGACCAGAGTGAAGCGCATATCACAAAAGGTCGACACCATGCACATCAACGATGAGGAGAACGAAAATGGCAACGTACCCAAAAAGAAAGTGCTCGCGACAACGAAAAATGAAGAGGCCGACTCCACCAGCGACGAGGATAACAATGATGCTGATAAGCTACTGCGATGCACCAACGATGTCGTGGATAACAATAAGATAACAATAGAACCGCTGTATACGGAGAAGAAACTGAAAAAACCTTGCAGTATTTTTGAAGCAGCCAACAAGCACACCATTGCGTCCACCGTGAAAATGACCCAGGCAGCCATCGATAAGAAGAACGCTCAGACACAGGGCGATAAGCTCAATCAAATCAAGGCCATGCGTAGGCAGCATAACTCGAGATCGGTCAATGTCCCTGGAACACTGTAGGTCCTAAGACATCCACCCCGCTCAACATTTTTTAATTGCTCTTAACTCCTTGACAGTGACTGTGACAATCCAGCGAGGCATACACGTGCCCGTTCGCAGCCGTTTAGGAATAACAATGGCAACATTGTAAATGTCCTCAGTGGAAGTTCACCGCCAGCGCAGCTTCTCAAAAGCACTATCGATTGCATCCACGTGCAGACGGCAACACAGGTGACAGCGACATCGGCTGGCACAACCACAACAAGTACGAGCTCAATTAGCAGTAGTACAAGAAGCAAAGGGCTTGCATTCTATAGCAAGAGGTAAGTTCAAAGCGCGATTGGGTTTGGTTCGAGGAGTTGCATAGTTTGTTCGTTCTCGTTTTAATTTGCGATGCTGTAATATGTTCGTTTTGTTTATTTTTTCCTTGATTCATCTGAATGGTCCTGTTTTTTTTATTTTATTTTATATACGTTTATATTTTGTTTTACTGATCCCTAATATTAGGAATAGAGTCATGGATGCTTGCTGCATTTTATGTTTGTTTAAGGAAATTATTGATGCATATGTTTAATGGACGAAAGTGTAATTGAAGTGTCTTATATATATATATTGTTAACATAATTGGCTAATGTTTTTTTTTTTTTTTTGTTCCAATTTGATTCATATTGTTTATTTTCTTTTTGTTTTGTTAAATTTTGGAGGATTGCTGTTTTGTATGCCATTTTTCTGCAATGGAGGTCTTTGGTGAAGTATAACAGTTGAGAGGATAGGTAAAGACAGCCATTAGTTAAGACAACATGTGGACATGTGACCTGTGCAAAAACTTCATTATTAGTCTGCGCTTAGTCCGGCCTAACTGTTCGACTTACAAAAAAACAAAGGAAACAAAGCAAAATAACGTTATAATTCAGTACATTATCCCTGATTCGATTACCGCCAATCGATTGACTGCCCTTTCTGCCTAGCCTTGCCTCGTCCCCTTCGCAAGCCCCTGGTGGATCATCTTTCTTCGCGTGGTTACTTAATCAGCAACGCATGTGAGTTGCGCTGCAACGCGTTCTCACACATTAAGAGTGCAATACACGGACAAGGCTTGCAGGATCGTATAACTGCAGTTCGTTGCTGCTCCTGTCGTCCTAACTTCCTTTCACTCGAATCCCATTCCTCCATTTTGGTATTTGTTCTTTGTTTAATCTTACCAAGTCGCAGCATTTTACAGCAGTTCATTAATGCCGCTGAACAAATTCATTCATTCCTCTTCTAGTTTATTTGAATTCCTTCAGCTGTTAATTGAAATGACTACGTGACAAAAGTGAGACATGAAAACAAATGGTTGAGAGATTTCTGTGTCTTGTTTCACCGAACGCAAGGGTGTGCAGATAATTAAGATGGAAACCTCAGTCTCATAGTTTCATTCCAAGAGTTTGTCTACATTGATGACAACTAGAACCCTTACACACTCCACCTTTCCCATTGGACATGCCCACCATCGCATCCACAATCTGAACAACCATCCGTGCCGGGTTTGTGCGTGGCCAAATTATGCCCTGTCGCTTTATTCGAACGTTGACTGCCAAAGAGTTAAAGTCAACAACCACCAATCCAAAAATTAGATTTCACTAACAACATCCTTGTCGTAATGCGCTCATGCCTTGTCGTAAATGGAGATTTTTCCACATGGTGTTTGGACATGGATTTTGTTTGTGTCCACTAGATTTGTTCATGTCATGTTCATGAGCAGCGTATGGATCATGCCCAGTGGACAGGGAGCTTGCAACGAATGCAGAAATAGTACCATCTGGGAAAGAAAACTCGGTTGATAAAGATGAGTAGGGAAACAGTTCTGTCCGTAATCTATTCCATCACTGACGGTTGGTCTTTATACCGAAATTTCGGTCTTCCTCTTCTTCTCGAATCAGGAGGCGTGGATTCGAAGACCTTCATTGCTGGAGCCTTGTTGTCCATGCGCTCAATGTGACCGAGCAATGTGGTTTCTTCGTGATCAAGCAATCTTAAGCTTAAGGATCCAAAACCGCTAACTAGGTACATGCCGCAGTTCGTGGTTGAATCTTCTCCTCCAGACTCCACCCAGGCAAGCAAAATCAAAGATCGCACACAGAACTTTTCTCTCAAAACGACCAAGAGTTTCTTCATTCGTTTTCTATAGCGTCTACATTTCTGCGGCATAGAGCAGGACGGGGATGATCAGAGTGTTATATAAAGTCAGCGCTTGATCTCGGTACCGGTGTTATTGTCTCTGTTCAATGCAGAGCCGAGGTACACGAAGTCCTTGACTATGTCGAAGTTTCGGCTGCTCATTATGACGCTGTCGGAGCCCTCGTTGTTGTGTGTCCTTCCCTGACAACTGAATATACTTAGTTTTGCCTTAATTTACCGCTAGAACCATTTTTGCCGCTTCCTTTTCAATTCCAACGTTTACCTATTCAGTTTCTAAAAAGGTTCGCATTTGTCATTAACCCTCTACTCAGTGAAAGTAATCAACTCTTGACTTACTTAAATCAGCAAATAATGGCATAAAGATTCCTATTGATGCAGATCTCTAAAAAGGCGGAAGAATTACGATCCGTAATCTACTTGGTGTAAAATATCTCGCAAAAAAGTACTAGATGAACCTCAATTATAGTAAAAGCTTAACATTCCAGCGTCAACTTTTTTCACATTTAGGGAGGTCCGAAGCGTTTTAATTGGCTAAAGATCGTGCCAGCTGGAGAGGATTGTTGACCGGGGCCCAGGTTCACCCCGGACTGTAGCGCCACAAGAAGAAGAAGAAGCGTTTTAATTGCTTCAGTCGAAGTAGCAACTTGCCTAATCTTAGCTTTTCACAGCTTTGTTGCCTTCAACTCTTTAAAATGAATATTTACTGCTGGTTACGCTACTGAAAAATCGGCTGCCACAGTCGAAGTAGCAGCAATGTGTTACGACTTTTACGCAGCAGTCATTTGTCATAAGCGACTTTCAACCTAACGGTGTATTTATGCCACTGAATACATGCTTCTTTGGAAAGTTGCGGTACTCGAAGTCTTGACAGTTTCTTGTAGATAAGGCAAAGTTGTGGTTGCGGTTATTGGAACGCTGTCAAAGGACTACATGATTTGTTCAAATAGCCGTCAAGGTTACTTCAAGGACTTTGGCTTTCTTTAAAATCAGATTTTAAAAAAGAGATTAGAGACATATTACATGTTTTGAAAGATTGGCTGAACGTACGTCTGATCTCTTTGCTGTCTGTTATGTAGTCTAAATTACAGCCTGCATTGACTTATCCTTCAAAAACTGTTATACTTCGCTTATCAACTGTTTCTTAATCCCCCCAAGAAGAATGGCAATATTGAAATGCATTTAAATCTCTTTTGTAAATACATGATGTACTAAACCCTGCTTCAAAAGCAAAAAAACTTAAAAAAACTCCTTCCCACAGTAATAACCTTGTATTTTGTAAAATGTTCTTCCCTAAGATAAAAGCCTTTGTATTTTATGTAACGCATGCCAATAAATATTTTTTTTATAAAAAAAATTGAAAAGAAATTATTTACACAACAAAATTCGTGTTTCTTTTTCTTTTTGTTTTGAAAATAAAATTCTCGTTTTGGTTGAAAAATTGTTATTGTTTTCTTTAGATAAAAAAATGCAATTAATATTTCCCAGTGATTTGGATTCACACGCCCTGCTTGAGCGCCTTGCTTGTTTATTGTTAGTTTTCTAAGTAGTTTATCTCTCCCTGAGAATGGGTATCAGTACTCATCTATGTTTCTCTTTCTTTTTTTCCTGCCTATCCTGTTACAAAATAAATACAATAAAAAATAATATTCACACACATGACTTGAAACCTACCAGAATGGGCCTTATGCACTTACGTAAAGAAAAGGAAGCACAACAGAGTAATATCCCATCAACATCCTACTCTTGTACCACTAACAGCACCTCTCCATCTACCACCACAACAACATCAAGTGTTGTGACATGTTCAACTGCTAGTACTACTACAACTACAACGACTACCACAACTAGTACTACTTCTACTAATAACAATAATAATAGTTCAAGTGCTGGGGTAGCAGCAGCAGGTTCCGCTCCAAATTCCAACCTACAAAACCACCATCATCATCATCATCTCAATTCTCATCATCATCATCATCACCACTATCAGCAACAGCAGCAGCAGCAACAGCAACTGCAACAACACCATCATGATGTGACTGCACCAACCCTTAGTAGTTTGAATAAACAGACCAAAACCCACAACAACACCCTAATATCCTCGTCCAACAATCATCATCAAAACAGTGTTATGGCATCGATAACTGAGAGTAAAATTCCAATAGTTCGCGATGTGGACAGTGGTGGAGGTGTTACTGCTGGCAGTGGAGGCGGCGGAGGAGTGGTCACAACCGCCCCAAACAGCAACAGCAATACAATTCAGAACATCATAAACAACAACAATACAGCCAGCAGCAGCAACCCCAACACCAACATCAACAACAACAACGCGACAACGAACAATCCAGTGACAACAACAGCATCAGTGGGAGCAGTTCGATCTTCGTCACGGTTGGGTCATCATTTACATCACATGACGTTGCGCGGACGATCGCGCATCCGCTATCGAACGACAACGCACAGCGTCGAGCAACAGCATCCTCCACCATCATCACAACCGCCCCTGCATACTGTTGGTACTACTGCATTGGGTGTTGCGGCAGCTAGTAGTGCTAGCAAATATTTACGCGACAGCTCGACCACTGCCACTTGTACATATGGCAACAATACCACCACTTCCTCATCCTCAGTATTATCTGTATGTGCTTCTTCCGGTGTGACGGGTACGGGTACGGGTGCGTGTGCGGGTGCGGTTGCGGGTGCAATTGTTGATCACAATTCCAATCCGATCACTTCACGAACGGGGACAACGGGTGTAAGCAATAAATTGCTAATCGATGATAATAGTCTCTCTTCTTCCAGCAATAAAACACCGGCAGCGGCTGGCGTCGTCCTGGAATTGAATGCCGCCATCACGGGGATACCGAGTCATTCTCCATATCACCACCATCACCTGCATCATCATCACCATCATCATCAGCCATCGGGCATACCGGTTAACAATAACATAACGAAGCGCAATAAACGATCGCTGAGTAGTACGCGAATTGAGAAGGACAAGTGCGACGAGTACAACACAAAGCTCTTGCGAAAGACTGCCAACCAAAGCGGAACTAACAGTAACACTATTAATAACAATAACGCCCTTAACAACAACCTAACAACAGCATCGACATCAAATCCATCGATACCGTCGCCATCGGTCACGAATTGCTCCTCCACTTCGTACAGAAGTGGTCTCACTTCGGTCTCGGCGTCCACATCGCCAGCGCCAGTGGTAAAGAATCCCTCGCTGGCACGCCGTCTCGCCGGACCTGGCTCAGTGGTGGATTCTTTACTGCTGCACACCCAGGCGGCGGCAACGGCCACAAACAGTGGCCGATGCATAGGCCGATTCACTGATCCGCAACAACAGGACCCGCCACTGCGGCAGTCCCTATCGCTGAAGCTACGCAAAAAGGTCAGTTACTAGGGTCTAAGCGGCAGTAGGCGGTGGAGGGTGTTGTAAGCTATCTCGTCTCGTATTTATACTTTTGTATTTTATCTTTATTTTGTATATCAAATTTGTTTTGGATTTGAGGAACGTGGTTCGTAGCAAAAGGTTCAATTGAGACTGATCGGGATAGAGAGACTGTGTATTTTTCATATTTACCTATTGTTTGTAGACGATTGTAGTTTTTAAATCGCTTTAAAATGAATCAAAATGTGTAGAGAGTAGGCTTTTCGCGAGAGGAGACCGAGAAGTGAAGGAGTGAAGACGTTGAGTTTTGGTTTGCAGGTCACATCGACGAATGCTTCAAATAGTGTCTGCTAATATTGTGAATTGATCCATGCATTGTGAGAGAAAATGGTTGCCTTTCGAGATGGATACCATCCGGAGAGCTATTGCAGGAATTGTAAACTGTGCCTCGAGATCGGAAATAAATGAGTAAAGGGATATTAATCTTTGGCCATTTTTACCCCTACTCCACAAAGGAGAGGAATGTGGGAGCAGTTGGATTTAGCGATGGGCGATTGCAAGTGAATTTCACACAAAATTGGGAACAAATTGGCAATTGTTAAAAATTGAATTCGATTGTCGATTTATTCGGTCTCATCAGAAAACAATCGAATAACAATCGAATTCTACAATTCTCAGTACCTACTACAACCAAGAGAATGCCGGGTACTAGTATCCCATTGTAAAAATGTATGCATTTTTCGATTTATTCATATGTTGGCGTCAGAGTAATTCTTACTTACAGCGTTACTCCAAGAGAGAAGAAACTATACCTACCAAAATAGGAACATTAGGAATGGAAATCCAGTAAAATCTCTGTTATTGGAACATCCTTAAATGGAATTTTCTACAAGTCAAACCAAACCTCTGAAAAAAGTTGGTTCCAGTGGTTTTTTGAATTTTGGAGGTTCGACTGTATTCTTCATCCTTCTCGCCAATTAGTGAGAGGATTGTGCTCTTACTCTCATAAATGTAAAGTTTAAACTGTAGTAGTGAAACAAAATGAAAAAGAGATGGGCAATTGCCAGAATCGGCTGATAGACACAATTTATCAATCTCTCTCCGACTTGAAGAATCGGCGAATACACACAATTTAGTAATCCCTCTCTGACTTGAAGGATCGGCGAATACACACATTCGTTGACGATTGGAATCGGACCTACAAGAATCGAATATCAACAATCGACTCCGCTCAATTTGATTTCGAATAATTGCGACTCGAATAATTCGATTGTTTTTATTCGCAATTGCCCATCGCTACTTGAATTTGACTTTTACCACATTCATCATTTCACCACAATATGGCGCCGATTCTTGATTTTTTTTAGGAAAATGGCGGCCGATTCGTCGATTTTGGGAGAAAATTTTAAGAATTTGACCACAACCATGTACTATTGTTCGAAGTGCAGTATTGGAAGGAATATTTTGCTTCAACATAATGCGAGAAATGAACACAATTTGGCCTTTATTCATGAAATTACATTTTTAGAATTGTTATGGACAGTGTCCAGATACCGCAACAAAAACATAAATAGTTGTCAAATTTGAAAGTAACTTCCATCACATTTCTGTAAAGATAATTGAATGAGAAAGGAAACATCCCATTTTAAGTGATTCAGGCAAACGTAGTACATTAAGCTATGTATTCATTGCATAGCATGTTCTTTACGCAATACCATCCTCGTGCTTCAGACAGTAAAGGCTCAACTATAATGCGCATGAGTGTGCTTCAGCTAGTGTCAAACGCGCATGGGTAAGTGTGCGAATACACCCATCACAATGCGCCAACCTATAATAGAGTCCATGAACGATTGCGAGCATTTCGTTACGCATGTTCAAATCCCAAATGTTTCGTTAAGCATGAGCTAGTGCGAAATGGATCGCACCGCGCATATACGAATTTGACAGATGGCACATTAACAACGAAATCGCGAACAAAAGTGCACCTGTCGAATTGGGAATAATTCAATTGATTATTGAAAAAGTGAGGAAAAATCCATGCCTTTATAACAAAAAGCACCCGCTCTATTACAACAAATTAAAGAAGAGCAAAACATGAAAGCAAATAGCTTTAAATAATTTATATAATAAATCTTTCATTTGTTTTAGTATAGAAATTGCTTCAAACATTAAACTTATTTGAATACCTAACACAGAAACTTTGAAAAATGTCGTAACGACCGATTTGAACTCTAATTCAACTCAGTACTACGTTTGGGGAAGGGAATCACCTGTTCGCCAACTACCAAGAGATCACACGTTCACAGATACGAGGCGAAAATCAAATTACAAACGCTGTCAGATGAAATCAGAGAGGATGAAGTTGGATATCTCTTTACTCATTTATTTCTGCCCGAGACAAACCCGACAGCAATGATGGTAAAACCCCTTAAGGGCCCTATGAACGGCGAACTGCGAACGCGAACTTTCACAAACAACCCTTTTCCAGCAAATATAAACAAAAACACAAACTTCTTGGTATGCAAAAAGAGAACTGAATTGTCGAGTTTTTTCACTGACAAAAATCCCAATAAAAGTTAGTTTAAGTATCCCAATTAATGATTTGAAAGTTTTTCTCTGTGAATCAATCATTCTCTCCGCGAACTGTCAAACTGAATTCGTGATACACAAACGCAATCCAAAGACGAAAACGCGATCCACAAACTCACGAACAAAAAATTCGCAGTGAAGTGTCAGTTTGCACCCGTAGTTTTCTGCGATTGAAAAACCTACATATGAATGAAACGACAATGTTTGCGAGGTTCGCAATTCGCGGCGACCTCATATGAATGGGTTTTTAGAGCCAGTGTTGGGACTTCAATATTTCAAAGCCTGGTAGATCTCAAAGATATTGAGTGGTATGTTTGAAAAAAGCGTGGTGGATCAGGTTTATCTATTCAATTTCTAAGAAATTTTACATACTACCTTAAAGCTGCTATCCAAATGAAATAAACAGTACCCCCGTCTCCTCTATATTCAAAAAATAAGTAGATCTACCACAACTGTGGTAGAGTCGCAACATTGCTTAGAGCTCCAAAAAAATTCGTTGACACTATCTGAACGCATTCCATCGATGATCGCCTCTTCCAAACTCAATTACACGACAAGAGTCTAATAGAATTGATAACGTTTATTTGCATGCCTTATTAGTATTTAATGAGTATCGTTTACCAGATTTTCAGTAAACATTTAATATTAATCAGAACGAAATCACAATTCTTTCGTTTCTCATATACACATGTACATTGTATTATATTTTATGTTACACACATTTAATCATTATTTTTTTCGAAACAAGAAAAAAATGCATAACAATAAGAAAAAAGCCTAACTAAAAGAAGGTATAAATAGAACATAATCAGAGATTGTCGTAGTACAGTATAAAAGTGCACTTTTTACTTAAAATTTAGTAAATAAAACGTATGAAATAGTTATAATATACATAATTCATATATGAATACAGAAAAATAAAACAAAAGAAGAACAGCTAAACAAATTATATAAATAGTAAGTGAATACCTACTACTACTGCAAGGAAATAGTAAAATTAACAAATGTACACCTAAGTAGCATAACATGAACATTTTCATCAGATCATCCAATGAAAAGAAAGCAGTAACAAATCGTATTTTCCATTAAAAAAGAGAGGAAACTAATCAATTTCTAAAAGGAGATTTAATGGTTAAACGCCTTTAAGAGAGTCAAACGTTGTATTCCAGGCTGTCAGCTTAAGGTGTCACTGACAAGTAGGGTCACATGTGAACATTAAAAAAAAAGAACGACTTCGAATTGTGGTTTTAGGTGAACATGTTTATTGTTTAATTCCCATGCGCATATCAAAAATGTTAACACTACTGTTTTTGAAGAAATTTTTTTTATTTTGCCTCACGAATATTAAAAATTGAGCGAACTGCCCAAAGTGCAATATATTTATTTGACCATATTCTTATGTAAGTGCGACACACATGAGCAACGATCTGCGAAATAACTAATTTTTCCATGAGTTGCGCGTTAAATTATTCAAAAAAATATCCATAATCTCCGCGAATTAATCAATCAAAGTGCCCCTCGTAGGTCCAAATCATGAATAATAACTTCATTAATTCTACTCTGCGACCAACTAAAAATGCATGTGGATGAGCTGCGAAGTTCGCGGATAGCAGATTTGAAGTCGCGACTTCAAGTACCATATATATACCTAATATACAGCCCGTAAGTGGCCATGCCCTAGCTTCTACAACAAGCACTCGTGCTATTGCGTATGGTTCGACCATATGGTGTAAGGGACCTACATTTTTACGCCGACTTCGAGCGGAGAATCTGAGAAGCTTTTTCTAGGCATATGTTTATTACTCTTTGAGCATTATCAGTGACTCGACAGAAGTGGGGTTGTGAAAATGATGTTGGTCGTACCAGGAATCGAAACTGGACCCCGTTAGTTCAAGTACGTCAAGGCTGACGCACAAACTAAGAACGCAACGGCCGGCACAAAGAAAACGCAATACTTGTTAAAAATTGATCATGCTCAAAAACGGATATTACAAATAAGGTCAACGTTTAACTGACAGCCCAAATTTACTAAACGTAAATGTAAGTTATGAGCCTAATGGAAAGTAGCCAGTGCCCAAAATTGCTTCTGGCAACAATTTTCAATTACTTACAAAGAAAGTAGACTGTCAGCGAAATTAGCGAAGTAGCGGGAAGCATACGGCTATATGCCGCAGTTAGTTAAGTGCCGCAGTTCGAATCCTAGTGAAAGCTTTTATCTAGTTTTCAAATCTGATCCAGTCGACATTTGCCGTTAGGATCAAATTAACGGCACTGGGTATCACCTCAATAACCTAACAACCTAGCGAGTAGCATTAGAGAGCTATTGCGATTCAGGGTCATAAGTCCATAATTGGTTTGTGGACTTTTAACCCACTCAAGTGGTTCATAATGCGGACTTATAGCTTGTGAACTTATGACCCTGCACCAGCTAGACCTGCTCTTGCTCCAATGCTTCGGACTGGGAACATCAATGTCAGACGACACTTTCTGGGTACTCGTTCGATTATTTACGCCGTCTTACGTCCAATATTTTCGTGTCTTGAAGCAGATCGATTTATTTAACGACGTTTATTATAACCCGTTTGACATCAGCCTCTGTTACAGAACTTTTGAAACTCACTGTTTTTTCTGGATTCACATACGTTGTCTCTTTTGTTGAAGTGTTTTAAAAATTCGCGGTCGCAGTTCACTACACATGTGTACAGTGCTTAAGAGTCTTTAGGTTGGGCTAGGTAGTGAAATTGATGTACAATTGCTTGTCTTTAACAGTACAATTAGCTCAAGCGACTCAAGCGACCTCTCTTAAACATGCTTTCAGAAACTCTACAAATTTAAAATAATGTCCAAAGGAGACCGCACGTATTTATTATTTATTTTTCATTGAAGTCGTTCGTGCAATAAAAAGTGTGCAATAATAAATATTCAGGTAATTATTGAATTCACGTCCGGAAAAGCTTAGGTACCAAATGCCATTTTAGACACCAATGTGATGAAGGTTTAGTGATCATAAAAAAAGTGTTACACTTTTTATGAAAATGTGAACACTGACAGAATTCATGGCTGAACTATGTTTTCGACATGTATCATTAATGACATTCGGTAAGATTGTTTAACAATAATAAAAAAGCACATATTTTTTATGATTGCACTGTCTAGAAAGGAACGTCTAAGAAATTGCTAGAGTGCATTTAACGACTAGTTTTGATTCTGATTTTATTTACTAAAAATAGAGACCGATTTACTAGGTACATATATGAAACCAAACACAACTCGATGACTTAAATGTCAATGAGATTGATGTTTCTCAAAAATGCTGTTATCCAATAACAGGCACACAGTTTTCACTCATTTTAGGAAACCTAAAATAGTATTTAAACTCCGAAAACCATGTTCATTGACGTTTTTATTTTATACAACCACGTGCTGAATAGGAATTGGGCGCACACAATTCGAAGGAAACATTTGAAAATAATACAACAGCGTGTGAGCAAATAAAAAATTCACTTATTCATTAAGTTTAGAGCCCACAAACTTTCATATAATCAAACAATTTATAACAGAAACAAGTAGGGATAGATACGAAGAAAAAATAAGAAAAACAAACTCCACTTAAAAAAATTCATCACTCGTGCATTTTTTTAGATTTATAACTAAAACATTTAAAAATAAAAACAAATCATAAGACATAACATTTACTTCATAATAAACGTTAAAGCATATAAAAGAAAACAAATGAAAATCATTTAGCTCTTAAAAAGCATATAATTAGCTGTGCATTTATAAAAGAAAAACAAAAAACATAAGAATAAGTCAACGCAAATCATAACCGAGGAAAAGAAAGCAGTAATTTTAACAAATAAGTACCTAATTTTTAAATGAATAATAAATCCAAGTATTTAGTAAAGTATATGAACAGAGGTTAAGTGTAAAATGTGTTATATAATATGTATCTTTACGAATGTCCTCGTTGAATTTTGTGTTTGTTCTTTGTTTTCAGTTGAAAGATTGTAGAACTTGCCTTCATAATTGTACAAAACAAGTTGTTTATGAAACGATTGTATGTTTTAATCTGATTTTAAATCCCAATCAAGTATTGTTACTGACAAAACAAATTTTGTTTTCTTTGTCAAATATAAAAATCAAAAAAGGATGTAATAATTTAAGCATGGATATGCATATGCATGCATTCGAAGATGTTTAACAAAAGAAAGAAAGTTTAATTTTGTTTCATACTTGAGTTGAAATAAAGTACAATATATTTCGTGCAAAATCAAATGGTTTGTTTTTTTCTTTTCTAAGAGAATGGAATGCATTGGGGTTTTGTTTATGAACTTCTTACAAATACATGCTTACATAAGTAAATAGATAATAAATTGTATAAGGTAAGTGGCAGTGGAAGTGTCAATGATGGGGCCACAATCAGACATGGCTCCTCACTTTATATAAATATGTCACAGTGACACGATGTATACCAAAAGTTGTTTTGTGACTCATTTTACACAAGACTACTCACTGCCGCGAAGATCTCCAGCACTCGACAACTCCTTGCTGGATTCCAGGACATAGGGACATAGCCGGTAATGAGGCAACTTAGCAAGAAAGAGGCCGAAACCTACCCAACCCAAGTAATCCTATTAATTCATTCAAATATGGAAGAGGACCAAGACGAAAGTGAATGATAGAATCACAGAAATGGTAAATTACCTGTGAAACTGTGGAATATTGATGTTTTGGCCAAAGTACGAAAACCGACAAACCACTAGAATGAGGTAAAATGTTGCTCGTCATGAAAGTCGGAGGGCAACTGGCCTTAATCATTTGAAGTATCCTCGTCTACAATCTCATTGCAGGTTTATCAAGACATGCATTAGGTTAGCAGCACGCTGCGTGATCACGGCTGGAACAACGGCTAAAAGAAAATGGTTGATAATCCATTCCATGTCCTTTACTATGCATCACAATAGGTGTATGAAGTCCTAAGTGTGACATACTTCGGGACGCAAACCCATGCAACCTAAGAGCGATTCAATACCCATAGAACATTTGAAGAATAAGCTTGTTTTGTAAGCGGTTTACTTAGAACAATCCCTTCAGACGCACTCTTCTTAGCTTGAACCCCTTTACGACAGATGGTCGCTGGTATTGTTCTTGGGCTTCATTCCTCCTAGTGGTGGCACATTTTTAACGGACTCACGAATATCTTGAAGCAACTTAACAACACACCCAGAAGGCCAGAAGCATTGACCATATTTCGATTTCTACAACAATATTGACCTTTCTGGGATAACAACCAGATCCCATGTAGAAACTTTATGCATCAAATCACGTATGCTTCGGATATGGAAACAGAACACAGAAATTGCGTGTTCTCTTAACAACTTGATTTTCGTTTTTCCTAGAGACTTCCGGAATATTCCAGTTTATATCATTGCATTTGTAGTGACCCGTGGCATTGATATGTGCGTCGACTCTTACGCACTTGAACCTACGCCTTTAGATTCGATCCCTGGTGCGACAAAAAATATTAGCAATATTTTCACGGCTTCACCTCTTCCGAGTTACTGTCAATGCTCAAAGAGTTTTCCTGTCTAGTGAACGCTTCGCAAACTTAGCCGTTCGGGGTCAACATGAAACAAATAAACATGACACGAGTGGAAGCCGGACTCTGACCAACTAGGGGCTGCAGTTCTATCGATACTAAAATTCTTATCATTGTAATTTTGAATACCTGCCATGGAACAATGGAATGTAATTCAAGTTCAAAATTGCTACCTCTCCTACCGTGAGTGTCGTTGACATAGCTCTCATTGTACAGAAATCGGACATTTATTCATTGTATTTTAATTAACTTACTCATGCGAATAATGCAAGTAGTTAAAAAGTTAAAGAATTAGTGATGACTACGATGTTGTGGATTACAGCCGTTTAAAGTTAACAACACATATGAACTACCCTACGATAAAATCAAGTTGCATAGACCATTTATGAATTCATAGTAGTTGATGTAGCATAAAGTTGTCTGTTTACTCAACAAAAACTAAAATCAAGCTTGACGAAGAGAAAAAATATGTATAGCCTAACAACTAAGTTTATTTACCAAGTTATTTATTTACATATAAATGCTGTCATTATCAATTAAAAATCGACGTCCCAACCGCAAGTCTCATCAGGTGGGTCGTCATTGTTCCCACTACACGGCTCAAAGTAATGCAAAGTAACACGTCTACATATTAAATGAAGGTTTTTGATCATAGTTTTTCCTTCAAATAAGTCAAACATTACTTTGCAAAATGTTGTTTCCAATTCATAAAATATAATGTTTCAGTTGTAAGATATAAATTATACAACAAATCTCTGTGCAAGCTGCGTATTTTCCGAAATAAATGTATATCTATAAATTAAAAAAAAGTATTTATTTACATAAAGCTGTAAAATAATTAAAATTACAGTACAGCTGATACAGCCAGAGCATCAAAGGCCTTCGGCTTCAAAAAAAAAAGAAAAGTAACACGTCTCTATTACTGCTGATGGAACGCTTTATTGGCGAAAGTAATGTTTTCGTTTTCGTTTTTTCTAATCAAAGCTATAGAACCTACTGTGTCGTTTAATATCAAGTATACCATTTGTTGGTTCAGCTTGAAGCGTCAACTACCGGCGCCGCTATATCGGCAGCGTGCGAGACGTTTTAGTAATATACACCAAATTGTAGGCGTATATTCAAAAATACCTTTATTAATTTAAAGAGTACAATTAGTTTTATAAATACTAGATACAGAATGAAGACTTACTGTCTCGGATGGTTATTTAAATTAGGGTTATTATGAAACTATCACGTCTTCTCGTTTGTTCTCCAAATGTCAAATAGGAGAAGGATAAGATGGCGGAACTTAACATTCAATTTTATTAAAAATGCACAGTGGGCGCGCCATCTTATTATGCCTAAGAAAGCAGGTGCTTTTTGCTCGCAACACCCTTCCTCTGACAACCCAAACGTTCGGCAGACATCTGCTTACGCAAATGTTTGACTTTGTGCAGACTTTTGGATTATCGATGGCATCTATATTACATTAATTCTCCCTAGAAACTATTGATAGATTTTGATTTGACTCAGACCACGAAACGGTGATACGAATATAAGTATTCCCAAGGCCAAATAATCAACTGATTTATCATGATCACGATCTAAAATTAATTTCAGGGGCAATATATTCTGCAATGCCACCAAGTATTTTTATCTCGTAGCCAAGAGGGATCATAAAGCGAAAGCTTATAATAATAATATGGGTGGCGCTACAGCCCATAAAGGGCCAAAGCCTAGCTTCTCAGCAACCACTCGTGTTGGGCGTGCTATTGTTCTCTCACGAGTGGAAGGGACCTACATTTTTTGCACCGACTCCGAACGGCCAAGTTTGATAAGCTTTTTCTAGACAGGAAATACTCTTTGAGCATTGTCAGTGACTCGAAAGAGGTGGGGCCGTGAAAATTATTTCTGTCGCTAAGAGCTGGAATCGAACCTACGACGTCGAGGTTGGGGTCGACGCACATACTCACAACGCCACGGGCCACCACAATGCTTAAAGCAAAGTAAAATGCCGATTTCGTGGTAATGTACATTTGGTTAGATTCTTGATTTATGGCTTGCTATGCATAATTTTTTTTTTGGGGTATACTCTTTTTTGTTCAAATAGGTACATTACTAGTAAATACATAACTGCATTTTGATTATTTTTCATTGTCCCGCATCAATTATTTTTTCTTAGGAAGCGGATGACGGTATATGCTGAAGCTGGCAACCTTTAACTGTTCAAAACTTCAATTTACAATATCTACGTTCTTTATTCTGAATTCCTGAATTAAAGGTGAAAAGACTCATGGAATGAAATTCCCATTTTGTGTGAATCTTGAGACTAACCAAATGCATTTCTCCAGCGGTCACTGCATTTCACTGCAACTACACGCACTGTTTCATTCTGTAATTTTTTGATGACTTTCTTGGAATATTTGCAATTTTGATTTTCCGAGCGGATGTAAGCCCTAAAATTTATTGGAGCATTGCCAGAAGGGTGAGGAATGGTTGAAAACCCCGAGACTAGACCAATAATGTTGCACATTACAATGAAAAATGGACGATTTTGCATAACAATTAACAATTGTTCCCTAATACTTTTTATCTGCGAAGCCCATTTTCTTTTCACTCAATTGCCGAAATAAACCCCGTTTTTTCAACGCCCAGACCTTTTCCCCCGAATTGCATTGCTAAAGAAACGCGAAAATCATAAAAGTCCTTCCATCTTTCCACTTTTTCCCGTTTTTATTGAGGACCTTTTTAGGAACGCCCATGTTTACGAAAATAATTTTCGGACCATAAATCGTATGCGCCCAGGCCGAGTCTGCTGCAGTTTTTTCTACACTGCCGACACCAATACATGCGCAATTTAAATGGTTGTGCAAAAAAGACAACTTTCAGGTCAAAATGTGACCACCGGCGTATATAAGCGCAAACGCCCGTTTATTCACACATCAGTTTTGCAAGAACTATTAGAGGGACGGATACCATCCAGGTCTCTTCCTTGTGCTCTAAAATAATTTAAGTGGTGTTGGAAAAAGCAGATATATTCAAAAAATGAATGTCAAGAAACACGATTTCCCTCTGATGGAATTGAAGAAGCGGTGTGAAGGCGTCCAAATGGGCTTCAACATTTGCACACCCTTGGCGCGATTGGAGGACCAAAAGAGCGCAGTCCTGTGCTGTGAATTTCATCCATCGGGCGATTACTTCCTTTCGGCAAATCGAGCCGGACAAATTCGCATAGACAGCATGTCATCGATGGTCTTGGAATCCGAATCACACACTGGCGCCGTGATGGAGGCTCACTTCTGTCGCGACGGAATGAACATCTATTCGTGTTCAGAGGATGAGACTCTTGGCATTTGGGACACATCCGCTGGCTTAAGAACAGGCACCCTGGAGGGTCACAATGGAACGGTCAACAGCGTGCAGCGAACAAGAACCGGACACCCAGTGCTGTGTTCTGGAGGGAGTGATGGAACAGTTCGCATTTGGGACGCCCGGGAAGGGGATTGCGTGTTGACTGTGGAAACTGGCAGTGAAGTGACTTCGACTTCTTTCAGCGATTCAGGAGACTATGTGTTTTCCGGTGGACAAGACAAAAACATAAGCATATGGGACCTGCGCACGACGAATGTTATCTGTTCGCTCGAGGGTCATACGGGCGCAGTCACTGGATTGGCACTGTCCCCATGTGGGTCGTATGTATTGTCACATTCCTTAGACAGTACACTGCGCATCTGGGATGTCCGTCCATATACCTCACTTGATCGGGCGGCGCACTGTTTCCCCACGAATCAGAACTATGCATCGGGGTTGTTGAGGTGTACCTGGTCGCCGGACGGTGGAATGGTAAGCATTGAATTAAGACCGCTGCTGAATTGAATTTAATGTGATTTCTTTTTTGTGTTTTTCTAGATTTCTGCGGGAAGTTCGAGCTGTGTTGTTCAGGTACTGGATGCTGCCACCGGACGTACGCTTCTGGATTTGTCGCCGCATGAGAACAGCGTAAATGATGTAGCTTTCCATCCCGACGAGCTCATCATGCTCTCCGCCTCCAATGATAATTGTCTATTTTTACACGAGCTTACCAAATAAAAGTTTAATAAACCAAAAGTGTGTTGTTTGAATTTGGGTGTACTGGAAATGTCATGTGTGTTGCTGCTGGAATAGTGGGTAAGTAGAAATAGGGCACATGGTAGTAAAATCACCACTCTAATGGGGACCTGTCTGGACAGTAATCGAAGGATGAGAACAAACTAGTGTGTCACCTTAGATTAACGATGGAGCTAAGGAGGATGTAATATACATGCTAGGAAGAATGTTCGACGGTTTGTTGTAGTGCATTGTTTGCATTAGCTGGATCAGGTGGGTGAGAATCGTTAGCAGGCTACTTTTAATAATAATAATATAATATGGGTGGCGCTACAGCCCGTAGAGGGCCAGGGCCTAGCTTCTCAGCAACCACTCATGTTGTGCGTGCTATTGTTCTCTCACGAGTGGAAGGGACCTACAGTTTTACGCCGAATCCGAACGGCCAAGTTTGAGAAGCTTTTTCTAGACAGGAAATACTCTTTGAGCATTGTCAGTGACTCGAAAGAGGTGGGGCCGTGAAAATTATTTCTGTCGCTAAGAGCTGGAATCGAACCTACGACGTCGAGGTTGGGGTCGACGCACGTATCCACAACGCCACGGGCCACCACAGGCCACGGCTACTTTTTCACTTGTTTATAATTGCTTCAAATTTGAGGGCTGCTTACAATATATCTCTCTACACAACTAAAACCACTAATGACAAATGGCTAGAAGGCACCACTTGCCTTAAAACAAAATAAATCTGGCCATCGCTTGACCTAAAACGGTCACTCAGTCTACTTGGACTCAGCAAGCCCTTATTAAGGACCCTCATTGGAGTCATAACCGGGCACTGTGTAATTGGCACGCATGCTCGCAGGATGGGTGCTCCATATAATGATTTTTTGAGAAGCTGCATGGATGAAGAGGAGGAAGGAGGAACTCATCACCTTCTTTGCTCCTGCAGTGCTCTTGCCAGTCGTAGGTTCCTGCACCTAGGAGCCTACCACTTCACCGGCCGTAACGAGCTAAAAAGTGCCAGCATTGGCCAACTAAATCGGTTCATCAGCAGCACCAACTGGTTCCAGCGTTAGTAGAAGTCAATCCGCGTGGTATCACAATGGGCTTACTCTGGCCTAAGTGTGACTGCTCTGCAGCAGTCAGCCACTACTACCTAACCTAACCTACAATATATCTCGAGTCAAACCTTGGCACTGTTTACATAAGAAGCACGATGATGATTCAAATTGAGGTTCACTGAATCATTATAATAAAATCTATATCAGGTCTACTCGTGCATATAGCATTAACTCACTCGCAAAATATTTATTGTCCACGTTGAACATTTCTATGAGTGCATTTTGTTGTCACTTATTTCGCCACTTATAGATAAGGCCGCACATTGTAACACGATTTTAATGAAACATTTTCCATATTGAAAGAAAGATAAGATAATAGCTGAACTTGTACTTACTTGTCAGACCGGCGACCCATGGAGGGTCCGAGCCTGAGCAATTGCTGTCTTCTATTGGTGACGGTCCTGGGCACGCTGCTTCTCCTCATCAATACGAAGCGCCTTACGTCCGCGATGACTTGTTCGCTATACCGGACTTTAGAGCCAACTGGTTCGAGAAGGAGAACCAGGATGCTCTAACCTCGAATTCGAAGAGCTTTTTAGCTGGAGCGTTGTTTCCCATGCGCTCGTTGTGGCCGAGCCAGTGAAGTCGACATATTTTTGCCTTCCGGACTACATTCACATCCTGTTACAGCTGGTAGAGTTCGCGGTTGTGTCTTTTTCTAAATTTACCTTCCTTGCGAACAAGACCAAATATCCGAGGTAGAATTTTTCTTTCGAAGGCACCAAGAACCAGCTCTTCAGTTTTGCTTATCGTCTAGGTTTTGGCTCCATAAAGCAGGACTGGCAAAATTACAGTCTTGTAAAGCATGATGTTAGTCCTTCGAGTTTTGACCCCACTTGTTTCGACAAACCGAAGTAACATCGGTTGCCAAGAATGGATCTACGTCGAAGATCCACTGTAATGTCATTGACGTTAACGTTTGCCCGAGGTAGACAAACTCATTTACTGCCTCAAAATTATAGCTGACTTGTACAAGTTTTAATATGGATGTTAATAAACGTCTGAAATTAATTAAAATTCAAACCTTCCTGAACAATCCCAAGTTATCGTTCATTCATGAAATTTAGCCAATCATTGAAACAATAGGATCGCAACTGCAAGTCATTGACGTGAAATCCCAGAGAAACACGGAGTTACTGGATTAGTTTAGACTTCAGAGCAGAGCGAATACCTCTAGGATCGGAAAGAATATCACGCAAATATAATCATAATGATTTGGGATGTGTTTTGAATGATCTACCTTTGAGCATCGGCTATAAAGATTTAGATTAGCTGGCGGATAGATTGAAAGTCTCTGATATGAACATTACCCACGCAGCACTGTAATTGTTCCAAAAATTCAACAGATTATAAACACCGGCACGTGAATGATTCAGGAGATCTCTGCATGGGTCTGGATTTAAGGGGGGTAAGTAAGTAGCCAGGTATGTATATACAAGGTCAAGCACAAGGCAGTCTACACGGTACCAACAAACTCCGTTTTACTACTTCGAAAACCAGTTTGTACTTAATCTTTGTAAGTACAGTGAAATGAAGGTAACTTGTTCTGAAACACATGCCATCTATAATATTTGAGTAAAAAGGTTGTGCAAAAGGTTTTTGTGCAAAATCTCCTTAAAGAGCGATGGAATTTGCCCAACTCCTCTGCACTATGCACACTAAGTACTAATTTGTGTGCTTGTTATTCAGCTCATGCATTTTTTCGACTATATAATCCTTGAATCGCACAACTTGGAGAATATGGGCGATTATTTTGTACTTGTGAGTGCAATGATATATGTAGTAATCCATCCTCAACAGTCTGACGGCGCAGAAGAGGAAGTTTATTGAGGCAAAAAAAACAGCTCAGAAAGCATTACCCGCCTTAAAATAAACAAAATGCAGCCTGCACTAGATTGTAAGCGAGATTGTGCTGACACTCACTTAGGACTGTACATAGAATAATATAGGGGTAGGGTGCTGTGAATAAAATCTAAGGGAACACTCCAAGTTAAATTGGTGTGAATGAGAAATGTCATCAAAATACGTCCTGTCCCTGAAGACAAAGTTTGAAAACTGGAGCCGAGAGCTGTCAAATTAATTTGTCAAAAGCACTTAATTTTTATTTGCAGAATTTCTGCAGAAGCAGTATGGTCTTCTCCGTAAGTCGTAGGTCTCCCCCACATACTATCGCTTGGTCATGTGCATTAATTGTTTTGTTAGTTTAAGTGTGACTGCCCTCTGCAGCTTATGACATCACCCAACCTTACCCAAAACGTTGTTTTGTACTTCATTTAAACAGTTCCAAACAAAACAATCGTAAACACAGACACGTTGTTCGTAAGTGGGTCATTGAGAGCATCAATCTGTAGCTTCAATTGCGTGTTGTCGTTTTTCAGAATCACGTTTCCAATGGTAACAATGCGGAAGATTGTATCATGATTAATAGAAGTATGTCTATCTTTCTCTATTGTAGCTACTTTATTATTGAGATCCTTTTCTAACGCTGAGGGTCGCTCTTATGTTATGGTACATTTGATTAGGTTCACCTCTCAGCTCTGAGGACTCACTGATGAATTTTTGATGCAGCGCTTTCAACTGTGCGTCAATTTCTTTTCCCACTATTTGATGTTCCTTGAGGTAGCATGGGAAGCCCAACCAGGGGCACAGACTTTCTTCTCAGACGACCTTAGTTTTCTCACTTGCTCACTAGAGTTCAACATTTTGCACTGAGAGCGTAAACCGTAAATGACACCGATGATTAAATAATATACTTTTGTCTCTTTCTGTTTATATTGTTTAGGTTTTTGAGAGTTTTTTATTTTATATTTTATTTTATTTTATTATTTAGTATCTGATATTATTACTTTAGCCGATTTCTAAGGAGCTACTAATTGACACTACCCTATAGTTATGAAAATCTGCTGAGTACTATGAAACTTGCTCATGGACAAATGTACTCATCCGAAATAGACACTGATTTAAGGAAAGCTTTATAATTCCTGTCCCAAATTTCAGAATCCCTGACACTTGCAACTTTCATAATTTACACCTCTCCACCTCTTTTGATTTAGGAATAGGAAATAAGAAAAAACATCTCAAACACCAGCCTTCTCAGTCAGCACAACATAATTTTAGCCCCCAGTCAGATCACAAATGGTTGCTTTAGAAAATAGCCCCATTTCGACTTCGGTCCGGGCAAGCTTAGACAAAAACAAACATCACTTTAACTTGCCCATTTTGCATTGAATTCATATCTTTATTATCAGTAGTCCTTTAACATAATTTGTTATCTTTTGTGTTTCTTTTTGTTTTCTTGTAATATTTCTACCTAGACGTACAACGTATAATACCAAATTTACTTCACAAGCGCACAAGTCAATGGCATCAACTAGTACGCTTATGAATTTTGTATTCACTAAATAGTAGCTAACATCTCATTGTGTACAGACGACACACGCTAGTTCCTTTTGTTTTTCTAATTCAGCAACTATACGGCTTTACATTTTGTTTTCTTTGCTAGAGCTCACTGCTTCTCTTGCTCTTTCTTATGTATTTCTCTTGGGTTTTTGTTTATTGTTTTGTTGCAATTATAAAAATATACATACATACATCCATATACATGTATAGCTTTAGCTCGTTTGTTTAATTAACATTTATATCCTTATCAGGTTATTCAAGACTAAAAAAGTAGTTGACAGAGGGTACAATGGATTTCTAGCCATTTTAGCAACAAGTTTTTTTGAGAACCAACGAGTACATATGTGGTGGATGTACCTACTGCTTGAAGGTTTAGTTTTTTTGTTTGCATTGTTCACATGAGTTCAGCGTACATATAGAGTGTGTCTAAAATAATCAACTTTCATTTAATAACAGCGATAACCTCAACTTAAAACATCTTTTAACGGTAATTTGTATGTTATACATATTTCTTAATTATTTACAGGGTCGGGGAAAAGAAAACAGTGTGGTGCCTAAAACAAGGGTGAGACGCGGCAGAACTACCGCTAACTATTGCTCGAGGACGGTTACCTCGATTGGCGGAATGAACTTCCAAGCGTGCTGTTGGCTCTCATGGTAGCTGGCGAAATTTTGGTATGCTGACTGTTCTAATTGACCGGCGCTGTCTGCAGTTGGCGCATGGGGTTTCACTTGAGCGGGCAGGGAACGACACTGAATGTTTGTCTTGTATATGCCGGGAGTGAAGAATATTACGGTGCACTCGTGCTGAATCTCTTCGTTCTTCTGCAGCAGGGGAATTGATACTCTAAGGGTGAAAAAAAGAAACATTGATCAGTGCTTTGCAGTCAACGGGGAGAGAAAGACTTACTGATTCGGACCGGACATAGCGACGTCCAGATTGTAGTTCTCCACACCGTTCTTGTAGTCTTGATAGAATTGTATTGTCAGTGCTAGATGCTTGAGAGGCGTCAGCGATTGATTGCAGACAGTTACGCTTAGGGTGACGCTGTGGCCAGCTGTGCACACAACTTCCGACTGCGGCTGCACGGGTGTATTTTGTATTGCAACAGCTGTAAACGACGAATACACGGCGTTAGTTAAGCTTTATCACTGTTTTTTTAAAATACTTACTCCACTGCAGGGGAGCCACAGTTGTAAGGTCAATCATGGCCGGGGTTAGGACGATTCCCTTTAACGACGCTATGCCTTGAATTTCTGTTCCGGTCAGGAGCCAACTTATGCTGACACGCTCGGCAATATGATCTGAACACAATTTGCTAATCACGTCGCTGTACGATGGCTGCGCATTCATGGACATTTGACCTGCAAGTGGAAGGCAAACAAAAACTCTAAACACTCCTCTTCATCAATTGTGGTCGCCAGCGTCACCGCGTACCTGGATCCTCAATCTTCTCGTCAGTTTTGCACAGACTCTCCAGTGAACATCGGTCGACCGGTATAGGAACTCGGCAACTCTCCTTGGCTTCGATTAGGATGTTCTTATTGTTAGTGTAGTTGAGCGACATTTCTTGAGCAGTCAAATTCGACACGTCCAGCACGAGATAGAACTGAGATGGTCTGGAAAAAAGGGGAGGAATTCGTGAAAAAAAATTCAAACAAACCACAGCTACTCACATCTCAGCTGGCAGGACATCCCAGCTAGTGATCTGCGCACTGGGCAGGAGCTCCACATTGAAAGATATGCCACATTGGCGGCAGTATCCCTCCCGCATGGCCTCTCCGCCGGAATACTTCATGCGAAACTGCGCCTCAACGTGTTGACCAACGGTGCTATTGGACGGCTGTGGAAGGCTGAGGGCAGCCAGCGAGGACTGGCCACCGGAATGAGAGGAACGAAAACTGGATGTGTACATGTCATTTCGTCTTCCCGCTATCGTGTGATGTTGGGGCGTCGGCGAGCTAACTCGACTTGGTAGACTAGCGTGGCCCGATGAGAGTGTGGAGTAACCCAGACTTTGTGGCCCGTCGTTATGGCCGCCGACAAACATGGTTCCTCCCGAATGCACCGAAGCAGCCCGACCACTGACCACAGGACAGATGAAGTCCGCGTCACCAAATATGCGCACGGGAAAGTCAATCGTACTCTTCGGCGGTATGGGCAGCTTCGATTGTAGCTCCGCCTCATCGATGTGAAAAATCCTCGCCTGAGCGTCCTGATCCACGTTCGAGGTGATGGTCACTTCTAGGTGCTCAACTGGGAGTGGACTATCGTTGATTATCGTGATGGTGCAGATCGATGTCTCCCCGTTGTACAGCGTAAGGCTGGCCGACGTGATGACTGTTTCCGAATTGGCCAGCGTGCAAAATGTCGCCGTCTGCGGCAGCGAGGTCTTCACACTTATGCGGGGTAGGGCTGGGATAACATCGATAAGGTAGTTTTGAGGGAAATTTCTATTGCGCATGTGCTTCAGTCGGCAGTTCGACTTCACGCCCAGCGTGTGTGTGCTGTATCCTTGGATTTCTAGCTGTCCCACCTCAATTGGTGTGCCGTGCAGCGTGATGGGCGTTGGAACGAACGGCTGCAGCTTGACGGTCTCTGGTAACGCCTCGAACACAATGCCATTGGTCAGAAGCCGCATATCACAGATTTGCAGCTCGAACGGAAGGGGGTTGCGCACCTTAATTGTGACCTCGGACAGATCGTTTTGCACCCAAAAGAATGCTGAAAAATAGGCGATAAACTCGAACTGGGGGTCAAGCTGGCGACAGGGGCTACTTACAGATTTTATTTTTGTCCTTTTTCTTCTCACGCCTGTCAATCGAACTGAAGTGAATGGGCGTGAAGAGGAAAGGACCGCTATCAACTTTGATCACTTTTATTTGTTGCGGCCGCAAGTGTGACGGCAGGTCCTTGAGCGTCAACTCCAAGCAGTAGGGGATGTCTGTCAAATTCGCCGGCGGTATGACGGTCCCATTCTCCAGCACCAATGGAACGGGTGATCCTTCGCATTGTGAACTTAACGTCTGAAAAATGGGTTAACAAAGATCCTATTGAGCATGGCTTTGGAACAAAACGGATAGTACTTACTTGAAGATCTTGCGCCATCTTACTCTGCTCGGCAGCTGTCATGTTGTCCCACTGCGTCTGAAGCAGAAATGTCATATGTCGCGTGGCCAAGGCTGGATGACCCAAGCGTCGGGCGGCGGTGATTAGTGACTGCAGCTGCTCAATCTGCAGCGTGGGCCACCCGGCATTGTTCTCGATCACTTCCAGGGGATCCAAGGAGAGCAAGTACCCGGGGAAACTCTCGAGGATCAGTCGATAGTTTTGCCCCCAGTCGGGATTCTGATTCCCCGCCACGTGCTTCCAAGCGGCCATCCGTTGAAAGAACGCCGCCTTCCTTCGATATCCGATGCGTTGATACAAGTCAGTTATCACTTCGAATCTCTTCACGCGATCCTGGTCGCTCATATTCAAGTTTATCGACAGAATATTCTGCAGAAACATTGTGACGTCCAAATTCTTCTCCTGCTCGATGAAAATCCGCGCCGCCTTTAGGGCGGCTTCCGTTTCGATTATCGCCGCATGTCGATACTTGCTGTAATTGATGATGGCATTGCTGTAGTACTTGGAAATCTCTTCTGGCTTGAGGATGTACATCGGCAAGTCGTTGCGACCTGCCGCCATTGAGACTGACGACGAGAGCGACGACGAGTTCGACGAGGACGACGTTAGGATCGATGAGACCGAAGACGTTGACGACGAGTTCGAAGCGATTTGTGGCGGGTCGCTGGGTAATGGATTCTCCACAGCGACCTTCTTTGTTAAGTCACTTGCACGCCACTTTTCTGGCGTCGATTTCAACTGCGACGTGCCCTCCTGAAGGCTTGCGTTCCGATGCAGAGTTTCAACTTCACGCATCTGCGGGTAAAGAATAATGGCGGAGGCTGCGCACAGCCCCTCTTCCGAAGCACCAACCCACAGTGCATCGCCTATGGCACGTAAACTTTCGCAAGCTGTATGATACAGGCTCAGAGCCTCACCGACCAAACCGGCTTGCAGGGTTAGATCGGCCAAATTCTTCTTCACACGACCGGCGCAACGCTTCCGATTGTTTCGAGATTCCATGTCCAGTCCAACGAAGTCCTTCTTTTCAAATGGCGCCAGTAGCAGTGGAGACTTCTCCACTAATTTGTCTGCTCGCTTGGCTTCGACGCCCCAAAACAGCGACTTAGCGAACTCGTCAATGTGCACCTCCAAGTCGATACAGGGATCATTTTCGTGGTACGATACCACCCGATGTTTAAAGCTGATTGGCATTGTAAACTCTTCTTGAACATATTTCCCAGTTACCTTGTCCACTTCACCGCGCTTGGAGGTGTCCATGGGCCCAAAGAGAATCGTACGCGTGTCATATAGCGTTGTCTTGTAACCAGCCTTGATTAACTCATGCTGTCGGCAGAGCTCATCCAGTTCGACTTGCTTCTCGAATTTCCCGATCGTAATCAGCCCCAGCAGACGTCTGTGGGTTTGAAAGTCGCCCCAGTCATTGTTCTCCACCGGATGGTCATGGATGTACCGCAGATAAATGTCACGCACCACCCCATTTGAATCTGAAATACACAAAATTTATTCACTTTCCAACTGCATATATGCGCTGAAAGATTGCAGCAATGAACGTCTTCAAAATCAATAAATCAACTTCGGTAGCATTGTGTGTTGTGTGCATTCTTCATTGAATCTGAGTCATCTCAATACTTGTGCAAGTGCACTTTCAAAGCGCGATGATTTCGCTGTAGACTAATTGACCTATAACCCGTTCCTGATTACAATCTCTGCCCACTTGCATCGCAGCTTCATGTTTGCATAGCAAGATTTGAAAAGAAAAAAACACACACCTGGAATCTTAACGTTATTCACTTTCCTCACACGATCGAATATTTTCTGCAATGAACGTGGTTTCGCATCTCCGATTCCACGCAACAACACCAGCAAACAGCCGTGATGATAAGCGCACTGCTCGTAGTCCGGACGAGACATTACAACCTCCCCGGATCCATGCGACAACATATAACTAACTGTAGATCTCATTGACAGGGCTCCACTGTTCCAATTTCATTTATTTGCCTTCAACAGACCTGTTCACTATATTTACTACTAATTTCTTAAAAGCGAAGAAGAGAAAATAGAAATTTGTTGGTACAACTTTGGTTTCAGTTGAACTGATAGCAAAACAATTAGACGCCCATTTATATTTTGTGTTTGTTTGTGTCTAAAGTTATTTGCGGAATTCAGTCGGAATGGCCAGTGTTTTGAGGAGAGGTTTCCATTTCGTGCTTGTTGCTTGTATAAATAAGAAGAAAAATGTCGTTCAATTAAATTTTCACTGCGACTGCAAATTAGGAAACAAAACACGACGATAGTTTTTTTTTTCTCCACGACTTTTGACACAACACACAACTGTCAAATGAGACAAGTAATGATTTGTTTTGTTGTTTGTGTATACATTGGTGAAATGGTATAAAGATGTGCAGTGTAATATTGTAGTAGATTTTCAATTAAATTGAGAACATTTTTAATTTGACTCGATTTAAATTTAAAAAAAGAAACGTCTTTTGCTTTTTATACTAAAAGTGGCTATGCTCAGTTTACGTCACCAGCCAGATCGTTTCCGTTTTCTGATGGAGGCTATTTTAGCGCAAGTGGCGACGCCGATGTTCCCAATGAAGATGAGTCTGATGCGGATTCAAATTTGGAAGTGGTGGGAATATCAGAATCAAAATATACATATGTGACAAGTAGCTGGAAGAGTTACAAGTAAAAAATATCGAGGTCCCGGAGAACTAGAAGGACGATTCTCCGAGAAATACTATTTGGTCATTAACCCCCAGCAAAAGCTCATCTAAGAGCACACAATGTCATTCAAGAAGTAGGTGATTAATCAAGAAGAGGAATGCCTGATGTGGTCTAAGACAGTCATTTTATTGTCTACACCGAAAGTGAAAGTTGGAGGAGAAGCAGACGAAGCGATGGCTATTGGCTTGTCGCACCGTTAGCACCTTCTACAATTTACAAAAAATAGGGACAGGAGTGCTCCCAACGCAGCGGAAGGCATCGGCGAGGCAGACAATTTCGTGTAGAGTAAACAACAGTATATAGCGACAAAACCAGATTTGAGCGCATTGTCTGCGATGGCCTGAAATTGAGGAAGTACTTCGTAGGGAACTTGGCGTCTGTAGCTGAAGACAGCTGGCTAAAGATGATGGCTGCTGAAGAGCCTTGTTGGTCGAGACTCAGATCCATCGTGAACTGTAGTGCCATTGAAAGAAGGAGAAATTGCATTATTCCATCTTTTTAGATTTATTCAAACATCGAGATGACTGAACACTGCTCAATATTAAAAGATACAAGGGACTAGGGTACCAAGATCACCCTCCTACTGCTAGACAATAATTCTAGCAGGGCATCATTCAAACAACGTGTGACGTGCCAACTGCTCACATACCACAACTTACCTTGAAGTAGATGCAGCACAGTCTTTAGTTTAATCAACGTTTAGCAATGTTAGTCAAATTGAAAGCATACAACATAACGAGGAAAGCAGTCGGAGCCGACAAAAATCAAACTTCTTTATGAAGCGAATGCCACAAGCGGTTATGATACTTCTCACCATCATCATAAGCAATTCCATCAACAAGAGCTGTATCCGTAGCAAGTGTAATGTTGCAAGAATTGTCGCACATCGTCGTAGCTGGCCTAAAAAACAGCCAAAACAGATCTGGTCTGCTTTCTGGACGAGGAAATAGCATTCGACCGGACACTGTCTGGATAGGCGGGTTCACTTACAAAGTGAATCTAGATATGAACCGGTCTCACCTATAACAGAGACCGTCCGAAGTACTACAGCAACAGGAGACTTTACTAAACATCATCCACTAACAACAGTACTTTGCTTGGTGACACTGTTCCAGAGGCAACTACACGCCATTCGCAACCACCCATGGCTCATGGACGTGAGTAGTTCGACCCCCGGACAACAATTCCTCAATGCGTTGAATCTGCTAAAGAAGCAAGCATTCCCACAACATGAAGCAACGGACAGTATCACTTCAAGGAAAGTAGTGGTAGCAGTCACCATAGCAGATACCACCAACCCATCCTGAGAGGACCAACAAGAACACACGGAAAAATTATTGTAACCTACATTGTAAGCCTTTTAAGCATTGTCATTTTTAGAGTTATTTCATTCATTTTCTGCTGTATAAAAAACACCTGGTCATGAATTCAGAAAACCTAAATACTTTACATGCAGAACCTACTTGCATAAAGAATCTTACAAACTTTATTTATCACTCAAAGTTATTAGTAAACACATAATTGCTTAAACAACATAGTCAGGTACGTGTCACAAGTAAAAAGCTTTGCTGTAGACAACTTGCTTAAAATCAGCAAATCATTAAAAAAAGACACTCACACATTAAAACAAACCCACACTGGAAGAGACTTAGCAGTCCCTCTGTCAGAATTCATCCATTCCTTCACCACTCCAATGCTTCATGAAGGAATAGGTAGTTATCGCTCGATGCGGACGCAATGATTCGCCCTGAAGGATGGAAATCGACGTCGTTTATGGTGGCACTATGTCCTGGCAGATCGTCTAACTTTACACCCTTCTCTACACTAAAGATCGAGACTTCCTCATCGGACGACCCAGCTGCGACCTGCGAGAAGAAAGTTTGAATTTCCCTTAAAACAACTCTAGTCGCAACACACCTTTGTGCCGTCAGGCGACCAAGCACATCGCAGTAGATTCCCATTCACGAGGTGTTGGTTTGAGGGGAGTATCTGAATGCATCGCTCACCCTTATGCGTTGGGCGGATATCCCAAATGCGTAGGGTGTTGTCAAGCGAGTGCGACAAAAGGAAGCCTCCACATGGCGACAGTGAAAGACCGGTGACGGCATCCTTGTGGCCTTCCAGCTTCAGAACAATGCCACCCGTCCGTATATCATACGTTTTTATGACATCCCCAAGGCCGCCCGTGAAGATATGATCACCTTGATTGTTGAAGCATGTCGACATCAGGCTGCACTCGTTTCCGAAGGTCATGGCGTTGACTTGCTGACGTACGTCCCATAGGCGTAAGGTAGCATCATCGCCGCCAGAGCACAGCATTGGCAAGTCCCTTGCGCTCTGCACTGCGTTCACACAGCCCACGTGGCCCTTTAATCTTGCAATCCGAATACCAGTAAACGTGTCCCATATGCCCAGAGTTTGATCCGAACTGCAGCTGTAGACCTTCTCTCCGTCCGACGAGAAGTGCACTTCCATCACTGCACACCAGTGACCTTGCATTATCATGACACGGCTATTTTTTCCAAAAACACTACAAATGTCTGAAAGATGTGCGCGTTCAAGTTTGGAAAGTCAGTTCAATAATCGCTCAAAGTACTTACGAATTTCGGGCCGAATGCCAGCTGACAAGAGAATCTCTCCCTTCGGGTGGAACTCACACGAGAATATCTCCCCGGTGTGATCCTCCAGGCGCTCTATTGGGGCACTGAGTCTAGTCGATCCGATTATTCCTTTACTTACTAGCACTGTGCCCACGCATTCGTATATGAATCGTTTGTGGGGTCTGATGATGCCTGGTATGTCCGGGGTACGAGATTGGTAGTCCATTTAATTTTTCTTTTTTCTTTCGCTGCGATGATTTGATTTGGTGATCGGTTGATTTTTTGTGGGCGTTTCCTTAGGGATTTCTCGAGCGAGGTGTCGTTTGTTTGACTGTTGTGGCTGACAGAGGACTGAACTTAAAAGCGTACAGTCGCTAATATTTGCTGCTCAATCGGCAACTGTTTTAGTCGACACAGTTAAGTTTGCAGTTCTGAGGGGAAACGATGTGAATGCTCCGTATGCTGGTGCGACAGCAACAGTCTCCCCAAGAAGTATTCATATGGCGGCATGGTTTTGAAATGAAAAGATGTCGATGAGAGAAAGGTGGCATATTTTAGTTTACACTCTTAAGCAATGAAGGATGAATTTCTTATAATTTTGGTTTCGAAGTTGGCAGTGTAAAATGCACTTGGCTCCAAACACTCAACTATTCTTGTTATAGGTCCTTAGCTGAAAGCGCGGAGCTTTTGATGTATAGGTTACCTACCTTGTTGTCCACTCTACCAAATCAGCGTGTCGTTTTTATGCGATGAAGGAAACTCTGTCCTAATTAAAAAATGTAATATCAAAAACTGACTGATGTGAGTCAGGCACAAACAAATCTTTAAGCGCAGTCGCTTTTATCTCAACGACTTCCCTAAATTGCCGGCTATCTCTCGAAAACTATGCCTTAGTATCCAACTTATGTAGCTGACGGGACACTGTGACATTTCAGAGAATTGTGAGGCCGACGTACTCGCTAGAAGGGATACTAGTCCCATACTCTTTCCCTACCCATACAAATCTTAGATGACTACTGGCATTGGGTGCTTCACAAAACCCTCACGTAGCCTGAATAGAATAGGTCAGACATAACCATTATCGCCTTAAAGCACATGAATTGATTTTTAATAGTTTCTTCAGAAGCTGGTGGGATAAGAAGAGGCAGAAGCAGAGGGCACATTCCACACATAAAAGTTCTTCTTATTGTTTTCGTTCTGGAAAAAACGTTTGTTTTTTTGTTAATTTCTCATGTTTAGGCACCGATCAAGTGAAAAAATAATTTGCACATGACAAGTTCTTTATTTGATTGTTTCTTTCTTTCTCGAGCACTACCGTTGAAGTTCAGTGTATTTACACACAATTACCCTGACACTGTAAGTTGTCTTGGAGACTTCAGGTCATTCACCCGGTCAGATGATCGCGATTTGTTTTGAGATTATGTTGAATGCATTTAAACACCATAGATGCCAAACGGCACTGTGCTAGACTACACTATGAGGTGCAAGTATGATCAATAAATGCGGGTGCAGGCGCTTCGAACTTCCTATGTGCTACCTATTCGGGAAATTTGTGGCAATAAAAGACTGCGTTTTCCAAACAGAAATGGCTGCGATACAGCAGCATTTGGTTATATACAGATTATTCAGAGATATGGTCAGTGACATATTTTGGCAAAGGGATCCTACGCTAGGTACCAGTATGTACCGCTAGGAAATATGAATCTGAGCTGACTGAATAACGTGTACGCACTCACTCCTAAAGTTTCTAAACGAACCCAGATGGTCTTAGCAGCAAGAGGAGGTCTCATGGTAGGACAAAATGGTAGCCTTAGAGAACCACGATCTGATCACAAGGCCTTTAGTGCACGCATTCACCTATCTACCAAGCACTTTCATAATAATTAAAAATCAATTTAATTTCAAGTGAATTTACCAGGTGTACCAGTATGAAGTGAGCGTCAAGATACAAATGTCTCGATAGGGAACATTTGTTATGAACGAGCCCTTATTTTTTTTTGTTTGCTATGACATCTGTGAAAAATATTTAGTATACATCAAGTCATTGAACAGACAAAATCATATTTTTTCATCGTGTTAAAAATTCTCGGTCAGAACGTCACGGCAGACAAATATAACTTTGAGGTAGTTAAAAACTTTGTCTACCTAGGAACCGCTATCAACTCAGACAACGACACCAGCGCTGAAATCAAACGAAGAATAACTCTTGCTAATCGCCTCCGCTAAAAGCCCTCTCTCGAACAACCAAGGTAACGCTTTACAAGACCTTAATCGTCCCAGTCCTGCTATATGGCGCGGAGGCATGGACTCTGTCAAAAGCGGATGAAGCAGCTCTTTGTTGCTTCGAGAGGAAAATTCTTCGCGTGATTTTCGGTCCCGTCTGCATAGATGGTGAGTGGAGGAGGAGATATAACGACGAACTATACGGGCTGTTCAGCGAAATTGACTTAGCCAGAAGAATGAAGATCCAACGATTGAAATCGCTAGGTCATGTAGAGCGGATGGAAACCAATGCTCCGGCCCGAAAAGTCTTCGAATCCACCCCCGAGGGAGGGCGCAGAAGAGGAAGACCGCGACTCAGGTGGCGCACGCAAGTGGAAAGGGATCTCAACCAACTATGCGTGCGAAACTGGAGACAGCTAGCCAAAGATCGAGCTGACTGGAGACGCTTGTTGGTTGAGGCCCAAGTCCACCCCGGACTGTAGCGCCACCTTAAGTAAGTTAAAAATGTCGAAAGCATTAGTTTTTTGTTTTCATTTGAAGAAAAGTGCTGTAGAGTCGCATTGAATGCTTGTCGGGGCATATGGTGATCACGCTCTATCAGAAGCAACATGCAAAAGATGGTTTCAACGGTTCAGAAATAATGATTTTGATGTGAGAAATGAAGAACGTGGAAGACCACCAAAAAAGTTTGAAGACGCCGAATTGCAAACGATATTGGATAGAGATTCAAAGGCAAATGGCAGCAATGTTAAATGTTGCACAACAAACAATTTCTGACCGTTTAAAAGCTATGGGAAAGATCCAAAAGTGCGGAAAATGGGTGCCACATGAATTGAATGAAAGACAGATGGACAACTGAAAAAACACTTGTGAAATTTTGCTTTAAAGACACGTAAGAAAATCGGTTTTGCATCGGATTGTTACTGGCGATGGATAAACGGGTAAACGGAAAAAATCATGGGTTAATCCGGGACAACCATCAACATCGACTGCAAAACCAGATCGATTCGGCAAGAAGACAAAGCTGTGTGTTTGGTGGGGCCAGAAAGGTGTGGTGTACCACGAGCTTAATACTTATCGCTACCGACAACAAATGATCAATTTGAACCATGCATTGATCGAGAAACGACCAGAATTGGCCAGAAGACATGGCAAGGTAATTTTGCTCCATGACCATGCACCTGCACACAAAGCAAAACCGGTTCAGGATACAATCAAAACACTTGACTGGGAGCAGCAACCCCTAACGCCGTATTCACCTGACTTGGCTCCTTCCGACTACCATTTGTTTTCATCGATGGGACACGCATTGGCTGAGCGCACATCGATTCCTACGAAGAATTGGGTGTCTCATCGGTTTGCTTTAAAAGACGACCAATTTTATTGGCGTGGTATTCACAAATTGCCACAAAGGTGGTCAAAATGTGTAGAGAACAATGGCCAATACTTTGAATAAAATGTTTTTACTTTCCCATTAATCATTAGTGTTTTATTTTCAAAAAAAAAAAAAAAACAACAAAAAAAACGCTCATTTCATACTGGTGCTTAATTTGCTAAATTTAGGTATAAAAAAAATTTAGGAAAAATTAACGAACACGAACGTCTAAAGCTTACAACATTTCTGTTATATAGTTTGGCAAATTCGATACATTGTTAACTTTTATAAAACGATGGCTGAGGGTTTATGACGACGTTTGAAATGTCAATGACTCCAGAGTATGATATAGTGACGACGCAATAAACTACCACTCAATAAACTCATGTCGGCCAACAGTTTGAAAGAAAAAGACTTCCACATTCGTACACACACATGTCGTCATCAACACTGACGATACGAATTACGAACCAATTTGTCCACTAACTGTCATCCATTAGTTATCCTCGACGTTGACAGAATAATTAATTCTTTCAATTTGTCAGTAAGACGGAAATAGTTACCACTCCAGTTCAACAATTTCCTGCCTTCAGTTTACATCCGCCTCTGTTCGAAAATGTATCATCCTCCCGCGAAGACACCAATTGGAACGCATTTAAAGTACTTGCATACGCTGTGTTACTACTGCGGTCTGATCCACTTTACGTTCAACCCGTTGAAGTGCAGATTCGAGTTCTCAAAACGCATATCACGGATTTCGGCAATTGTCAACATATCGCTGATATTCATATGTGGATTCTATTTGTTCGGCAGCGTATTATTGGCATTGACGTACTACACAAACATTCAAAACGTCACAATTGAAGGGAGTGCCATCAACGCCCAAGACACGCTGCTCATGGATCTGAACACGAGATCTCATTTATGTGCCGGCTATTTCCTCGCAATGAATTTCAAGAAACTGCGTCGTTTGATTGTGCCTACACTCAATAAAGTCGTTGTTATGTTTCAGAAGATCAGCTCCCAAACGGAGTCTGCGATCTACATTGATATGAGATTTCAAAACGACTTGGTTTTCAAAATCTGCGTCACAGTAATCATAAGTATAATTCAGCTGTTTTCCTTGTTAGTTTCCTTTCTTTTGATGATTTTCAATATGACACTCTTACATGACAATGGACTCGTAGCTATTCTTATCGGAATGACCGTGATCAACTTGTTTGCGTTCTACATTCAAGTGATTACCTCACTCTTCTTCCTGAGCCATGTGTACTCGCAGTTGTCACTGATTTGCATTTACCTGAAAATGAACGAGTACCTGGCCACTCACAGGTTGTGCATAAACCGACGGATTCTCTTGAACATCATTCGGAATTACTTCAGGATTTCGTTTGAAGTTAATCGCGTCAAAAGAGGCTTGGACAAGTTCTTCATGCCGACCTTCTTCGTGAGTTACATGAAGGCATTCACACAGATTTTCAATTTGTATCAAGTGCTGAAGGTACTGTTCTACGGAGAGAACATTTCCTTAGCACTTGCCATTAATTTCCCAGTATTTTTGGGACTGTGGTTTGATATATACTTGCTTGGCCGGTTGTCAGATATGCTGGTGGATGCGGAGGAGCAATTTCGAAGACTTATGCTGGAAATTATTGTCATTTGGAATTTATTTAGAAGCAAATCTCTGGATCGGCGGGTAAGGCGGTCGAATATTCCGAATAACTCACACTGATGCACGTTTTATTTGCAGATGGACTTGGCTTTGATACAATCCAATGTTTGTGGAGTAGGCACAATGACCTTTTGGCTGGATAGAGTGGATCAGCAGTTTTCGTTTGACTATCTGATGAATTTTATCTTTGCTTATGTAATAACCTTCTTGCAGTACTACGCTAGTGAGGAAATCTATTCGCCAGTTAATAATAACCCCCCAGAAATCGAACTGAACGACACAATGATATAATAATTTGTTTGTGAAGTTTGTGAACAGATTAGTTTGTCTATGTTAAATATATACTCGTACCTTTCTCGTAATTTACTAAAATGTTAATGTTATTTCATACTCATCGAAATCAACGTCATCAACGCCACAGAGTTTGATTCAGGCTCTGAAAGGCAACTGTTGACAAGCCCCTCCCACTACCGCACTGTCAGTGACGCTAGAAATCTAGTACAGTGAAATGGAATGTGTCCATCATCTGACTATGAGCTGTGAACTAACAAGGAAGATATTACTTGCCAGAGATTTCTTTTCCTTTACCATCCACGCCATGCCGTGAAGCCTACCAGAATAGATCTATTGTAGGTATCGAAGGGTTTGTGTTAAGTCAAAAGACATATAGTAAGTTAGTAATGAAATTCTACAATTCCACTGAAGTTATTATTACCCTATGGAAGATACGTTTTCTTATTCAGATTACTGCCAGACCTTCACACAAATCCTGCTCGGATGTATCAATATATTCTAGATTCTTGACAAAGCCGACATACCTTATAATATAATAATATGGGTGGCACTACAGCCCATAGAGGGCCAGGGCCTAGCTTCTCAGCAACCACTCGTGTTGTGCGTGCTAATGTTCTTTCACGAGCGGAAGGGACCTACAGTTTTATGCCGACTCCGAACGGCCAAGTTTGAGAAGCTTTTTCTAGACAGAAAATACTCTTTGAGCATTGTCAGTGACTCGAAAGAGCTGGGGCCGTCAAAATTATTTTTGTCGCACAGAGCAGAAATCGAACCACGACATCGAGGTTAAGGTCGACGCACATACCCACAACGCCACCGACCACCGACATACCTTGTCTTGTTTAATTTGTGGAGGCGAATAAGTTAGAAATCTCATGCTTTCATTATTCAGATGGAGTATTCGTATATATAAGGATTGATTACAATTTTAGATTGCTCATCAATGGACAGTATGGTGCGGTTCGGGACCTATGAACTTAGATTTCGAACCAGACCTCAGCTACTCTTCTGACACGTTGCCTCCTAATCGCTTGCGTCCAGTAACATAGCCAAGCTTTACTTTGTTGTGTCTGACAATGTTTTATATCGCGTCGAAGCAGCATTTGACACTTTTAGAGTCCAATAAGTTGGGCGATAAGGCTTTGGTGCTACCTGACTATTTGAGAAGATAAGGACAGGGTCGAGTTCTAATATAGCTACGGAGATTCTTGTGTTGAGTCTAAAGGCCCCATTCCAACGTCCATCTTTGATCCAACTTTGTATCATATAAGTGTTGAAACTTAAAAAACCCTGCCGAAACAACGCTGCCAGACCATAAAATCCGGCAATGTATAAGACATTTCTTTTTCAGGGATTGAATTGAGTATACCCAGTTGACCTAGAGGTTAAGAAAGATCCAATTATAATCGACTAGACTTTGTCTTAGTTAATGTTTGCGTTGATTAAGATTCAACTGGGCTGTACATTAACTAGATTCCAACCATAGAGACCCATGGATGCAACACGTAAGCTAGCCATTGAGAAAACCCGGGCAACGTTACCATATGTTTTGCTTAAAACAGAGATCGAGTACTGTAAAGACAGCTGATTGTTCATCTACGAATTTGAAGGGTTTTTACTCTCCAGTTATTAGAAATGACGTCAACTGCATGCTCAGAGTGTTCCACTCCACACACTGGATAGAATTGTATTCCGCCCACCTACCCAGATGATGTCAAGATAACGATATCGAGACCTTAGTGGAACAAAGCTGCTGGTGCAGTCTGCGGAACTCTTTAAGACACCTGGATATAAGTAAAGGTACACGCAGCAGCTCATGTTAAAAGTATGGCCAAAGGGAAAGCGTGTCCGGCGAGTGGAATCTCAGCACCGTTTGTTCGATACAGAAAAAAATTAGACCCCCTTCAACTGTGCCAACTTCCGAAGGATAAGTCTTCTAAACATCGCAACATCGGTTATTATAAGTGCGGTTTCTAGCCGGGGAAGCACGATTTCAAGGACTCATAATATGACTACGCAACTATATATCTAGTGTTGACATTCACGCCAAACTGTCTCGTTGTGCAGGATGGCGAATTGTCGCTGCTCCATCAAAGTCGGCAATGAACTCACAGATTTCTTCAAATTCAAAACAAGGTTATAGATGTTATGGAATCATACTTGAGAAGATCGTGCAGAACTCGACAACCCAAGAGACACAATCTACCAAAAGTGCGTACAAATGCTACCATACGAGAACGAGATTGGCGTAATTAGTCGAACACAGCAGAGTCGTCAATGAAGAGTCGACTGGTAGCACATATGCTGTCGACGAAAATGGGTTTCGCGCATGGGGTATCGAATGAGAAGTGAAGTATATATCGAGAAAGAACGCATAACATCGGCGACTCGATTAGAAGAAAATTCAGTCACGAATTATGAAGGCTCTACAACTATATGAGTGTAGCTAGGCTAGACCATGTTGAAACTGCTTCAGCTCGTAGAGTCGACTCAGAATCAGTGGGACAAAATTTGGTTCGAGAAATTACTAAATTATACTACTGAACGATATTAAAGCGCTGCCAAAGCGCTCCCAAAAATTTAAATCTCCTGTCTTTCGGCTGTCTCTGTAATATTCTGGTATAATGTTTGACATTTTGCAATATACCTGCAAAAAACAAAAAAATTAATTAAGAAAGATTCAAACCCATCCTCTGTGTATTTGAACTCACCAGATGTGGAAGGGCGCAGTTTGCCCTGGTGGTGTAATTGGTCTATACTGGAGAAATGTGTATCCGTCACCGTCAATTCTCATCGCTGCAGCTAAACGTTGACCGAATGTGGTTGGCTTCAAATCAGTGGCATGTGGACTCACACACCACCCATCAAGTCTCGTCGGCTTTATTGCGAAAAGCTATTTCCAAGACGAGTTAACTCGTACTTTCGTGTGGCATATATATGTAGCTCGCGCATGTGTCATCGATTAATTTATTTCGATGCGACATCATTTATTCTTAATGCAGCAATTATCTGATATTAATTCTGGTAAAAATGCCCCTGCACACGTGCTTGCAATTCACTCGAGTACAAGTATCAGTCGAAAGTGGAAACATGAACAGCGCGCCGGTAAAGTTGCATATAGAACAACATCTAAAAGTTCTGTATAAACTGTGGCATCATTTCGGATTGATCAATTTCAAATTGAACTCATCGGGAAAGGTGCAGGTTTCAAAATGCTTATCCGTAGTGTCGTCAGCATGGCTCACTTTTCTTGTCACTGTTAATGGGTTACTTTTATTGATAGGATACTATGTACCGTTCATGTATTATATACGCAACAGAACCCTACGACTAAGTCTCAAGCCCATCGAAATTCAAGACGAGCTTTTCATAATGTGCAATTGGTATTACATGATCATGTGTGGGTTTGTGCACTCGCAGCATTTGATGAGGAGCCGACGCACGGTAATCGCGAACATCAATGAAATGGTTGCAATCTTCGAGAAAATCGCTCGTGCCACCGATCGAACTATATACATTGACTCCGACTTTCAAGCGTTAATGGGCACCAAATTTTACCTAACAGCCGCGTTAACCTTCGTCAAGATAATAATGGCGATGCCAACGTTGGTCGGGTTCTTCGATATTGTTACACCTTACGCGTACATTATGTACGCCCTCACGATGATGGCGCATATATACTCACAGCTAGTGCTCACGTGTTTCTTTATGAAAATGAGTGAACGCTTGACCGAGCTGTGTTCGCAGGGCAGCCTTCAAGGTCCACGATCCGAAAAGATGACCACGGACTTCGTGAAGATTTACTTTCGCATTCACAATGTCAAGAGGAACCTGAATGAGTTCTTTACACCGTCATTTCTAATCAACTATATTGGGAGCACGATTCAGATAGCAGCCCTTTACGAAATACTGAAAATCCTGTTTTATGAAAAGCAAACCTCTAGGGCGTCATTCAACGCAGGCGTTATTTTGCAGGCCATCATTTTCTCCAGTCTTTGGTTTGACACTTATTTGATATGTCGCCTGTCGGATATGTTGGCCAACGAGGAAGAGGTCTTTGAGAGACACTTGCTGAATATAGTTGTTAATCAAACACCTGCCAAGAAGATGCAGAGACAGGTGAGTTGGGAGAAAACTGTTGTAAGAATTGAGTTCATCCTTCCTCATTGCAGATAGAGCTTGTACTGTTTCAGCCGCGTATCCATGGCTTTCACACGATGGCGTTTGAGCAAATCAAGATCGATCAGGCATTTTCATTTGAATGCCTGATGAACATTACTTGTGCACTGGCGATAACCTGCTTGCAATACTACGCTGGCGAAGAATACTATGCACCACATCATATTGACGAGAGTCTTCTACTTAATGTAACTCAGTTTTAATAAATTCTCGCGATGTTCTCTTGTGTGTCTACGGAGTAAATTATATATTATATATTATTAGTATATTCTTTTTTAATTTTTTCAAGAAAGTAGTTCGTAGCCGACGGCATATACTGATAATTTCTTAATTCGCAATTTTTGATTCACACAAACGATTTCATGCTTAACGCCTTGAATTGTGGCTGATCGCAATGAAATTGTGCTGTGGCTCTATTTTTACTCCTTCATCATTCACCCCTTAGGCGAAATGAAAAATTGTCACGTCGCGGCGAAAACAAGTGGAAAGACAAAAATCCATAGCAATTCTCACCCTATGAAAGGGGTTCCGACTCCTAACATTTGTAGGGTTTTTTTTTTGTCTATATGTACATACTTATTTGATTTTATCAATATATGTGCTTGTAAATGCTTTGTTGTAGAGCTTTGATATTTGAAAGATTATTTGGTGTAATATTTGACTTTTCATATTCGATGAACAATTATCATTATATTTTATACGAGATGTGTTAAATATGCTTGAGGACCGCATTCCCAAAAACGCTGCCTTGAAGGTCGTAGACAATAACTCCTGTTGGTTTAGAAAATAGATGGAACTGCCCCAAAAGCTTTGAACAACTTTGAACTCAGTCTAGCACTGATGCTAAAAAGTTGGCAGAACTATATTAGATAATCACCAAATAAGATGAGAACTGTAGAGAATCTTTCTGTCAAGCAAATTTTCTTCTAGGGTACCGTCTTCTATCAAGAATACCCCAACGAATAAAATTGAAATACCGCTGTGTATCCGAACTCTATGAGCGTTAAAGGGTGGAGTTTTTAATATGTCCCTCAACACCTCCACTGAAGACTCAACTTTTTACCAAATCTACCAACATAGATTTTCTGGAAATAAGAGAAACCCATATTGCACAGGATTGGAAATTCGTATTCCTCGATGGTTCTAAGACTATTTCGGGCATGGTATATGCCTTGGTTGATCTTAATTCCCAAGGGATTGTTACCATCAGCATCAGTCTTTTCTGCGGATGCCACTGCCGTTATAAAGCCTCGGAGCAAGCTAACGACTTTAAGACCTTATTTTGTACGAGCTGTCTCTCCACCCTCTCTGCAATCCGGATTGTAGCCATCCGGAAGAAATTGATTAAGTATCTAGACAAATTAATGATCTTCTGTATTCCTGGTTACGTGGGGCTATTATCCCCGCAACGAATTCGCTGATACAGCTGCAAAATCAGCTACTCAAGAACCACTCATTACCAACTACACCTCTAACCAAAAGGACTTCCACTATTACAAAACCAAAACCAACGCAATAGCTGCCAATTATCCCTCATACTTACTTACTTGTCAGCCTGACGACCCATGAAGGGTACTAGCCTGAGCAATTGCTGCCTTCAATCGGTAACGGTCCTGGGCACGCTACTTCCAGTCATCAAGGCCAATCTGTCTTACATCAGCGATGACTTAATCTTTATACCGGAGGTTCGATCTTCCTCTCCTTCTCGAACCAGAGCGCTCGGATTTGAGGACCCTCTTTCCTGGAGCGTTGTTATCCATGCGCTCGAGCCAGTGTAATCGACGGATTACATTCACATCCTGGTACAGCTGGTAGAGTTCGCGGTTGTGTCTTCTCCTTCAATCACCTTCCTCGCAAATGAATTAGACACAAACTTTTCTTTCGAAGGCACCAAGAATCAGCTCTGCAGTTTTGCTTATCATCCAGCTTTCATCTCCATAAAGCAGGTCTGGTAAAATGAGAGTCTTGTAGAGCATGATTTTGGTCTTTCGAGTCAGTAATTTCTTGCCTAATTGTTTTGATAAACCGAAGTAGCATCGGTTGCCAAGGGCGATTCTACGTCCCTCATACATGCCAAAAAATTATTAAGTCTTTTATACGATTCCAACTTGTCCGTACGTTACTGCCTTCAGGTTAACTTTCCAGCCGAAGGCCCTGGAAGCGACTGTTAAGCACTTTCTGTAGTAGCGTTATAATTTATTATATGTTATTAGAGCTTAAATCAATAAATAAAAATTCATCAATAATGCCTATGGATCTCTACAGACAGGCGACTCAGTCAGGCGACTCAGCAACAAGCCAGAAAAGAACTACTTTCGAGAAGAAAACTGTCAAATGCATCAGATTTCGCTGATGATAAGAACTAAAAGTGAACCACTTAAGCTGCACTATAGAAACGATCTACCACTTCATTGTAATTTGACGGCAAGATTATCTGCTTTATTTTATTGGGCCTTGTTTTACTCTTCGAGAAGTAAGGAAAATTGTATTCAAAAGCAACTTTTTGTGTAACACGCAGATCATTTCATGTCACCCCTAAATGAAGCTAATTTTGCGGAAATTGCACAGAATAGTAAACTTGACTTAAGCTTTAAATAGCCCAAAGCCAAGATCAATAGCTAATGAAATAAATATGATTTTAATTTACCTTGCGCAAGTAACTGCGAATGTTAGGCCACGCAATAATGATCATTTATGATTCAAATAAAATGTTTACTACCACTACTAATATTATTATACACACGCTTAAGCCGAAAGTTTTGATAGTCAACTATTACAAATCAGTTTAGACAATTCCACCTCAGGTATAAAGAGAAATGGATTGCAGGGGTTATGACAGCCACCTGCCTTGACCAGAAACTTATTGAGATTTTCATACAGTACATACATGCAGCGACATGAGCCTAGCCAGGCATCTACGGATCAAACGCTACTTTGGCTCAGCTCCGGCCGGAAGTGTCGTCGAACCGTACACTACGGGTGGGCGCAACATAGCACGTTCCCTTTTATGGTGGCGCACCCAAGTGGAGAATGACCTCAATCAAATGGCGCGCGAGACTGGAGACAGCTAGCCATAGAGTTGGGCTTGTGCGTTGATACCCTAGTCCACCGTTCACAATAGTGGTGAATACACAAGATTTTCGGGCTTGTGACAAATTTAAAGTGTCAAAGCAACAAATTTTTCGTGTATATGTATTTTTGAGTTTTAGAGATAGAGAGACTAAGTCATAGAATGGGATTATTAACCACGGGACCTTCTGCTACTGTCATTGTGAACATCATCTCATACAAGATGTCTAGGAATTTGAAGAGCCCAAGTAGAAGGAGATACAATTTTAACACAAGGAATAAGAAATGTCGAGTACAGTCTCATTCGAGTACAATGAACGAGTTGCATAACAAGGGCGAATACTTTTCTTCAAAATTTGCAGAAAAAAAAAACTACAATTAAAATGTATGTCCGCTTAATTTATTCTAACTTAAATTATGTCTATCATATATCTTTAGTTATTTATTACAATTATTAATTACAATTATTTTATATAAACAATTTAAATTTTGTTAGTCGTTATCGTCGTCATATCTCATGCATATACAAATGCTGATTCGCCGAACAGGACGCTATGACCGGTTCCAACGGATGGAAGTCCACGTCAACAACACTCTTCATGTGCCCCGGAATGTTGTACAGTAGTTTGTTTTGAACAGTATCCCAGATATGGACACACTGATCAGAAGTTCCAAAGGCAATCTACACCGTGAGGTATTGAAAATAAGCACGAAATTGTTTCGAATGACACAGCATTTACCTTTACGCCGTCCCTGTGCCAGGTGCACTTGAGTAGGTTCGTCTCGTTAACACTGTGATGGGCCAAAAACGTTGCAATACACCTGTTGCCAAGTGCATAAGGCCTTACGTCCCAAATGCGAACAGTGTTATCCCGTGAATTCGACAGCAGCTTCGTTCCGCAGGGCGATAGCGAAATTCCCGAAACAACATGGTTATGCCCTTCCAATTTGCACAGAGACCGCCACGTTCGAATGTCCCACAGTGTGATATTGTTGTCAGTGCTGCCGGAAAATATCATGTCACCCACGACGTTGGAGCACACAGACGTCACCTGATAACAGTTCTTGAATATCCCACTACACACATTCATGCGATTGTCCCATAGACGAATGGTTCCGTCGTTTGATCCGGAACACACAATCTGATACGTCCTGAATTTGTGCACACTATTGACGGCGTCAGTGTGTCCCTTAAACGTATTCAGCCGCAGACCTTTGAAGGCATCCCAGACACCAACTGTTCCGTCCAATGAACAGCTGTAGATGCTTTCTCTTTCCTCGGAAAATTGCACGTCTGTTACGGTTTTAGTGTGTCCCTTAATAATCATGACCCTATTAAAGTCTCCACGTATAGGGCTAAGGTCTGAAAACAAAAAAGGACATTAATACGCATTCCCAGAGTGCTGTGTGCGGAGTCACTTGCAAATATTCTTATCAGATCCTGCAGACATCAACACTCGTCCAAGTGGATCAAATTTACACGAATTGATAACGCCAACGTGCTCCTCGAGACGTACGATGCGGGCGGAAAGACTCGATCGTCTTTTCACGTCCATCTCACTGTGAGCTCGATCGAACGCATCGACAATAATCAGTTGCTGGTTCTTAAACGATGCCCGCGCACCTGGTAGACGTCGCACAGACATTTTTTTACAATTTTGTTTTGTTTAAAATTCGAACAATATCCTCTGATATTTCACTTTGTCAATGTTACAGTTATTGTTACAGTAATGTTATTCGAAGAGGTTGATACTTATTTTAAAACACAAAAATTATTCTCCTGTTCGGCTGCATGGCACTTAAACACGGTCAAGTGCAGCACAACAGAGTGAGTGCAGCAGAAACTGTTCCATTTCTCTAGTTTCACATGTCATTTGTTTCATTGTAAAAGCTCAGATGTACACTGTACAGTAATAGCAAACATCAATATTCTTTGCATGCCTTATTGTTCATACGTGTTACATGCCACCTTATTCTTTTGATTTTTGCCGCGGCCGTTGGCAAGGGTCATTCTGCGATGAACTTCGGAGCTAATGTCATTCTGACAACTCGTCACTATAGACAGCTAAAACTTTGAAGTAGTGAAAGACTTTGTCTACCTAGACTCGAAGTTAATACAAACAATGACACCACCGCGGGGATAAAACGGAGGATCACACTGCCCAATCGCTACATTTTCGCACTCGGAAGACCACTGAGGAATAAAGCCATCTCTCGAAGAACCAAGGTATAAGATATATATAAGACTTTGTTAGTCCCAGTCCAGTTGTATGGCGCAGAAGCATGGACACTAACTAAAGCACACGAGGATATTCTTGATCGCTTCGAGATAAAAGTCCTTCGAATTATCGGTCCCGTATGTACGGATGGTGTTTGGAGGAGGAGACTGAACGGGCTGTACAGCGACATCGACCTGGTCAAACGAGTTCGAATCTCTCGTCTCAGTTGGCTAGGTTACGTCGCGCGAATGGACACCAATGCTGCGGCCCGGAATGTCTTCGACTCCAACCCCAAGGGACAACGCGGTGGCGCACGCAGCCAAGCTTGGAGCAGAGTAAGCTTGAAGCACATAATATGGACCGTCAGAAGCAGCAGAAAAATCGTTTACGCATTGTTAACGGGATTTTGTAGTTGACTTAATCACAGAGGCCTGCTTTTTTTTGTGAAACAGGCTAGCTATAGCATAAATATACACAGCCATTTATTTGAGGTTTGGAGTGTCACGTCTTGCACAATGTTGACTTTTCAGATGAATTTGAGGTGCAAATTGGAGTTCGTCAAGGGTGCATACTGTCACCACTATTGTTTCTGGTGGTTATCATCGATGTACTCCGTGCTGCATTGATGGACGGAAATGAAGGCATTCGATGGACTTCACTACGCTGACGATGTTTGTCTCCTTTCGCATAGGATAATGGATCTTCATTTGATGGCCCATAATCTAGAAGCAAAGAGGCAAAGAAAGTGGGGCTCAAAATAAATACGACAAAAACTAAAGCCCTCTGTAATTCTGACAACCGCGCTCAACAGTTGTGCAGAGTTACCTGAATAAATAAATGAAATGAAAATGACCATTGCCGGACAGGAAGTCGAGAAAGTTGGCAGCTTTCTATATTTAGTGTGCGGTCTCGACTAATCGCCGTGGCACCGAACTGGACTTGAGCAACAGACGTCTAAAACTGCATTCGGAATGCTATGCGCGATCTGGAAAAGCAATATCATCAGCTTAAGAACCAAGCTGCGAGTGGTTTGCTCCAACGCAGACTCGGTGCTGCTTTATGGATGCAGTACCTGGAAAGTGGACACCATTACCACACGAAAGCTGCAATCCTTCGTTAACAGATGTTTAAGAAACATCCTTTGGATTGATGGATTGAACCATATCTCTAACGAACAATTGTACCTGAGAACGGGCCAGGAACCTATAAACATTACAATAAGAAGGATAAAGTGGCAGTCTATTGGACACACCCTACGGCGAGAAGAAATTGCATTGCCAAGTGCGCGTGGAATCCGCTTACGCAGGCAGGCAGAACAGCGGGACGCCCTAGGCAAAAATGGCACAGAACAATTGAAGAGGAATCGAGTTTTTTAGGAATAAGTTAGATGGAGCTCAAACGCCTTGCAAAAATTCGAACGAGATGGGGCGCAGGCGTGTTTAACGCCCTTGGCCCCCGAGAGGTTAAAGGACTTAAGTAAGTAATTTATTTAAGGGAAATATTATACATTTCCAACAATGTCCAGGACGGGTAATCTTACGCTACTGGATTTCGGCAAGGAGATGCGCTGTTGAGTCATTTTTTTCAAGTTGGCACTGCAGAAGCCATCTCTTCAATAAATCAGTCCAATTGATGGTTTAGATGACATCGATTTAGACGGGCATTGCCAACGTGCCGAAGTATTCATTACAATTAATTAATAGGCGAATACGAGCAGGTTTAAAGCCAAAGAGCACAAAACAAAATGAGTACACCCAATTCTGTTTTTACACTGCCTTCTTAAAACGGCTTACACGGTTTTACACGATTTCATCCGATTTAACACGATTACTTCATGCATTTTTTAACGTTTTTTTTCTGTAACGTATCGACTGTGTTTTTACACGCTGAATTAGGTGTATATGTATGCGCTCGAACAAGGCATATTTTACAACATAGCACCTGCGACAAACCGAGTTTGTCTAACTCGAGGCAGACGTAAATCCCACAAACGACATCCTAGTTGATGTACATCGACTCCTAACTCGTAGAAAAAATCATACTCTACAAAACGCTTGTCCAGCAATTAATAAATCGGAATGACACGCAAAACAACAGAGCTGATTCTTGGTGCCTTCGAAAAAAGGTTAAGTTTATGAAACCCCTTAAAGCAATGACAAACAACAAATGGAGAATTCGATCCACAGCCCACAGCGCTACCAAGAGAAAAGAAGAAAAACAAAATGGAATTCAATTTAAATTTTTTTTTTATTAAATTGCTTGTTGTTTTTTGTGTTGTATTTTCAACAATTGCAGTTGTGATCTAGTGCTTCGATTGAAAATCAAGTTCAAGGAAGTACACTGTTCTGGGGTATTTTATTTTTCTTCTTGTTATTTTGTTCATGTTACTGGTAATTTGTTCACGTTACTGTGGATAATTTTCGGGATGAATGCTGTTTCGCATTTCAGCCAAGATATGTCTCTCGGCGCCAGGAGCTGCCGATCCGGTGTACACCCCACCGTAGTTGTATGATGACGGATTGTATGGCGGAGGTTGCTGCTCTTCTTGCATAGACATAAAATCATTCGATGTTATTCCTTCTGGTTTGTCTGCACTCGAACCCAACGAGAGGCTACCAAATGCAGTCGAGGCCGCATCGAGGCCAAATAAGATCCAATCTTTTGGCTGACTCTCCGCTTGGAAGGCGGTCTCACTGTCGTGCCCAGAATCCGGGGAATATGTGGTCTGTCCTTGAAGGGGATAATGGTCAATTTCAGTAGTGCAGAATTGCTCCAGCTCTCGGTTGGTTTGGGCCGCTTGAATGTATCCATAACTGACATCGCCGTAACTGGGTCCCACGCCGAAGTTGGTGATGCCTTGGAACTGAGCGGCAGCGTAGTTTGTGCGCTCTACAACGCTTTCTATATACTTGTGCACAAGTTCGCCCATGACGCGTTGGTAGGCCGCTTCGAGAAGGTAGAACGCCTTCGGAACTTCCCCCGTGTCCGGAACAACCGATCTGAGCCCAATGATGTCCTGATACACCTCGTAGATCTTCTCGATGTACTTCTCTATACCCTTAATGGTGACTGTCAGTCCGCGGCCTTGCTCCTTCTGTGCCAGTGTGATGCACACTCCAAACTGCGTGCCGAGGTTCAAGATGTCCGTGGCGTTGCCCTGATAGTGACCGGGAATATCAAAGATCAGTTCAATGGGAAAGTTCTCCACCAACTGGTGTCTGGCCTTGCACACACCCTCTATGGTTCCGATGACCGTTACTTGGGAGCGCTGCTTTGTGTTTCCATTGATGGACAAGTCCGGGAAGAAGATCTTGGTCTTTGAGTCCTCCATGATGTCCAGTAGCTTGGCGTTATCCTCCCCCTTGACGAAATCTTGATAGAGTGGCGGAATCTCCATCTGCACACTGACCAGGGGTTTTGGTACGTATTTGTTGAATGTGGAACTGATCAGCTCGCGGATGGCTTCCTTGACGACATCGACTCTCTTCAGGGATCCCTTGACGAAGACCGTGGTGGAATTCGTGTGCTCGGTCAGGATGACTTGAATGTTGAACTTCTCTTTGACTTGATCGACGCATGGCTCCGGTTGATTGGACGGCACCTCGAATGACATGAGCAGCGGCATGGATGCCCGCAAATTGACCCGAGCACGCTCAATTCCGATCAGGCTACCTTCGATTGTGACTTGGTTGCCCTTCTGGGCCATGTTCCTTTGATTGGAGTAGGGTAGCTCCACAATGGTGTCAGTGGATTCCATGATGCGCGTAAGGTTGTTGTTGTCCCGACCGACGATAAATCGGTGATCATTGTTGGGGATGATTATTCTCAGCTTCAGGCGCTTGTCCCTAGTACTAAGGATGCTCAGGATGAGCCCCTTTGCCCACGAAATGTCATCCTGCTTGCCGTAAACATGTACGTACGGATCGCTTGCCTTGTTTGTGTCCTCACTGATTTCCCTAGGCCAACTGATGTAAGTTTCCGTGGCCTTCATGATGTCTTCGAAGAACATTTCAGCCTTACTGATGCCCTTGACTTCGCTGTCGCTCTCCAGCATCCTCTGAAGCCTGCGCCCGTCCACTTGGAACCGTTCGGTGAATATGTCATCGAGATGTGCGATACCGAGCTCTTTGGCGATTGCGTGGTTTTCTTCACTGGAGCTTTCGTACGATAAGAACTCACCCTCAAGCTCCCTCGGTGTTTCACCTGAACCCGAAGCCGATGCACTCTGCGATTCAGCGGATGAAAAGTCAATCGAAGCGGTATGCGACATGGTTTTCTTCTTGATTATACTTCAAATCACTTTATATCATAACTCACGGAATAGTTATGCAGGTATGCACAAATCACATCACCGCCGAAGGATTTATATACCGAATGTCCTTTCTGGGATGACGCCCAAGGAAGGGTGCAAACTCATGGATAATCCCGAAGGTATATAATTCTGCTAATTGCCTTGCAAATCGCGCGGAGAGTTTAGGTAATTACCAAGTTTTTGTTTGCCTGCGAACTGACCAATCCGGGTTTTATAACGCATAATTGCTCATCCACGCATCGGTATAAAAGCGGATCCGCGCAGCACAAGCAGCATCAGTAGTTTTCAGCAAGCATAGTCTGTCGACTCAATTATCCGTTCGTGTCAAAAATCAACAAGAGCAAAAGCAACATCGAAATGTCTCCCGATGATCCAACTATTATTCCCGCTATCCGTGTGAAGCACAAGCGCACTGCATTATCGGCTCAATACCTCCTCAGCAAGAGGACTTCGAATCTGTCTGCTCCAAAAGAATCATTGGCGGATCACAAGGACGACGTGATCACTTGTGATATCGATCCCACCGGAGAACTGGTTCTATCAGGTGGCTCAGACTGCCTTGTCCGTAAGTCACCCTCAACTCATTCATATTTCTCAGCCTAAATCACAAGCCTAAAAACAAATTTTAAATTCAGGTATTTGCCCCGTATATACTGAAGACGGTTATGTGATGGTCATGAGCGGGCACAGTGACCCGATCATGCAGGTCGGATTCTCCTTTGTGGGAAAGAATTTCTACACTTGCTCCGCAGACAACACCGTCGCAAACTGGGACACTGGTCGCTGCATTAGAATCAACACATTTCATGGTCATCAAGGCTGCGTCAACTCCGTGAAGGCGACTCGCAAGTCACCGATTCTGTGCTCAGGATCCAGTGACGGAACCATTCGCATCTGGGACCTTCGTGCAAGACAAAACACAATAACCCTCAACAGTGGCTACCGTGTCTTTGCAACCATATTCCCAGAAAATGAAAACCACATTATTAGCGCTGGCGACAACAACGACATTCACATCTGGGACATGAGGAAAAACGAAATCGTCGACGACTTGATCGGTCACACCGCAGGGGTAACCGGACTCGATGTATCACCTTGCGGCAACTACCTCCTGTCACATTCGAGAGATAATACTCTCTGCACATGGAACCTCAATCTGACTCAATCTGAAAACGGAGGTCTTATTAAAATCTTTCCATCAAATCAAGGCGAGGAGCGAGCACACTTGCTCCGCTGTTCATGGTCAAAATGCGGCCAAATGGTAAGTTTAAACAATACATCGTCTTGTAGGCATGTATCTGATTAAGTCACTGATTTTATTTTACAGGTTGCTGCAGGAAACGCCAACTCTGAGGCCCACATTTGGAATGCGGACAGTTGCCAATTATTGTACACACTTCTAGGACACAAACAGTCTGTCAACGATATAGTATTCCACCCGTACGAGCCGATTGTACTCACAGCATCAGATGACAAGCATATGATTTTTCAAGAACTCACAGACTAAATTCGGCTGCATTCGTCCCCTTTCTTGTGCATTCACTTTGTTTCAACATGAAATATAAAATAAAACTGTCAATTCCTTTATAACGATAAAATATGTTTTTTCAATCGATTTCTATTCCACACTGTTTGCCAACTGCCCTCAATTTTAGCATCAGTCGCTGCAATCTGTAGTCTGATTCACATTTGCTTTGCTTTTTTATTATTTTTGTAACGCCCAAGCTACGTCCCCTGTAGGACTGTAGACTGTAGCGCCTCTCCAGGAAGAAGAAGAACCTACATCCACCGAGTACAGTTGAAGGGGGGTTCTATTTGGAAGGTAACACAGACTTTTGTGCTGAAAAACCGAATAGCTTAGATTTTGCAATCTGAAGTGAGGTTTGGTTATTTTTTGGGTCTCATTCTGGAGATTGTCAAATTCAAAGCAAGGAGAATACAACTTCTGTAGGTTTTGTTTACTCTTTTTGATGGAGCTTATTTTAATCATGATTATGGATGGGATGTCTCTTATGGTCCAGTGAAGACAACACTTTACAAGACTCAAGTTGCATTGATGACATTCAGACTTATCGCATTAACAGCTACATTACGGCAAAGGATATTTTGAATCCGATACAACTTGTCGTCTTTGTGGAACAATATTACTTAGTCATACGAGTATAATGCATCGTTAACTCCTTCCAGGTTTGGTGCGTTGTATGGTTTTTCGGAATAATTGGCCCGTTTTACTTCGAAGACAAAGTCATTGTTGGGAGAAGCCTGCTAGAGATATGCCAATCCAAAACTTTCTAAACTCAACTTGGCCCAAGTTGAACTTGAAGCGAAACGAGTTGCAACTCGAGTTGACAAAGTCAGTCCACCCAATTCAAAGTAGGTGTATTCCTTTTTGTAGCAGTCAAACTGATTCAAACCAAACTCGGGCTAGCTTTGAAAATGTTAAACATAATAGATTATACATTTACAATAACAGAATATAATAATATATGTATATATAATATATACGCTCTGAGTTCGGTGTTACCACAGGTTCCCGAGGCTCCGAGTCAAGCTAAAAGAAATGAGTCCCTTTTAACTCTTTAGCGCCACACTGTTTGAGATACCACAGAAAAAACAACCCTTTAAGATAACAGCCACACAGTATATAAAAAGAAAAAGTGACGAGGGAAGGTCATGTAGACAACGAACCACATCACACATGCCCCCGTTCATACGTATATCGTAAAATACACAAACCGATACCGAGCTCCAAATACGTATTGAATGTGAGGCACTGCAAGTCGGTCTCCTTGTCTGAACCAACCAAAGCGTATAGTGTGTTCACACTACAATCACACAGAGTTAAAAGGCTTGCAGTTATGATGTTCGATTTAGAGATCTCCAACTCGAGTCGATAAACCGAGTCAACCGACTTGTGTGTTCACACCGTGTCGAATGGTTCCTAGATTTGGTGTCCATTTATTCGCTTCCTTTTAGTTTCAGCAAATCGGTTTGACATAAATTTAACGCGGTTTGGACATAACTCGGGTTGACTCGGTTTTCAACCATCTTTAATACCAGCTAACAAACTCGAAACAATGACTAAAAATTGGTCTCTCCGTATACACCATAAAGTGTGAGTGTATCAACTTAAATAAATATTGTATGTAATGTTGGCACTCTACTGTATTTTTTCTTCAGTCATTCTTTAGTACATAACAATGTACTTTGAGTGGCGCTACTCTTCGAGGTAGACATAGGCACGTCCTCATGAGCAATCAATCACTCGCGTTAAGTGTGCTATTGTATGATCGCAAATAGAGGAGACTCTCTTTACATTTTCAGTGATTCAAAAACGATGAGAATTGATCTATCGGGAAATGAATATACAAAGCAGAAATAAACTACAAATGTACTATGCAGATGCATTTTATAGCTCACTCCCATTGATTTTTTAATAGCGTTTCTTCTCTTCAATCATATCAATCAGACAATGCCAGTAACAAGATTTTGTGAATAACTTTCAAATATTCGTGAATATATAATAATAATATAATATGGGTGGAGCTACAGCCCATAGGGGGCCAGGGCCTAGCTTCTCAGCAACCACTCGTGTTGTGCGTGCTATTGTTCTCTCACCAGTGGAAGGGACCTACAGTTTAATGCCGAATCCGAACGGCCAAGCTTGAGAAGCTTTTTCTAGACAGGAAATACTCTTTGAGCATTGTCAGTGACTCGAAAGAGGTTGGGTCATGAACATTCTTTTCGTCGCACAGAGCAGAAATCGAACCTACGATGTCAAGGTTGGGGTCGACGCACATACCCACAACGCCACGGGCCGTGGCGTGAATCGTGAATATCAATCGAAAAGTCGGTAGACATGGGGGCTATCATCTGCGACGTCGACTTGTAATTGATTTCTAATAAAAATGTCTGCACATTATCCTGTCCACTACAAAATGGTGGGTATATGTATTGAACTAGAAGTGTACAGGTACATATGTATATAACCCCATAAGGGTACACTGTTTGAACCAAGTGAAGTGTTTACTTGGGGCTTCGAGAAGAAAGTACATTGAGATCTATGATGTCTTGTCTAGTTTGTAAATATAGCAATTAGGGACATAACTAGTGCGAAACTTTCGAGCATTATAAAAAAAAGTACCAACTCCAACTCATGTCTCTGTTTTCGAAAAATATGTAACCAAAAAGTTATGGAGTTCTCGAACATGATATGAGTTGTATTTCAGAGAGTCTGATACGGTTGCTAACGTTGAGTATGGATATGTTGAGAAAGAGACACTAAAATGAGGTTTGAATGTGATCACCAAGCATTTTTTATGGCATACCATAAATGTTAACACAAATAATATAATAACATGGGTGGCGCTACAGACCGTAGAGAGCCAGGGCTTCTGAGCAACCACTCGTATTGTTCGTGCTATTGCTACTCCACGAGTGAACGACCAAGTTTGGGAAGCTTGTTTTAGATAAAAAATACTATTTGAGCATTGGCGGGAAAAGTATTTTTGTCGTACACATCAAAAATCGAACCTACGACGTGGAGATTCAAGTGCGTTGGGGTCGACACACATACCCACGGACTACATGATAACGCAAAGCTAACTCGATCTCCTCTGTACACGAACAACGCAAATTTAAATACAAAAAAGCTTCAAATATAAATTTCCAAATTTTAATCCAATGGCATATAAAATTACGGGGGCATTTGAATTGGCTTAAATTGATTAAATCTTAATTGTCTTTATGACAAGGAAAAACCTAAATTTTCTAAGATTCGTTTTTTCTCACTTTCGCATATTTGAAAATATATATCCATTGCACACGTAAGAAAAGCAATTATGGCTGCCTTAAGGTGAAGAGAAACATATTTATTGCCTTCTCTAGAAAAGTAACTTACTACACCTTACTCAATGAATAGGTCATTAGTAGGCACCTAAGCTACAGCTTCTACCAAGTTGTAAACGATATCCCGGAACATAGTCATATTATTCCAATTATGCTGAAGTGGATTCGTGCAAATATGTAAATGCCTTTGCAGATGTTTCGGATGTACATATCCACTTCCAATCTCATATTTTTTTCTCGGAAGAGTTAGTTCGTTTTATTTCTTTATATTCCCCTTATTCGCTAGTAATTCTCTACGTTGCCGGTTAAAAGTCCTAGACAACCGAAATATATGCATATGTGTTCGTTAAGTAGTCTACGAACATTTTATATAATAGCATCAGTAATAAAAGATGAGTCACATTTATGACGCATTTTAAGATCTATACCGTAACTCGTTTGTGAATGTCCCAGCGGATGGCAATGTAATAATCCTAATACAAATTGTTGTTGGGTTTCAAGATCTATACCGCAACTCGTTTGTGAATGTCCCAGAGGATGGCAATCTGTAATAATCTCAATATGAATTGTTGTTGGAACGGAGCACCTTAGAACCTTAAAACTTTTCAATTTCCGTAGAAAAGTCTAGTACAAATACAACATGTTATAGAATTTTAATTATGATCCAACGACGATCATAAACGTCGGCCGGCAACAATAATTCAGTCATTTTATCAGTTATGTCACGCCACCTATTGGCGAATAGCGGAAATATAACTCTTCGGCCAGAGTTGGCAAACAGTTCCCAATACATCTTCTGAACACACTCTCACAAGATTTCGGACTTTCGGAGTACTTTCATTAGTTGTCAAATCTGACAAGAGAGCGGCGCATTTTGTAACAATAAGCATTTTTATTTACAAAAACCAAAAAGCAGCATTATTTAATAAATATTAGGTTCAAAAACTTTTAAAATGGCATCAAAACGTTCGTCAAATAGTCTTGTCTTAGCACAAGACAATAAGCGATCCAAACAAGACATTGTTGCATACACAAATCGGGATAAGGCGCTTTTAGAATCGGTAACCATCAGGGTATTACAATATTTGGGTCGCATTTGTTAAACGTATTCCACTTGATTACAGGGAGTCCAAAGAACATCGAATCTATTTGCATCCATTATGATTTTGGAAGGACATCAAGGTGAAATATTCACATGTGAATTTCATCCCGATGGAGATCTGCTGGTGTCCTCTGGCTACGATCGACAAATCTGTAAGCATGTAGCAGGGTAGATGCCAAAGCATTTGTTATGATTTTATAATTTTTAGACATCTGGTCCGTATATGGGGAATGTGAAAATATCATGGCAATGTCTGGACACACGGGAGCTGTAATGGAGGCGCACTTTTCCACAGATGGGGGTAACATATACACCTGTTCCACGGATAAAACACTTGCGATTTGGGACATTGTAACTGGAACTAGAATCCGACGACTGAAAGGGCATACAACTTTTGTTAACTCTGTTCACGGCACGAGGAGAGGTATGCAAATGCTGTGTTCAGGATCTGATGACCGTACTGTAAAGATATGGGATGCGCGGAAAAAGTTCCCAGTGCAAACGTTTGAGAATAATTACCAAGTAACCGCGACCTGCTTCAATGATACCGGAGAACAAGTTATATCCGGTGGAATTGATAATGATATCAAAATATGGGACATTCGCCGCAATGAAGTGGTGTACAAACTACGTGGACATACTGACACCATAACTGGCCTCTCACTGTCTCCCGACGGATCGTACATTCTGTCCAATTCAATGGACAACACGCTTCGCATTTGGGACATTCGTCCATATGTCCCCGGAGAGAGATGTGTGAAGATTTTCAATGGCAATCAACACAATTTCGAGAAGAACCTACTGCGGTGCGCATGGGCCCCTGACGGAAGCAAGGTAAAGAATCTTAGTTTCGATTTTTTGGTAACATGTGCTGATCAAACTTTTTTTAATTAGATATCTGCCGGTTCATCCGATCGCCACGTGTACGTGTGGGATACAACAAGTCGACGCGTGCTGTACAAATTACCGGGCCACAATGGCAGTGTAAACGACGTTGACTTCCATCCCAAGGAGCCTATAATCCTATCAGGATCGAGTGACAAGAACATGTACATGGGGGAGATAGAAGATTAAATTTGATATGATTTCTTTTGAGTACAAACTGTTTGATTTTTTTAAACTTTACTTTATGCAGAAATATGTCGAGAATTGAAAAATGCAAAAGGTAGGTTTATTTTCCTGATTGTCCCCAAAAATGGTGCACTATGCCTAACACAGGTATGTGCGCCTAATTTTATGCAGCAACTGTGGTCTAAGATTTGTCCAAATACCAAGAGTACCAGACTTACTATTTAAAGTAAGTTCCCTAATATTAACTAGTTGCTTATAAACAAATAAGTAACGAGAGTATACAACAAGATAAATCAAAAGCATTCCGACAAATAATAATTATACAAACAAATTCATCCCAAACGTATACAGCACTGGAACAGTCCCAGACAAGCAATCTACTACATTTGCGTAATGTGACTGACATTTGACATCTAGCATCGTCAGTCATCGAATCTACAATTTGTGCGACTAAGTGAAACTAAACATTCGTGGCAATAACATTGTTTCCTAAATGTTTTCCATTTTCATGAATTAACTAGACTCTCTTACTTATACTAATTATCACTACCAAATCATACGAACCGAAGACAAATATTCGAAATGGCGAACATAAAGCAGGACCTCGATGAATATCTCCTTCTTCAGAGCGATCAGAAGAAGAACTTCAGCATTAAAATGCCTGATATAAAAGTTCCTGAGTTTGGTAAACTATTTTCACGAACTGAAACTGCGCCCGAAGCAAATAGTTGGCTAAAAGAGACCCAAGACACTTGCTGCCCGAAATTGGTAGGTTCATATTGAAAAATTTCTATCTAAACTGAATCCAATTGTTTACGTTTCCCTTATAGTCTCGGTTGCAGCGGATTGTTGGATTTGTAGCTTGTCTTGGCATGGGGGCGCTCTGCATAACAATCTCAACATTTTACATTCCTGTTCTCATTTTAAAAGCCAGGAAATTCGCTTTGCTTTACACTCTCGGCAGCTTGTTCTTTATTCTGAGGTGATGGTATTTTTATTATTGCCTGCACTCACTTGTATATTTTGTTTTTCTTTCTGCTTATAGTTTCTGTTTCCTCTCGGGATTCACGACGTTCTTCAAACAGATGTTCTCTAAGCCACGACTATTGGTTTCAGCTTCATATACGACTTGTCTAATTTCAACACTCTACTGTGCTCTATTCGCAAAGAGCACAGCGTTGACCGTTTTGTTCGCTGTCGCACAAATCATTGCGCTGCTGTTTATGGTACTGGGCACTGTACCCGGTGGAGCAACAGGAATCAAATTCTTTGGGCAAATGTTCAAAAGTGGAGTGTCCAATACGCTGCCCGTTTAGTACATTGACGAAAGAGATCAACGAACTGGGACGATAATCGATTCATATCGTTGCTTACATACAAACCTACCTACATATGTATATCGTATATATTTAAATCAGCTGTTAAGATAAGTTTATGTGATATTTTTGTAAAAATTACGAAATACAATCGAAAGCATATTTTAGATGTTATTTTTCTTATTGCGCATGGTTGACTAATGCAACGATGGTGGAAGAGTAATAATCAAAGAATGGTATGCGATGTTACTGCTTGGTTGTCGTATGAACTCGCCAAGAGTTGAATTTGTGGGTATAGTGGACATAAGCACAAGATAAATGTTTTATGCAGCCTCTGAACGGCAAAGTTCTGAGTAATTATTGCCTGTGAATTCAATGTCAATGCAAATAATTCGTCGCATTTAGAATTGAACCTAGGCACTAAATGGGCAGGTACATTTTTAAGTTATAAGTAATATCTTCAAAAAAAACGATAGCATTTGAGATAATTAAAGGGCGTGTTGCGCGTTTCTCTGACTCATTGTATGGAGTAGCCCCATCTACATTCCTTCAGTTCCATGCTATTAGTATAAACAGCAACCCTTAATGTCACTGTATAAATTACGGACATGAACCACTTGCCACATCTCAAAAAATCAATTCTGCAACAATAAGCGATGACACCAATTTCTCATCGGTCGTGTCGGTAAGACTACGCTCTTGTCATTGGTGGATTAATGGTAAGGTGGGTCGAACTACAATTTTTTTTTCTCTTATGCTTTTGATAAAAATTTCGCAATGGTAGAATGCATTTGTAAAGGATTAGGAATGGAAGTTTATTTCTATTGAAGTACGGGTTCAATAAAAATTTTCATTTAAAATAAATAATAAAGCTAATATATAATAAAGGAACTATGTATATGGCTGGCTTGAAATGGTTCTACCAATTGATTAAGGTCCTTTTTTTAATTTCAAGGACCATCTTAGACAAATGTCCTCAATTGTGTGGGTCGAATGCTTTTCCGTCCGGAGCTCTACACGGCCAAGTGAGCGTTAGCTACTTAGAATGGCCCAAATAAAAATAATAAAAGCCCCCTCTAGAATTGCCGTTTATATATGTACATATCTGACCATGATTATTAACACCAAATATGTTTACAAATTACTTTTTAGAAAAACAACGGCCATTATTCTGAGGAGTAACTAATCACTATAGCAATTTCTACAGAGAATGTATACCTTGTGTAACATTTTTGGTAACTGTAAGCAATCTTTCGAAAAGAGCATAACAAATTTTTTTTTTGTAGATTTTAGATTCTATTGTTGGATTTTCTTTAAAATGAATGTACGATTTTTCGCTGTTCTGTGACCGCAAATAGAACTTTTCTCTCAATGAGGCCAGGGACTTCCTCATTCGCCTTTAAATTTGAGAGTATTCCCGGGATGACCAACGTCTAAGCAAGTTGTTTTTATCAAAAGAAACAGTGTTTGACAGTGGTTGTTAAACGTTTGAGTTCGGGACTGATACTCTTCACCAACGTCCATAACAGACAGATAGAGATTTGTCTTTTCGTGAAGAGCAAGCTTCTTCATCTATTTGTGGCGCTACAGTCTGGGGTTGACCTGGGCCTCAACCAAGAAGCCTCTCCAACTAGCGCGATCTCTGGCTAGCTGTCTCCAGTTTCGCACTCCAAGTTGGTTGAGGTCCTTCTCCACTTGGGTGCGCCACCTTAAACGCGGGCGTCCTCTGTTGCGTTGCCCGACAGGTTCGGATTCGAAGCCATGTAACTTTATTCTCAGTTGCTTCAAAGTTTCAGCGATCAACGTCATGGCAATCAAACGACATGGAAGATTTGCTATTGGCATTTCAAATATAGAAGATTTGCACTTATTGGAATTTACAATGTCAGAACCCCATGTTCAACTTGAGAAGAAACGGGTGAAACAAGGAAACTCGAAAAACAGCCAGGGCCTCAGGCAACAAGTCTCTTCAGCCGCACGCCAAGTAGGCTCCACTAGTGCGCCATTTCGTGGGCATTCCCTATTGCGTTGTCCCATTGATTCGACTAAAGACCCCTCCACTTTAAATAACACACATTTGAATTTATTATTTCTCATTTTTCTCATATTTTATTTCTTTTAATCCATTGACTTTATATTAATATTTACAGCGGTTTTTTTAGTTTTCTATACCTTTTTTCTGTTTTAGATCTTTTTTGTTGGTTTTAATTTTCTTTTTAGTTCTTCAGTAATAATAATAATATAATAATATAATAATATTCTATATTTATATGCAATACCTAAAAATTAAATTCATTTTTACAGATTATATTATATATATATATATTTATTTGTTTTTTTCTTCATAACATTAAAATATTTTTTGTTTGCTTGTTTGTTTTTTTTCTCCTCTTTTTTGTTTTCTCCTTTCTTTTGTATTTTACCGTTTCTTAATCAATATTTATTTATATATGTATATATAGATCCATTTTGTATGTTGCTAAATTAAATTAGTTTATTTAATTTAATCCGTTATGAACATTCCTCTTTTGTTTTTTGTTTTTTTTTTTTTTGTATTGTTTTCTCTATTTGGATTATTTTGTATGTATATATATATTTATACTTTTTGTATAGCATTTTTTTCTTTGTGTTTTCTATGTCTACAATTTTCATTAAATTATCTTTTCTTTCATCATTTTCTTTAACTATATTACCTCCTTTATTTTTGTTTTGTTTTTTCCTCTCTTCTTTTGTTATTTGCTATTCAAATGGGTTTTTTTGTTTGTTCCTTTTTTCTCTTGATAAAAAGTCATCTGTATACACAATAATTTGTTATTTCTAGTCATTGTTTCTTAATTTTGGGTGTACGTAAAATTAAACGCAATAGAAATGGGAGTGAACTGAAAAACACAACGTTTTCCTTTCGTTTTCATCGTTTTTGGGGGACAAAAACAATATGAAGTTTTCAATAGTAGTAGTAGTGGTAGTAGTAGTAGTAGTCGTGGTATTGATTGGTAGTAGTGCTTGGGAACCAAGGAAGTTTAACAAAAACTAAACAATTAACTTAAACCTTAAATACTTAAAAAACAAAAAAAGAAATTAAACTGTACAACGTTAAAATTATCTCTTATAATTATTCTTCTTTTTTTCTATACATTTTCATTCAAACTCGATTGATCTTCTCTTTTCATTCAATTCAAATAAAACAAAACATTGCTCTCTCCGAAGGGAGTGAGCAACTATTTTCTCTTTCCTTCTTTAAATTTACAAAAAAAAAAAAAGATTCTGATGAATATCAGACGAGATTGAAAGCGTGTCTGTTTTCTAACTTTTCACAGTGATTCATTCAATTCAGATATCAAGTCTATCGTGATTCCTATGTGTGCACACAACTGGGAAGAAGTGAAATGTGACCGGAAACATTGGCAGTGCTAAGGTGATTACAAAACAAATCTCTCTTTTGGTGTTGAAGAATTAATTTTAACTGTACACGATGTGGGCACTTTGGCATCGAAAACTGAAGATATGCGATTTCTACAAGTAACGTGGCGACTGTTGTGTAGGAGAAGACAACTCAGGTGCGGTGTCTCATTATCATATCTAAGGCAATTGGTATTGATTCGCTAATAACAATCATCTTAAAGAGATAATAAACATCGACACCAAGACTGGATGAACAGTAGCAAGGGAAAACAAGGAAATGCGATTGTGCTGGCTAACTAGCGACTATTTCCTCGTCTTTCCCTGCTACTGTCATTTCGGTCTTTGAAGGATCATTCTCCACTGTGGCCAGGGGCCAACGAAAAGGAAGGCTGAGAACTTAAGAGAAAGTCGAAATATCGAAAAAAAAATAGCAAACCTAACATAACATATTCTGTTCCAAGGATTTTTTTTCTGGAAGCACAAAACCAAGTGAAATAGGCCATCACAGCGAAACGGAGGATGAACCATTTCAGATGAGTTTGCTAATAAATCAACACAAAACCATCAGACAGCATTGAACGATCTCACTATTAAAAGCTAAAAAAGAGCACAATTTTTTTCGTTTTCGTTTCTTTACAAAAAATTACAATGATACCAAAAAAGCGAAACAAAAATAACTCAAAAAAACAAACAATTTTTCCTTAAGAATGAAAAGTTTGAAAAAAGCTTTTTATACCCCCCCTCCTCCGTTTCTCTCTCTCTCTCTCTTCATCTCTCCTCCTCACACTTTTAGAAAGCTAATTTAACTTTTCATATTTACACATTTCACATATCTTTTTGCTCATACTTCCACAGTTCTTTTTCTTTTCGTTTTCAATTTGTTTGTTTTATTCTCATTTTAATTACAGTAAAAAAATAAAATTATATTCAAACTTAAAAATGAAAAAAAAATGATTTGTAAAAAAGAGAACATACATTTTGTTTTTGTTTTATATATATATATATTTATAAGTTAAGGGCGGGGAAGAAGGAATAGTGGATAACATTTATACATATTCAAATATTGAGATCAAATTAAAAAAGAAAACTTTTATATTGTATCGCGTTTTTTTGCTTCTTGTTTGTTTTTTATTTTTGTTAACCTATGTTGTTATTAAAAAAAAAACAGAAAGAAAAACGTTTCGATAGAAAAAATAACTTATCGCTTTTCACTTTGTTCCAAATCCAAATTAACATTTTTTTTCTTCTCTCAGTTTCAAATACAAAAAGAATTTGATTTTTGTTTTAAGTTAAATACATTTTTATCATAGTCGTATTTGTGTGTGTTTTGTTACTTTTTACAGTTTTTTTCAATAATTTTTGTATTTCTATATACTTTTTTATGCATAGCTAACTAGTTTTGTTTGTTATTTATCATATTTATATGCTCCTCTTATTTGTGTGTTTTGCTTAAATTACAAGTTCTTCTTCTTTCTTAACTGGTTTTGTATTTTGTTTTTTTTTTTTTGTTTTCTACTAATTCGTCTAAGTCTAGCGTATTTGGTGTTCGAGTGCATTCGTCCTAGTTAATTGTATTCTCTTTTGATGGTGTTTTTGTTTCTTCTTCTTCGACTTTTTGTTTGACATTTACATAGGATGTGTGGTTATGATCGCATCTGCGTCTGCAGGTGATATTGAATGTACCGGTTTACTGTAATTACAGTCGTCAATCTGTCAGAGTTTGTGGAACACTTGACTTCAGAGTCAATTGTGTTCCGAGTGTTCAGGTCAAGTCGATGCAGCCGCCTTGATTTGATTGGGATTATACAGTTGCGATGACAATCAGTAGATGAGCGATTTCGGCAACTCGATTTTTCAGATCCGGTGCTGCACGCTCTAGGTTCTCGTTAGCAAAGTCACACGATGGAAAGATGTGAACTACGTAGGCGGCTTGTTCGCCACCGGGCATGGGGATATTTACAATTCCGGCTGCCATTTTCTGTTGTAGGTATGTGATGAATCCGGTTTGTAGGTTGCGCGACTGCTGCAGAACGTCTGCATGGTCGCGACCACATGGGAGCGCCAGTAGCATGCAATGCTCGTTTTCATACTAAAAAAAAAGATAAACACAAATATATTACCTACTTGTCGTCACCTGACTCTGTGTCACTGTTTGCCTCCAGCGAAATGAAATTGATTAACAGAAAAAAACGTAACTAACCTGCATTTTCTTAGCAACTCCCTCCAATTGAGTTTGCTCCAGTCGCATACGCTGCGCAATGCGTAACGGCGGTGTACTGCCATCGCTATTGCAAGGCAACGAAGCCCTTGCGACCAATGGATTACCAAAGACAAAGTGCATCTGCACAGCAGCTTGATCCGTCTTCAGTGCGAGCAAACCCTGCCACATCACTGGATACCTTTGCAAGAGTGTCAGTAATGAGTCCGGTTGCGGTGGTGGCACTTGACTGGCGTGCGGAGGCGTAGCGACTTGAATGCTACGACCAGTTGGTGTTGGCATTGCGGGTACAAGACTATCGTGGCTCGGCATACTTGTGTGACCTGTGCGCAAAGGGAACCTTCTAGAATCCATTTCAATGTTGAACTCATAGCTGATCTTACCAGGTATGGAAATTCTTTCTTTCTCTCGCAGATCACGTTCACGTTGATCCCTAGCCTCACGTTCACGTTGTTCGCGTTCCCGTTGGTCCCGTTCACGCTCACGCTCTCGTTCGCGTTCACGATCGAACACCTTCGGGTGCAGGTGCGAGAGGTTCGTTGGTCCAGCGGCTTGTGCAACATAACCAGATGGTGCGGGCGCCACAACGCTATGCGGCGGTGGTCGATGAGCTGGTGGAGGCTCAGCAGCAAGCTGACGTACAGGTTCGTAGAAACGTCCGGCGACTTCGGAAAAGTGTGGATGCGGAATGCGGGTATTGTGCGCATACACTTGGGCAACTTGAGGTGAATCTAGACGAGATAAATTAGCTGTCGTTCGCGGGTAGACGGGAGATAATGTACCTGTTGCCCTGTCCTGAGGACTTTGCAAGCTGTGCGGAACAGCAATTGTTCTGGGCACACTGCCCGATCTACGCAATTCCAGTGGTGGACTTGCACCAATCGTTTCCTCTAATTCATCCTTTTGATCTGTGGCACCAGGCAGCAGAGGGGATCTAAGGGGAAATAATAATGACATTTTGTAAGAAAAATTGTACTAGAATAAAGATGTAAACTCACCTTGCAATGAACGGAATTCTCGCGGATGCTAGTTCCTGGGGACGGAAATATTGCTGATACATTATAATGTGATCACGTGTCACTCCTCTTATCGCTCCAGCAGGGTATGTTCCTTCACCCTAAAACGAAAACAGAAAACAAATCATTGTAGACGCGATTGTGTGAGACTGACAAACAACAACAGTCACTAATACTCGGGTACTCGGTGTATAGAAAGAACATAAATTACTTTGAGGTTTCATTCAAAAATAGATCAACTTAAATTAATTGGATGCAAAGCAGTAATCTCTTCTATCGATCACGAGTACAGATAGACATACTTCGGCACTGGCCGACTAGTAGCAGCACAAGAGGGCGCTGACAATATATCTCTTACTTTAAGTAATGAAGATCTAGCTCACAGGATGTTGGAAGATTTCAGAACAGAAACAGAAGAACATGCATTAAATCCTTCAGAAGTACACGCAAGTACACAGAACAAATCGAATACTTCTCTCATGCATGGACGGAAAGGTCAGAATTTAATTTTAAAGTAGATGCAACACTACGATCTACTTGTGCACAGACATCGATCTGGATTGGTCAACTCAACTCAAATTCAAAGTCTCGGGGTTTAATTTACCTCTACTAAACAAACAAAACAAAAGAAAGGGGGGAAATGAAACACAACTCAAAATCAAACAGCACACACACAACAAAAGGTGGGTAGGTATCTAATCTATGAAGCATGGAATTCTTGATTAGTGACTTTACCGGTGTCATTGGCGTTGCCTGCTGATGTGCAGGCGGTGGGCTTTGAGCGCGCGTCGTACTATAATTTCCGATTTCGTGCTGCATCCACGGTTTGTTAATGAGGGGGGAGGAAAATATTTGAATGTTTAGTAATCAAGCATCACATGGTTAAACGAAGAAATATTTGCAAAGAAAAAATCTGAGTTTTTTTTCGATTGGGTTTACTTACAATGTTCGCTTCGAAAGCAGGAACCGGGAGACCGGGCTGCAACAAGAGTCTGGACTGACCCTGCGGGCTGATGGGTGGCACCGTTGCACGAAGGCTACTCGCACCTGGAAGCAGAAAAGGATGATCGGTTAGTTGAAGAAAACCGCGACGAATCATTCGCTTGCACTTACCGGTAACAACTGGCTGCTGACTGGCATGGTGAGCCTGTTTGAGCGGTGGGCTGGCCACAGCGCCAGTCATTATTTGCGGCGCCTGGAGACCTATGACCGCCTTGCCAGTCGGGGGCACTACCTGCTGCTGGTGAGCTGGCTTAGCCTGAAGCAGAGTAGCACCGGTTGGCTGATGTAGATGCGGCGACTGATGGGCATGGGTCATGATGTGCTGAGAGCCTGCTATTATGTTTGTACCAGCGTTGTTTCCGCCACTCACGCCGCTCACTGCTTGACTGGTGAGCACCAAGGGCTGTGGTTGTATTGGCGCTTGCTGTTTCACCGACAGATGGTGCTGCTGTTGCTGTTGCTGCTGCTGTTGTTGCTGAGATGGAATTTGCTGGATCAAGTGGTGTTGCTGCTGTTGGGCCGGTTGTTTTATGATCTGCTGGTGTGTGACCACAGGCAAACCAGGCATAGTCGGTTTCTGCGGCTGAGCTTGCTGGCCGTGCAGGTGGGCATGAGGTATGGGCACCTGTATGGTCGTTGGGTGCTGCTGCTGCTTGCCGACAGTCTGAATCGTCGACTGCTGCTGGATGATCTTTCCACCTTGCACGATCTGCTGCGTTTGTGGTGCGCCGTATGCCAAGTTCTGCGTCTGTTGTTGTTGTTGCGGCAACTGTTTGCTGTGCATCACGACAGGCTGGTGCTGTTGGTGCTGCGGATGATGCTGCTGGTGCGGCGGAGCCTTCGATGTGACCACATGCACAATTTGTGAACCCTGCTGTGGATGCAGAGGATGATGCGATTGCTGCTGCTGGTTCGGGAATGACGTATGCAATTGCGGATGTTGCTGCTGCTGCTGCGACTGTGGCGCTGTTTGCTTGATCACAATGCTCTGCTGTATTCTTGGCGAATGCACTGTTCCATGGGGTGAGTGAGCAGGAGGAATGTTCACAACCAAGTTCGGATGGGTTGCCGACGAACCTCCTGTCGATTGGGACTGCAGTCCGCTAGTAACAGCTGCATGCTGCAAGATGCGCGACACTATGCTCGGCTGGATGACATGGTTTGGATTGGTCACCACAATGTGCTGCTGTGGAACGATATGCGACTGAGACTGCTGCGGGTTGTTCGGTCCCATTTTTACTACGCCTTGGCTCATGATAGTCTGCTGCTGTGGTTGTTGCGACTGGTGCTGGATTTGGTGTTGATGCTGCTGCAATTGCTGTTGTTGTTGGTGGTGTTGTTGCTGTTGCTGCTGCTGCTGTTGTTGTTGTTGTTGTTGCTGCTGTTGTTGTTGCTGTTGCTGCTGCTTTTGACTGTTCAATACATGAGCCTTCAAAGTTGTTGGCCTTACTGAAGTCAGTTGCGGTTGCAACGGTTGTTGTGCTTGTTGGACAATAATTGGTTGTGGCTTGGATATTTGTTGATGTTGCTGTTGTTGTTGTTGCTGCTGCTGTTGTTGTTGTTGCTGCTGCTGCTGTTGTTGTTGCTGCTGTTGTTGCTGTTGTTGTTGCTGATGCTGTTGTTGTTGTTGCTGCTGTTGTTGGTGCTGCTTTTGCTGTTGCTGCATCTGCTGCTGTTGTTGTTGTTGTTGTTGCTGCTGCTGCTGCTGCTGAAGCTGGTGTTGTTGCTGTTGCTGCTGCGGAAGCTGTTGTTGCTGCTTCTGCTGCATCTGCTGGGACTGCACACTCGGTGGCGGGGCCGCATTCACCTTTGACGCTTGTGAAATCTGAATATTTGTCGGCCCCACCATTGGCTGTGCACTAGTCGACTTGACAACAACGCTCATTGGCTGCGAGTTGCTCACAGTTATTGAAGGCTGCTGTCCCACTGACTCCAACACGCTCTTAGTCGGCAGATGACTTGTCACCGGCGTGGTAACACTGGATATGATTGCTGGCGTCAGTTTTGTCACCTCAGCATCCGACTTTTCAGCTTCTTTAATCGAAGATGTACTCATCACTGGCACCGAAGTAACAGTGGGCTTCTTCTCGGGTACGGTCTTAAGCACTCCCTGTGCGGCATTTCCCTTCACAGCTACATACTGCCCGTCTTTGCCTTGGGTCATTACAGTCAGCATGCCGGTGGCTGGGTCTATCAACGTCAGGGACTCGCCGTGTTTACTGCTCGCCACTGAGTTGGTCATAATTGTCTTTGTGTCCGTGGTTTGAGATGTGACAGCAGACGACGTTGCAGTCACCACAGTTACCTTGGTGTGCGTAACTTCTGCGGCATCACTCTTCACAGGAACTTCCTTCTTGTCACAATCAGGCATCTTTTCCGCAGCACCTTCCTCGTCGGTTTGTGGCGACTTGAGTTTCTCGAACTTGTCGTCACTCTCCGAACCCTGCTCGGCACCTTTGCGATCCTTGGATCGTCTTGGGCGACCGGTGGTTGCTGAAAGTTCTGACTGACCTGGTTTCTTTGGCTGGGCAATGCGAACGGACCTCCGTGGCGGTGTTTGGCCACCCTTGGGCGATGTTTGCGCATTCCGGACGACGTCTTCGATAATGTCATCCACCGTGTTCCTGTCCTTCTCCTGGAGACGACGCGACTTCCGCGTGTTGGGCGTCTGGAAGTCCTTCTTTCCGTCTTTCGCATGACCCTCAGGATGGATTGGTTCCGGTGTGCTCGGCGATGCGGGTGGATGGTGCATCGATGGCGGCGATGAAAGATGTGCCGTGTCAAGGGTGAGTGGGTCTTTGTCGGCGGCTGGCTTTACAACAGCTGCAGCAGCTGGTTGACCTGGGCTTTTTATGGTCAAAATCAGCCGTGGACGTTCACCACACACCGATGATGACGTGCCAGATTTGGGCAGCGTCTCCTCACCGGAGTCCTCATGAAACTCGTAGACATCTTGGTCACTGGCTGAGGTTGCGTTGCGTTTCTTTTCAACTGGCGGTTGCTGATGGTGGATCGGAGGCAGGGCCTTAACCGGGGGTCGTCCCTTGCGTCCTCTGGTACTCGGAGTGCCTTTGGCACGCCGTGTCTGAACACCCGCATCTGGGGGTGAAATACCAGCAGGCCCGACGCCCAACTTCTTGCCACCTCTGGCAATGCGGCCTCGCTTGGCTACCGCGCCACGCAGTTGTTTTGCCGTGGCTGACGTGTCTGTTGTCTCACTCTGACTCTCTTCGGTGGTGTCGTCTTCGTCGTCATGAGTGTCCTCACCGGTTCGATCGGTTTCGCTGCTGTCCAGGTTCACCGACGAATTGTGGGACTCTGTCGCCGATGAGGTGTTGGGTGTTGTACTCTCTTTCGGCTGCTCTTCGATCTTGTCTGAGTTTGTGGCCACTGTGGCTGTTGCTAGTGGAGATATTGTATGTGCTGGCGGTGTTGTTGGAACCTCGGCACTGGCTGCTGCCGCCATCTTCTCATCAACCGAGCAAATGGCGTCGACCTTCTTTATGACAGAGTCAATGTTCAGCTCCTTGGCGGACCAGTAGTCGCTGTCTTCCTTGGAATCCTGTTCGATCTCATCCTCCTTGGGCGGTGAGATTTTCGTCAGATTTTCCTCGGTCAGGAGCGACTTCTCTTTCGGCTGTTGGTGCATGGGAGGAACGGCGACCACGACCGTTGGTGTGGGAGGCGTTGAAGCTTGTGTTTTGATTACGGACACATTTTCCTCAACCGGCTTGGGCTCTGTCGGTTTCAATTCTGGAGTTGGCGCTGTCTGTGCCTGCGGCTTTGGTGCTTCAACAGTCTTGGCCGCTTCAGGAGTTACAACAACAGGTGATACAGCGTTTGGAGTATTCGCAGGTTTCGAAGCCGACAGCTCGTCCACATGCAAGTGCGGCATGTGGGGTGCTGTGCTTTTCTGACTCTGCAATTCCGGGTGCGGAATCTTGATCACAGGCTGCTGCATTTGCGGCGGTGTCTGCTGCGCATGTTGTTGCTGCTGCTGCAGAGGCTGTTGATGTTCGGCCTGCTGCTGCTGGGATGCTTGTTCCTGCTGGAATAACGCTGCATTTGTCATCTGCAGTTTTGGCTGGATAATCAGATTTGTGTTGGGCGGCAGTTTGTGGTGATGCTGCTGCGGTTGCTGCACAATTATACTGGGCTGCGTATGCACCTGTGGTTTCACGCCAACAATGGTCTGCGATTGCTGCTGTTGTGGCTGAAGCAAAATCTTCTGCGGCTGCTGTTGCTGCTGCTGGCGAACAATGACAACATGTTGGGGCTGTTGATGTTGCATTACACGTGCGGCAGCATCTTTGCCGCTGCTGTTGCATTGAATGATTGCAGCCGTGTGCGTTGAACTAGACGTTACGCCGCTAGTGGTCGGCACAGCGTTTCGCGTTTGAAGGAGTCTATGCTGCGCTTGCTGCGGAGACTGCTGCTTTTGCTGTTGCGAGTTCTTTTGCTGCGCTTTTTGCAGCTGCATCTGCATCTGCATCAGTTGTTGCTGCTGCTGATGCTGCTGAATGTGCTGATACTGATGTTGCACCAACAACTGCTGCTGGTGCATCATCTGCTGATGGTGCTGCTGCTGCTGTGGAGTGAGCTTCGTCATTTGCTGCAGCACTTGGGGGGACATTCGGTGTTGATTTGGTGAAGGCGACTGTGGGGTCTGCTGTTGTTGTTGCTGTTGTTGACCCGCGGTCACGTAGACACTGCCTCCAAGTGGTGCAATGACTTTGCTGATGACAGCCGACGGAGTCTGCTGCACAAGGTGCTGATGTTGCTCGGCATTTGGCTTCACTACGGGTCCTTGAATGGTCGTCTTTGTGAGTTTGCCCTCTTTGTTGTCTTGCTGCTCAACCGATGGTATAATGCTCGTCGAATTCACTATATTCGAGGTCACCACCGGATGCGAGATAGCCTTGGCAGCAGGCGACATCACAGATGCCACTGAAGTTACCGTCATTCGGCTGAGCGTACTGGTATTGATATTCGGACTACTAGTCTGCGGCGGAACCGAATTTGGTGGCGACATCAGTTGCCTGTGCTGAAGGATCACGTGCGACGGTGGCGTTGGTGAGTTGACGGGGCTCGGTTGCTGACGGATGTTGCTGGCACCACGCTGCTGGATGTTTGGACTCTGTGGCGACGGGACGCGCACGCCGCTGATCGAAGGCGATGGTGGCTGCTGTTGCGTCCGCGGTGAGTGCATCTTCAGGTCAGAAGTCGATCTGGGTGACACCACCACATTGATTGAGGGATGTATGAAGTGCGGTGGTTGTGGATCCGGAATGCTGATGGTTGGCGGCTGAATCGTGTACTGTGGACGAGTAGCCAGCACTGGCGGAGCGGAAACTTTGGGCGATTGTGGCGCTGGAGTTATAGCCGCCAGTGGCTGAATCGTAATTGGAATATTTGGTACGTCAATCTTGAGAACTGATGGCGAATTTGGCGGTTGTGGCTTGGGGGACTGTGGCTGTTGCGAAGGCTGAAGAACAGTCTGCACGGGCTGGACAGCTGGCTGGTCTTTCGTGATTGTTGGCGGCTCAATTTTGGGAGGCAGCGGCTTCTTCGGCTCGTCTGGTTTCGCCTCTTCGGGCACAGTCTTCTTGGTGTCCGTAACTTTCGTGATGACTGACGTTGGCTTTGTTGACGAAGGAACTGCCGGAGTAGCGGTAACTGACTTCTTCGGAGATGCCGGCTCTTTGGAAGGCTCAGCGGTCGGCTTCTTGTCCTTGTGTTGATTGAAGTCAACATCCGGAGTCTTGGCCCTGTCGTCATCCGGAGCTTCTTCGGTGTCGGTGTCAATCTGCAAGTCTTGCTCGGACTGCGGAGTGTCCGCCTTGATGTCGATGTCCTCGTTGCTCAGCGATTGCACGGCCTTCAGCATCTCCTCGGCCTCTTCTTCTGGTATGACCGCGGCAGTGTGTTCCTCATCGACGGTCTGTGAGACGACTTCGTCAATTACGGTCGACTGCAAATCGCACGGGTCATCTGTGAACGAGTAATCTGCGGTGCTCGAATTGCCGAAGCTCTCGCCCAGTAGAGCTGCAACCGCATCTTCGGTTTCTTCTTGCGATATGACCACACGCGACTTCTCTTCGATCTTGTCCATGTGTTTCGAGGAATCTGGTGGACTTTCAATCGGAATCTTGGGCTCAACGTCGACGATGGAATCAATTGCAGACGCAGTGAACTCGGCCGAAATTGACTGCACTGCCGACTCGCTGATTTTCTCATCGAGCTCTCTGTCGAACCCTGGGATGAATTTGTCTGGCTTCTTCTTCAATTCGACTGAGGGGGTGGCAGGCAATGGAGCTGTTGGTGCACTCGCCGGAGGAGGAGGAGGCGGTGGAGTTGTTGTTATCGCCGTGGTGGTGCCGCCCGCACTGGTGTTCGTCAGAGTTGGCGTCTTCGGGATCGGACTTATCAGAGACTTTTCCCTCGTAGGTGACGTCAAGAGAATGTCTGAGGGAGCCTTTGTAAGGGCCGCTGGCAGGTCGTCGTCCAGCAAACAAGGCAGGCTCGGGGAGGGTTTACACATCGCAGACGATTCTTTGACTTCGTCTTCAACGTCAATCGAAAGCCTGCCCGATAACACTGGCGGCACTGATGTGAGAACTGCACCGCCTTGCTGCTGATTGTGATGATGTTCACGTCGTTGGTGGTGACGCTCCTCCTTCGACCGCTTCTTCTTTTTCTTCTTCTCTTTGTTCTTATGATGGTCCTGCTGTTGTTGGTGACTCTCCTTCTTTTCTGTTGTACCAGCAGCAGAGGGACCGACGACTTCCATGCTGTTCTCGTCGGCGTCGGAGAAGCGGAACATGTCTGTCATGTCGCTTCGGTAAGTCGCTGCGGTGGAGGGTGTTGTCTCGTCGGTCATCTTGTTGTCTGAGTCTTCCATCAATTGGGCTTCCAAAGCTCTACCAGCCTCATCCAGATCCACGCTGTTGTCATCCTCCAACTTGGCCGTTGTCGGCGTAGTTACCGGGGTTTGTAGTGCTGCCAGCGCATGTTGATCCCTGGACTTCTCGCGTTCCTTGCGTTTCTTCTCGCGCTTTTCCTTGCGATGGCGCCCGCGCTCGATTTGCGAGGAATTACTGTTCAATGCCTTCTGCTTGTTCTCTTCGTTTTCTTCGACCGTATGCGACTTTGGTGTAAGCGGCTCCTGCTTGTAGGGATTTATAGCGGCCGACACCACCGGACCACACTCCGGCTTTACGTGCACTGACTCCCTGCCCGACAGCTGGGATTCTTCATCGGAAATCGGACCAAAGATGTATTCCATTTTCTCTTCGGTTCGCTTCTGACTCGTTGACAGCGAGTTGAAAGCGGGCGTGCTGACACTGGAGGAAAACCGGGGCAGGTCCGTGCTCTTTGACTTCTTGGATTTCTTAAGGCGATGACGTTCCTCCTTCGAGAGGGTGGACTTGTCGAAGTCCACGCTCCTGAATTTCTCACGTTTCTTCTCCTTCCTGTCCTTGTGCCGCTTCTTCTCGTTCAGAGGCGTTGATGTGGCCGTTGTCGGCGTGACGCTATTCTCCTGCGCTGTCGCCACTACGGCAGAGGTCAGCACTGGAGCGGGCGAAATGATTGTCTCTTCCTTCAGTTTGTCGAAAATGTCAATCACTGTGTTGTTAGCCACCACAGGCTTTTCCAATTTTTCGATCTTTTCAATTTTCTCCGCTCCAGATATGTTAGTGTCGCTATCCAGTGGCAAGGGGGTCTTCTGGCGCTTCTTGCTCTTCTTGTGCTTCTTACGCCCCTCGGGCGAGAAGTGCGAATCAAAGACTGAGTCCTTGCTTTCCAACGCACTGCCGGAGTGGGCATTGTTGTTGTCCGACTCGGTGATCATTTCGAAGACGTCCTTAGTTTCCTTTTTGATTTCGCAGGACAGGGTTGGCGGGGGCAGGACCTCCGGCTTAACCTCGTCCTCGTGAGTCTCCGTCTTGACCTTCTCCAACTTGACTTTGCTCTGGCTGTCCACCTCTTCATCGGTTGTCTGTTCCTTCTTGATCTCAGGCTTGAACGGCCGGTCTGCCGCAATGTCGTTTTCCAACTTCAGCGGCGGCAGGACCTGCTCATCCATGTCCGATGAGTCTGACTCGATTCTCGTTGACCGGGAATTGCGCTTGGATGAGATTTTCTTGCAGGGCGAGCTCTTGATGTACATGCCGTTCTCAGAGCTGTCATCGGCGTCACACAGCTCCTTGAGCCGCTTGCGGTTGAAGCTCATGCGACGCGCGTCTGAGTCCGAGTCCGATATGGCGTTTCCACCACCGGTCGCACTCATTCGCCGAAGGCCGATCGTGCTCTCGTCGGAAGAGGTAATGAAGCCGCCACATCTGTTCGACTTGAAGCCACTGCGGTAGGACTGCTGGCGGTCTTCGAATTCGGAGTCAGAGTCCCCGTCGTAGGAGGTCGACCGCTTCTTCTCTTCGCGCTTCGCTCGACACTGCTTCAGCTGGCTGAATTTCGCCTTGATCTTCTTCTCCTCCTCCTGCTTCTGCATGTTCTTGCAGGACCGCGCCTTCACCTTGTCGTACATGGACACGTAGGGTCCGTCGTCAGGTATATCGAATATGGAATGCTTCTTTGAGGTCGGCGCGTCTGAGTCGGAATCGTTCGAATCGCTCAGCATCAGGCGGTTGGACGGTGTGGTTTTGATGCGATGGGAGGACGACTTCTCGCCGCCACTGTTGCTGCCGCACGATGACGACGGCTTCGGGTGGTGCTGCTGGTGATGGTGATGCGAATGGGAGCCTTCGTCTGAACGCGACGACTTTCGGTCTGGGTGGCGGCTGCCGCCTTCGTGCTGCTCCTTCTTTTCGCGATCGTCGTAATCGCCAACACCACTGCCTCCGCCGATGCTGTGGCGCTTCTTTTCGCGATGCTCGCGTTTGCTCTTGTGCCTTTGGTGATGATGGTGGTGCAGCTGCTGCTGCCTTTGCCGGTCCTCGTCGTCCGATGAAACGGGCCCCCTGTGCTGGGGCGTCTTGGGCGCCACGTTCTCAGACTCAGCCGCGTGATGATTGCTGAATGTGTGTTCATCCGACTTCTCATTCAGGCTGTTCATGGGAGGTTCTTTCTCTTCTTTGAGGTGCTTCTTGAAGGCTTGCATGAGTATCGCGTACTCGGGCAGTTTCGATGTGGCACCAACGCCGAGGCCCTGTTGGTCGCACTTTTTAAATTTCTTCTCCTCGAACCCAGAGTCTTTGCGGTATCTGTGCTCGACAACGGTGGAATCATTCTGGTGCAGGGGCTTGTCGTCGCTGGTGCTTTTGTGCGAAGACGACGAGGACTTGTGATGCTTCTTCGAACTGGGGTCCTTCGAGTCTCGCCGATCGTTTATTTTGTGATTGCTGTTAGGATTATTCGAGGTGTCTGTGGAGGATGTTATGCGTATGCGCTTGGCAGCTTCTTCAACCACATCCATGCTGTCCTGAGAGCTAAGGCGACGTTTTGGTAGACGAATGGGAGAGTTTCGCGACGACTTGCGGCTGCGGTGCTTCTGCCCGTCCGAGGACATGAGGACATCGTCGCCGCTGTTTTCCTTGTTGTTCTTGTCATCGTAATGCTGCATGTGACGAAAGAAACGCTTCTCGAAATCATTCGTGTCATTAAAGGCCAGATCGCTGCTGTCAGCGCGAACGTGATTCTGTCTGTTCTCCTTCTCGTTGTTTTCGTGCGGCGGGGGAGGAGGCAAAGGTGGACACACTGCGGCCTCCTTTGGGACGTCTGGCGGTGGAGCAGGTTCGGATCGGTCGCGTCTTTCTTGTTCCTGACATTTTTGCTGCTGTTCACGATAGGAACGTTCCTGCTCTTCGCGGCGTTCACGGTCCCTTCGCTCCTTCTCTTCCCGCTCCTTCTGCTCTCTCTCCTTCTGCTCGCGTTCTTGCTTCTCGCGTCGTTCACGCTCCTCACGCTCTTTCTCTTTGCGTTCGGCTTCTTCGCGCTCTCGACGCTCTCGCTCTTTTCGTTCCTTCTCCTCTCGCTCGCGCTGTTCTTCGCGTTCCTTACGCTCTTTCTCCTCGCGCTCCTTCTCTTCGCGTTCACGCTGCTTCTTGAGCTCCTTTTCCCTGCGCTCCTTTTCCTTTTGCTGATGCTTCTCCTTTTCCTTCTCCAGACGCTCACGCTCCTGGCGCTGCTCTTTCTCCTTCTCCTCCTGCAGACTTTTCTGATGTTCCTTATCGCTTTCCGATGTGGCTGCCAGAGATGTCCCCGTCGCTTCGTCTGTCGACGCCGAGGACGCCGACGCCGACGCGGACGACAACTGCTTTCTTCTGTCAGCCGAGTCACTTTTTGATTTTTCACTTTTGATCGACGATTTCTTATCACTGCTGCTGATGTCGCTGCGATGATTGTGCTTGTAACTTCTGTCGCTTTTTTCACAGCCTTTTCTGCTTGTCGGCGCCGTCGAGTGCTTGCTCTTTGGCGCTGAATCGTCATCGACTGAGGACTGATGCTGGTGCTTTTGACTGGGCAACGTCACAGACGATGACGACGGGTTATTCGTATGGGAGGAACTGCTACCGGTCGTGGTTTTTATTGTACCAACATTGGTGCTGCCTGGAACTGATGCCGACTTGACCAGAACTCGTGAAGAGGGTACAGTTGAGTGGTTAACAGCGGGTGCTGGCGTGGACGCAGTCGCCGCTGCTACCGCCGCCGCCGCTATCGGTGTCATCTTCTCACCAGGCACACTTAAGCTTTTGGTTATTGAATTAGTCTTTGGTTTGGGTGCCGTTGGTTCGATGGCCAGCGGCTTGCTGCTGCTTCCACCGTGTTCCGTGCTATTTGGCGATGCACCACTAGCCGGACAGACCAAAGGCGGATGACTGGGAAATGGATACTGTAGTCCTTTCGCAGGTTGCGGCGTCAGAACTGCTGCCTTTCCATCGGTTGATGACACCAGTTTGCTGCCGTTCGTGGTGCTAGTCCCGCTGACAACAGGCGAAGGTGACGGACTGTTGTAAGGCGACATAGAACCCTGTGGACTGTTCATGGGCGACGAGTTACTCAGCCGTTGCAGCATCGCTGCTGCCGCTGGTGGTCCACTGGGCGTTGCCGGAACCACTTTATTCAACGTGATGCAGCCGACCACTGGTGTTTTCGTCGCAGCCAAATTCGGCAGCGCTGGCGACGTGGACGCCGCCATCACTGTCTTCGACAAATGCGCGATGTCAGCGGGCTCGTACTTGTCGTTTATGTTCCTCAAGCGCTGCAGATCATCGTCGAATATCGACTTCTTGGCTAGAACAGATTTCAATATGTCCGATGGTTTCATCACTTTCACATCGATGTCGAAGAACTTGTGCCGCGACGTCGAAAACGGAGAACTGTTGCCGATATTGCTATGATGCGAGAAGTTGTGGGACGTATGCTGCGGCTGATGTGAGGCACAATCTGCAGATGAGGTCGATGAGGGTGTTGTCGAAGCTGCAACCGAGTTTAGTTGGTTCAAGCGGGACGTTAGACCACTGCTTCCACCATTCCATTTCTCGTACAGTTCATCCAGCGATCGTATACGTTCCTCCAACGTTGGACTTGTACTCTGACGAACGCCCACATCGGAATCACTTGAATTGCTACTCAGCGATCGCGATCGCAACGAATTTGCCAGTGTCAGGTCCGCATGATGCGATTGCGTCAGATGGTGGCTGTTGCTACTGTTATTATTATTATGATGATGGTGGTGGTGGTGGTGATGATGCGGATGATGGTGTTGCGCCGCAGATGAGGACGCCGCCGACGCGGATAATCTTGGGCCGCCAAAGTTCATTGAAGCTGGCGGACTCGATAGCGTATTACTAAGACTAGAATGACTACAGCTACTGTTTGACAGTAACGCAGACGCCGAAGTTGCAGAAGAAGAAGAACTTGAATTTATTAAGCTATTACTAGGATTATTATTATTATGATTCACCGCCGCCCCCGCTACCGATGTTGCTCCCGCAATTGAGGATGATGTCGAGGAAGCGTACATTTGATTTGAGGAGGCCATTCGATACTGTTGAAAAAACGGTATACCAAATTTTGGCAGCGGTAGGACCATTGGCTCGTGAGGCCGATCGCGTGGTATTCGTCGCGGTTCACTGGGTACTGGCATTTCTGGTCGTTCGTCGCACAGTGGTGTGCCGGGCCGTGAACCGTCCGCACTTTCGCCACCGGACGCCTCATGTGAATGATGGGAATGTAATTGATGGCCGCGGCCTCTTGAAGTGTGATATTCGTTAGCATCGTTTGGCGTATTTATTGATGATGACGTTCCCACTGCTGTTGTTCCACTTGTCGCCGTTGTTGTTGGTGCTGTTTGTGCTCCACCAAGCACACTGCCAGCAATGAGACTGCAATTGCTGCTGCCCACAACTCTTCGTCGCTTACATGCCATTGATGAATTGTTCATCATTAAACCGGATGAGGATGACGGCGTGGCTGAGGAGGAAGATGTTGAATTTATTGTTGAGTTGTGCGCATGATCGCCGCTACTGCTAGGACGAGCAGCTGCAGCCAACGAGGATAATTCAATGGACGGTCGTCGGCTACTATTGCTGCTATTCGATAGCTGTTGCTGCAGCTGTTGATGATGGTGGTGCAGCAGTGATGGCGGTTGTTGTTGTTGCTGCTGCTGCTGTTGCTGTTGTTGTTGCTGTTGCTGCTGAGGACCGAACTTAAGATTATTGCATTCGGATAATCGTCGGACCTCAACACCACCACATATACTGCTCTTGCGAAGTGGGTGTTGCTGCTGCTGCTGTATAGCTGCTGAACTAATAGTATCAGTGCTTAAAACATCACAGTTAGAATCACCGATCAGTGTCGGCGGTTTTACACTATTACTATTGTTGTTGCTGACGCTGCTGTTAACATCGGTTGAATGCGATTGCGGCTGTAATGAAAAGAAAATAAAACGTTTAGAAGGTTGCATGGCAATTTGCGAAGTAAGTGCAAAAACAATCTATTTACTACAGACTAATTATAAAAAAAAAGTACTAGAAATCAAGATAAACATGCTGGTGAAAATAATTCTACTCAACAGCACCGCTCAACAAAAGGTCTTTCAAATCAATGTGTGAATGAATAAGAGAAAATAAATTTTAAACCATTGCGAAAACTTGAACTGTGGCATCAACAACATCAACATACCTAACATAAAAATGAAGTATTCTTTCAGTATTTACACAACACACAACAAACGTCCATAACTGTATTTATAGAAATAATATTTATACAATGTCGCTTCCAATCAGAGCAACAAAACCAAAGAAAGAGTTGCCACACTAACAGTCGGCAGTTGTTAGTGCATTTTCTGCATTAATTAAAAATTCAACAGAGCGCATAGAGATAATGGCGACAAGAAAAGTTTGTTTTGATCAATCCTTACACTTTTTTGATTTGTGTCTACGAAGCACTGTATAACGGATGAGCTTATAACAGACAGACGACTTGAACGTATCACTGTATGCCGTGCACATTTGTTATTTCCTTTCCAGTTATATGTGTTGGAAAGGGTGCACTAATCAGCGAAGCGCAACCTCGCACTGACAGTTGCAATTGTTCTGTGTTTTGTTAACAACAAATTTTTGTTTTTCCTCAAAGAATATGAACTTCAAAGATCACTTATCTTTCACGAATTCGCGCGCGCCACTAAAGCACACACATCAAAACTTCTCGTCTTTATTTACAGTAACCGTGTAGAAGTAAAGAAAGAACTTTCTCATTTCTCAAATGACATTTTTCGTGTCGTCGGTAATGTGGTGTTGCAATGCAACTTTAAGCATGATGCACATTAAAGAGTTTTTCGAAAAGAATTTCCAAACGAACACACAGTGCAAAAAATAAGGAACTACATTCTAATTGAAATAAGTAATTTTTAATAAGCCGAGAAATGAACATTCTCTCACATTCCAAATTAACATACACAATCTGTTTTCAACTTACCAATCCTGTTAACATGTGATGGTGATTGTGATGATGCGAAGACGACGAATGATCGAACTTCATGCGCTTCTTAGGACTAACTCTTTCATCACCACTGGACGGGCATTCTTCTAGTTGTTCCAGCAGATGGGAACGTTCCTTTTGTAAATTTCGTATATCACCTTTAAGACAAACAGAAAACAAACGAAACAAAATAAATACATCCCTGTTTTTCAGCCAAAATCAATGAATTATTACCTTTTTGCTTTCCAGGACTCTTGTCGCAGCGACGTCGTCCATTATTAGAATTACTAATATCAAGCGCCTCGTTGATGTTGCTACCCACAACACCAACGGTTCCAATAGAGCCACCGGCTCCGCTACCACCATTGCCGCCACCACATAGCCGCGACAGAGGTGATTCTGAACGCTGTTGGTAGCCGCAATGTTGTGCATCATCTTCGTGTGAGGCCGCGGATCCTTGACTATATTCATCGTAATTGCGAAATCTACGTTCAGAGGAATACTCATAGTCGCCGGTGTTATGACGTGAACTTCTCGATCGACCGCCACGAGGTGTTGTGCTTCCTGCTGCTGGCAGAACACCAGCAGCTGCCGCTGACACAACCCCTACCGACGTAATAACACCGCCACTTGCTAGGCTGTTCGATGATGATGCACCACCAACAGTAGCAGCGCCACTACTGACACCAGCTCCTGGTAGCGATGTAGAACCAACCACAGATTGTAAACTACTACTACCCGTCCCACTAGCACAAGTCGATAGTGCTGAAGGATTGCTCGGCGAACAGTTTCCGCTGGCGCTTTGATGGCGGCTGAAAGATGACGCCCGTGATCGCGATGATTGTGAATCGTACCGATTGAAGCGACCGCCAGCTGTAAACACATAAATTCAATTGACTTTTCATCTTCAATCTCTTAAATTTCTTGGTCTTACCTGTAGACAGTTTTTCTAGTTTATCATAGAAGGCCTCCTGGCATTCCCTGGAAGCAAAGTCCACTTGCAGCTTCCGTCCTCGCATTGTTGTACCGCGCATTTCTTTCACAGCCGTTTGCGCATACTGAATCTGATCGAACATCACCAGCGCCAGCTGTCGCAGGCGATCGATGATCACTTTCGACACTGACCCATAACGCGAGAACTGCCCCATGAGATGACTTTCGCTGACATTCTCCGCCACCCCGTCTATCCACACGCAATTCGTAGGCATGGATTTGCCGAATCCCAATTTTATTCGATTGTTGCCTAGGTGTTCACCATCCATTTTACGCATCGCCTTCACCACGGACAGAATGTCCGAGTACTGGCAAAACGCGTACGCATTCATGCCCTGCTTCTTGATGTCAATCTCAATGATTTCACCAAAGCAATCGAATTGTGCTCGCAATTCACTTGCAGTTATGTCCTTCTCGAGATTACCAATGAACAGTGTGCGCGTCGATTTCGGATGATATTCGTCAAGTTCCGCTTCGTACGGCCGGAACTCGTTGTCATCGACATCGTAGCCCTGATAGGGCTCCACCTCGATTTTACAACCGAAAAACAATTTGTCATGTGACACCTCTAAGGCTTTGTCCACATCGTCGGGCTTCTTGAAACACACCAAAGCGTAGCGCTCCGAGTTCTGACCGACCACCTTAACCCATGTCACTTTGCCATGCTTTTTGTACTCGTGGAAGAGACCATCCTTAAGGGATGTATCTGAGGAACGGGCCGGTAAATTTCTAACACGTATTGCGAGCGGTCGATTATCTTCGGAATGCACAACAGGATTACCGCTGCTACCACCACTAGATGTTGACGATGATGAGGTAGCCGTGCTGTTACCTATAAATGCAAATAAACAAAAAGAAAAACAAAATTTAATTATATCCCAACTACAACACAGTGAGGTCACTTACGTTTACCATCGCCTGGCGCTGACACAGCCGATTGAATGTTTCTTGTCCGAGTTGGAGGCTGTTCACTGCCCGACACCGGACTGGACGCGTGTGAATTTGATGACGAGCTATTTGTTGAACTATAACTGCTGGGACTGCGCGAATGCGATCTACTTGACGTTGTACTGCCACCATCACCGCCGTTATTATGATGGCTGTGATTACTGCTTCCACTGCTGTTCCCCCGTTCTACTAAGTGACTACTATGACTACTACTTGTTGTTGCTGTTGTTGCTGCTGCTACTGCTGCTGCTGCTGCTGTTGCTGATGTTGCATTATTAAAGGAGGAGGAGGAGGAGGAGGCGTTTTGGGTAATGTTTGCAACATAACCACTACTACTCGTATTATTATTATTATTACTAGTGCTGCTGCTATTGGCAGCGATGATTGTACTACCACTACTACTATTACTACTACTTGCGCTACTATTGACGCCCGCCGTTGATGCTGCTACAACAGATGCCGCAAGTGCAGCCGCTGTTACCGCGGGAGATAAATTATTTAGGCTACCGCTGCATGGCGACTCCGAGCCACATCGCGATTTTTTGCTTTTACTTTTAAGCATTTGTATATCATTGTAGCTACTGGTGGCACCACCACCCGTACTGCTACCACAGCTACTACTACTGTTTGTGTCTGGTTGAACAACAGCGCTGGCTACATTGCCATAGACACTTCTTGAGGCGGCGGGTGATTGAGATGACGAGGAACCGGTGGTCAAGGCTGCCGCAGAACTCGCAGAAGTTGTTGGTAGACCGCTGCTGCTGTTGCTGCCATTGCCACCATTCCCTGGACTTGTATCGTACCATGATGATACTCTATGGTGGCCAACTGACGACGGCGATGGTCTGGAATTGAGACAAACAAAAAATAATATTGATTTTCACATTGATTCACTTGAATTGATATCTGCTTTTACATGAAGTTAAACTATTACGATTGAAGGACACATTCATGCGCCAGAGTTTCTTTAAAATATTAAGGACTAAGCTACGAGTTTCAGTAAGACGGCATAAATTGCCATAAATTTGTATGGTTACTCACCTATCAATTATCGGGTTATATGGACCATTTCTGTACAGTCTATCCCTAGTACGACCCCGGCTATCACCAGACGAATGATAATTAATATTTGATCTTCTAATACTATATTGATCTGTGTCAAGAACTGGTCTCGAACTGCGTTCATAGTAGCTACTGCTACGCTGTTCGAAATTCGGTGGTGATACGTCTTCTGTGGACCTGTAAGAAATCAAGTAAATATTACGTAAGTATTATTACACTTGGAAGCGCATTTCTTGTACAAAAATAAGACTTGATCTTAGAATCACCTTTTCATTGAGAAAATTTATGAAAATTCAATGTGTTTGAAGATTGACTTAAATTCTTTCTTAGTGGAATTCGATTGCACTATTAATTTTTCATTATTTGCATGTTTCAAGCGAAACACAATGATTTTGTATTAAGTCTTTATGGGTATTGAAGAATATTTTTGCGGCGGGATGTAGAACACATTAGCAACATTGTTTGCTACTTAGGAGCAGCACATATTTTTTTCTTTGCAATTTTACACATAAAACCTCTTGAGAGATTTTTGATTATCAATGAACAACAAAAAAAAAACCGCGAATAATTTCGAATACACAATGTTTTACACTAAAACACACAAAATTCGTGAATAACCACAGCCAATTTAAACGGAAATAACTTAATTAAATTTGTAGCAATTACTGTACAAAAGCAATATGGCATATATTTTTGATTAATTATAGTAAAAATTAATAAAAGTTAAAGCGCTTGATATTTGTTTTCATTTCGTCCTTAAGCGAAATGTCAACTTCCCGGTTCGAAAATGATGGCGTCCCATGCTTCAGTTGACTATTTTGACAGATGCTATCAATGTAGTAGATTTCTGCGTCGGTACTTGATCATTTCCAAAAATTCAAATACATTACATTTAATGTACTGCTTACACTAATTGAAATTATTTTTTTCGCATTTATCTAATAAATGATGACAATTGCAACTATATTTTGAAGTAAACTTGGAAATTTACTTTAATAGCATTTTTAGACAACAAGGAGGAGGAACATATTTCATATTCATCCGATCCTTTCAACTTATCACCGAAAAATAAGGCATATGAGAGCATTGACTTGTTTGTACTCATCTAACGAAGGAATATGGTTGTTGCGAATTTTTACAACAAACATTTTCGTGAAGTGCTCAGAAAATATAAAGATACACATTTTTTTGTTTTATTGAGGTATCAAACAACAAGCGAAAATTTTCAAGGAAAATCTCTGATACCTACTCGTATAATAAATGGTACATATATACAAATATTAGAGACAGACGTCTACCTCAATTACACACAAATCAATTGCATGAAGCAACGCATTACCTTTAAACATTAAAACACGAAAGAGACAGGAGATTAACAAGTAAGCAAACTATTACCTGGATCTTAGGGTACCGAGTACCATAGACACACCTTTGTTTTTGCTATTGCCTGGATCATTTATTTCCTCGTTTCCAGCAAAAGACGTAAGAGATATTTTATTGAATATTGCAGTCGGAATAATGCAGGAAAAGCATTTGTTTACGAATACCCTCTCGGTACGTCTGAATGAATCGGGCACAATTACATCCACAAATCTGTTCATAATAGAGGGGTGCCTGGTAAAATATTAACAATTCCTTTCAATCGTTTACGATCACGATTACCTACCCTCTTGTCCCGTTTACCCTCTTTCGTAACGAGCAAAATATAATGTATGCATAAACTCTTTCCAAGTGACGTCGGAAAATATTTTTACCATCAATGAAATTAAATCAGTGATCTGTCAGGCATGCCTACCTATTTCTCAACAAAACTGAACCATCAAAGGAGGCTTTCTAATCTAAATGTGCATTCGCACACGGAATCACTTTATATGACATTAACAGCACATTTTTAAATTTTACCATTTGCAAATAGAGATGGCAGAGACAATTTAAAAAGAAGAAATAGCAATTAAAGTCACACGTCCACAGCATATTCGTTCGTACATACGTGCACACATTTCCCATACATATGCATCTGTGCATGTAGGGGTTTACAAAGTGAATGACTTCGTTAATGATGTCAAGTTGACTTTGTTTTAGTTTTTTTTTTCTTCTTTACTTAAAGTCTATGGCGATATTTTCTTTATTCTGTGCTTTGTGCAGTTTTTCTTGGGCTTCACCAGCAGTTCATACACGTACATAAATCGTTTAGAGGTTGTAAGTGAGTACAATGAGTCTTCTAATTGAATGTTAATATTTACGATCTGTTTGATTGTGTACATACATATGGGTATACAATTATTTTGATACAGAAATGTGTGAAGACATGTAGCGACGAGTGCACTATGCAAATCGGGTGCAATGTCTGTTTTCAGGGTACGCATTAGAGATATGAAATGACCTCCTTAACAGTATGGAATCTGATTTGAAAAAAGGTTATTTTTTCAAGATTTTGTAAATATCTAAGGTAGAACAATTACGTAAGAGATAAAAGATATTTTAACAAATCTAGGAAAACTAATGTCATCCCGATAGCCATTTGCGGGACAAGCCTGATGTACCTTGAAGACTCACATTTTCTGTTCGACTAGTTTTTACAAAAAGAACACACCTAAAGGCCCATCATCATCTGACTGAGGTAAGCTTAAGTTCACGTTAGATCAGGAGGAAAAGTCAACAGAAAATGGTGGTCAAATTTCAAAGTGTCAACATTTCTTCTGTAAATTTTAGTAGAATCCCAAGGTGAACTGTCCGTCATTTAACTGAACTTTATGCTGAGTTCATTGACATCATCAAACATTTAAGATACAGTGAACTCAGATATCAACATTTTTTCGAGTCAGACGGAGTTCGACTTAGAGATTTTTTTTGTACACAAATTGAGGAAATTGCCAACATATGTCAAACAAAAATTCGACTTAGGGACTGTATTTTTACATTTTTATTCGGTTCTAGATCCCAGCAAAACAATATTACAATTTGTGCATACAGAATTGACACAATGCACATCCTAAGACTGTCACACTGACAGATGTGAGAAAACCTTCTCAATTGAATTTGTCATTGCCATCGTTGTAAAACAATCAGAACAATGAAACATTGAGTGGTAAAACTTACAAAACGTTCTAATAAAACAAAAGACGTTGATTGACGTCAAGTTAACTTTCAATTGTTCTATGTACACATGAACATTTATGTACGTCAAATATGAGAAAGTACTATGTACAATGTAATGAAAACTCAAGATCCACTTGAAGATCCACACATTTGTTTTTATTCAATTACAACGTCTCACTAGTGCAATCTGTGACGATCTAAAAATAAAACGAAAACAATCTGTCTTTCAGTGTGTGCTCCGCAGAGTACTTAACCTCAACATTTTAATTTAATTTGCAAAGAAACAGACAAACATTAAGGTTCTACAGCAGCAGATCTCCTCATTTCTGAACGTTGCACATACAGTACATAAGTACAATTCTATAAATTTTTTGTTCTCTTTTTTTGCACACACAAATGCAGCAGGCAAGCAACGCAATGTATAAATGACGAACAGCAGATAAGAAATCTTCAACGCCGCAGTCCCCCACAAGAAAATGAAAAAAAAATCCTAAGTTGAAGGCAGTTTATTTGCAAATGCAACCCGCAAAGTATTCTCACACAACCATCGCAGGCAGCGCCTATTTGCCTCATTCATTTGTCTATCACTGCGTTACGAGCGTTTTTCTAAAACTTTGTGCAAATATTAGCAGAACTTTGTGTATTAATGTACTTATACCATCCAATATTAAATTACCAAACTGAGCTCATATTCTAAGCCATTCTCACATGGCAGTAATGTGAAACCTTCAAGCCTATTTAAATTGTAGAATCTCTAGCTACATGTGTTCTACACCAAACCATATGATGATGTTTATTCTCGAACACACTCTCCTCCCCTAGCTGCACATGAACCAATTTCATTGTGAGTACAACTAATAAGTGCTACCAAACCCCACCAACAATCGATTTATTGATGATATTGTATTTGACACATCGCCGATTGGACGATTTTTAGTAGCACGAACAAAGCACTCTCTGTCATAGCAACCGTGAATGGGATTAGAGCATGAATTGTTTTACTTGAAGATCAAAACATCAACAGAGCTATACGTGTGTGTAAGAGCTGAATACAATTGCTTCCACTTGATTGTATTTTTGTATCCAATTCTGCGTTCACCCTGCTCCATGGCAACACCAACAGGAGCAGAAAAATAATAAAAAAAATTGATACCCACCACTGTCAGTGTATCCGTTCAGCAGCAGAAAACTATCTGTGGGAATCCAAAAAGCTCGGCCTACTTTTTCATGCATTTCTTTGTTTTTGCAATTTTTCTTTTTTTTTCTTCTTTAGCATTTTGCTCATTTGAGAACAGAATTTTCTCATTGGTTGCAAATACTTTAGAGTGCATGTGTGTATGTGCCACCATATCTCTGGGTATGTTGCACAACCACGATGCAGTTCTGTTCGGTTGCATGGTGATGCTTAGCCTGCAGGCAATTGAAGCTACAGTAGTGCCGCCGTCGCATGCACACACATGGTTGGTATTGTGTTGAAGCGTACATAAGAGAGATCATGACTTGCTGGGAGCTTATAACGAATTAAACATCTTTAAGTGCATGTGCAACGAAAAAAAAACAACAACAAATACCTAGATGAAAGGTCACGCTGTTGTTGTATTCATTCTAAAATATCACAGTTGGTGGCGAACTTCAAATTTTCTTATTGCAAGTGCTTTACATTTATTAGTTGTGTCTTGGTAGCCGTGGCATGACTTGATTTGCGCGACGAAGACAAAGATTATGACCGTCCGATTGTGAATGAGAAATTCCTCGAAGTCCACCGGTCGTGAGTTTGAAATTTTGATGAACTTTTCGATTATTTCATAGGCAAAGGAGGTCGAGAAATAAATTCATAAGAAGAAAATAAACGCAATCTGCAATCGTTCAGTTATGTGATCGTGGGGGAGAAGGTCTCTTAAAGAGGTTGGATATAAAAAAGACAGATGCATTTAGGCACTTATGAACAAAAACATACACTGGACTCCCCCTAAGTCGAACTTTGACGGAATAACAAAATTAGTTCGAGTTAGAGAGAGTTCTTGAACTCGCTGATCGTGTCAACTACGAGTCTTTAGATAAAAGAGGGATGCCTTCGAAGGTTTTAGCAAGGGAGGTGAAGCTTTTCCTATGTCTCACCTCTCTTGCCAACAAGATGGAAAAGCTTGCTATCGAAATTAGTTCGTGTAAAAGTGCTCTACATAACGGACAGATCACCGAAGTTTGACAGTTACTGCCTGTCAGGAAGGGCAATTAGAAAATATTCGGTCGTAAATTCTATTTTTACTGGTGATAGATGATGCTCTGACTGCCACGGCTACCGCAAGTACAACTGAGAGTATCCAATGGTGATCGTTTGAGTGGCTAAGCCACCTGGATAACATCTGTTTCCTGGCAAGTACCAACAGCGGGACGAACGAGATGTGCAAATCACTGCAAGTGAATGGTTGTATCATCAATTGCAAAAAGATCAAAATCATCCCGCTCAGCACATCAGCCGATTATTCTGTGGCAGACGTCTATTAAGGAGATCACGTAACTATCTGGCAGTTTGTATCGTTCTATAAAGGAACGAATCTGAAATCGAATCTAAACCCGGCAGCCCCTTTGGAATTTTGTCTTCACTAAGGAACTCCAGTCAAATATCACTACACATCAAGTTGACGCTCGGATTCAATGTCAAATCTGTACTGCTGTATGCGTGTGAAATTTGAAAAGTCTTACCTCCATCTGGAGAAGATTGCAGGCGGATGCAAACCGCTGAGTTCAATACATTCTCAAGACAGCAAATCATGTCGGACCAAAAATCAGGCAGCGGAAGTGTCTTTCGATTGACCACACGTTGAGAAGACCAAACGAGACAGCAGTCCTTCAAAGGGAATCCTCAATATTCATAGCGAGTTGTTAGACCAAGAACTGACTGCCCTATGCCACACCCGGACTGGACACGTGATATTTAAACCAAAATATCATAAATGATATGGATCGCGAATAAATTTGGGTAAAAGGTTGTGGAAAAATATTAGATCGAGAAGTCATTAAAATACGACTAGTTCAGATGTCAGAAAGTGTCGGCATGTGCCTATTTATAAAAGTTCGTCTTGTTACACCCTTGTTTTAAAATAAAAACGGAAAATGCATACATATTCGCTGAAAATAATGGCGGTCGGGATAAGGTGCTTTTATCGAAACACTCTAAATGCCTTTCAATTCTTTCAATCAATGTAAATCCTTAAATCTCCCAAAGACACACTTTTAAGTGATAAACAAAAAAAAAACCAATGGAACCCACCTAAAGAGAGAAAGAGTGATAGCGGGTGAAGGAGAGAGCAAGGGAAAAGAGAATCATTGAATATCCTGAGTCCTGACAGTTCAGTTTTAAAGAATCCATTAAATGTGAGAAGAGAAAAAGGAAAAAAATAACTGACAAAACAAGTCCCCATTCCAAAATAAACCAAGCATCACTCCGGCACGAACAACGACCGTCACCACTACCAGAGCCTTACATCAGATGAGAAATCGCGACTCGCAATTTAAACCATCATTTTTCCCCACCTGTCCTCTCCCCAACACACACACACACGCGCTAAGAATTCTGACGCAACCCACAACATTCTGGTAGAGATACCCTGGGTAAGCGACCGTACGCGCATACGTTCAAAGTGCCAAGGATCACACAAAAGCGAAGATAGATAGACAACATCACACAAATGAACGTAAAAAGGGAATAATTCACGTAAAAATCAATTCAGCTATGTACAGGAAAGCCCGGCCCGTGAGAGGCTTTCTTTTTGCCCCTTGCTGTGTGGAGCTGAGTTCATTTCTTCTCGTGGCCGTGTCAGAGACATCAGAACCAGAGGAGTTCTGGTCCTGAGTCCCGGTGCTACTACTATAAAAGTAATGGGATAAAAGTTTTCGAGCACGAGTGTTTTAGTATTTCAGAACCATGTGCCCACCACTCCCTCACGGTGATCCGATTCAAACCCCCAATTGATGAGGGTGGTGGCTGCTGCTATGACGTTCTTCGCACAAATTCATTTCCACTCCCCCGTCGACCCATGGGCTGACGTGAACATGTATTTGTAGTTACTTCCTCCCGTTACTTTGCCCGATTTCCCCTCGGCAAGCACATAGCAGCTCCCATACATGCACACAGCCGGCCAACCCCTACACCAGCTGTGGATGATCCCCAATTGTGATGTGGAGCAGCTACACCCCTGGTAAGCTCTCAAAACATTACCCCTCCTTACTTGTTTTTTTCCCATTCATTTTCTGACTGTCCCATACAGACATACAGGCGTAGATATGTTCACACGCCTGGACGTCGAGAGAGAACAACGTCCTTGTCTGAGGTTATACCAACACATTTGCGCAGTACGAGAAACATGGAAAGGTTCTCAATTTCAGGCACATACCAATCTTCCGCCCTGTGAACTGCTAGAATTTTCCGGGAAATTACGAAAAATGAAGTAAACGAGGAAATTCGATATTATTCATGAGTAAGCTTTGTTTTTATATACCTACATAGGTTACATGCAGACAATTCTACATCAACAGTGCTCGGCGGGTGTGTTTGTGTGACGTTATTTTGTTTGCGTAGTATCTAGCAGTCATGTGTCATCATCTGTTAAATTGTATTCTGTTCCATATTGTAGAAGGATGGATTCTTATTGTATGACAGGAATGCATTCTCTTCTGGAATTAATTCCTACACAAAGCCTCAGCCCTCGACTGGAGTGGATGAGATCACAAGAGCCTTTTACTCTTTTCTCGCTTTATCATCCTTATCAGGTCGATTAAGTGATTTATAATTTATCGTTGAATCTTGGATGAATAAAGAAAACGAATTGCATTTCAAATTAAAGTGAGAGATACTATTTGGAGGTGTTGTTTCTTTTGGATATCTCGTTGGTACGCAATTTTTTGCAATTTTCTGCTCAAGTGTTGCAAAAGATTAAGCCCTTTCCATGGTTTCACAACGATGAGTCAGTAGTTGCGACATACCACACCCTGTCTTTTTTTGGTTTGTTCCACCTTTTTGGATGAATATTATGTTTTTCACAGTTTGGCTAAGGGTAAAATGTCAATAGGTACATAATTCATTAATTCAAACATTTTAAAACAAAAAAAGTCAAATTTGGCATCACCTGGGCGAAAATCTTTTGACATCTGCATTCCTAGTGTTCTCAAATGTCGGTAAAACAGTTTTAGGTGGTGTTCGGAATAATTGTTTTTTTCAGTAGCTTAGTAAATGTAAATATAGCAATGATTAAATTACTATTTCGGGGTGATATTTAAAACGGCTTTAATGTTTCTAGACTTACAACATGTGGTCGTAGCTTATAGGTCAGGATAGACTGTCATAAGAAGTATTGCATAGATCGAAGTTCTGTTAGGTTCATACCTATTTTTTTATTTTATAATAAAATTTGAAAAGGTCCTACAATTTTAATAAAAATTTGACATCAAATGACAGGGGAATGTGCATTCAGTTTTTTTTTTCAGATTTTTTCCGATCTCGGGTGCACAATTCTAGTACAATTATCGTACTTTGACAAAGGATACGCTGGATTGCAATGTTGAAACACATTCATCCAATTCTTTTGGTTAGAAAATGATAGCTCTTTTTTAATGAATGGAGTTTTCATGACATCATTTTAAATTTTACGATAATTTATTTTACATTAATCTGTCTGAAAGAACATGTGATGCCCTTGAAACATGCGTCGACCACATTTTCCTTAATTCTACGAGGTTTCAGACTCTATTAACTCTGTGGAACGTCTCATAAATAAACTAATTTGTGTATGGTCTCCTGTCGAGAAAGTCACGTTTCAACGCATCTAACCCCAGAAGAGGCAACCAAACCTTTGTGCTTCAGCCGTTAAGCCACACTGAAAGTAATCTTTCAACAATGAAAGTGTTTGAATGATTCCTAATCAAAATATTACCATAGCACTCAGGGATCATGAAAATGCGGCAATTTATGGACAGCGGTAGCAATTTTCTCATGCCACTGTGTGTTAGCACAGCAGAACCTTCTAAGTTCCATTAAATATGGTTTCTTCTTCCAACAGATGGGAACTAGCACATAACTTCATCCACGGATGGAAGCCTCTCCTCCCAAAGCATAAAGTAAGTTTCCGTTCTGTTTTTTTTTCTTCTTCTTTTTTGCCTCTTTCTTCTTATAGAATATAATTTCATCCCTCGGTGAATTCACCATAAATATTTCAAAGAAATTCCACAGGAGCCCCACCAGGAGCATAAAAACAGCCCTCGAACAAAAAAGAAACAAAGCACCATCCCCCACTCAGCGGGGAGACAGTAGGCAAAGGAAAGGGGAGAAAAAAGTCTTTCCACAATCGATGTGTTATGTCAAACCGCGTACGTGATGGTGAAGCGCAAATAGGATCCAACCGAGAAGCAGAGGCAAAAAGGAAAATTGGTAAAGGCTCTCCACAAATACAAACAAACGTGCACACACACAGGCAGTCCTGTAAATTGAATGGATTGCGAGGGTGGTGGCAGTGGGGCCGCTATACATATGTACTCTTGTTTCCACTGCGTACAAGAGGAGCCGGCGGCGCCCTCATTTAACCCGTTCTCGTTCTCGAAAAGGATACAAATGCATGTACTCTCGGAGGTCGTATGAAATTCAGAGGAGCTAGTACAAAAACACACACACACACACACAAGTCCCCAGCCTCCCTCGCAGCAAGCTAACCAAACTAAATTCTCTGGAGAAATTATTTAAAACTTTCGAGTTTCGACCTCTTTCCCAGAGAGAAGGAGGGCACACCGCCGCGAGGGAAGGAGAAGAGAAAACTCTCTTTTGCAGCCCTGGAAAGAAACTGATACCGGCGACCGAGCACGGACCCATCCCCCCTTTGGCAAGAACCATGAATGACACACAGTCCGCGCCCTCTCCGGCTTTGTAGGGTTTTTCCTTTGCTTGTGCCTGTGTGCGTGTGCACAGTAAATGATTATTTGGGTTGAGTAATGCAAATCTCAGGGCTGCTCACAGGAGGAAATAGCGCATCCAATCCAGCCAGCAAAACACAGCGGGGAGCAGCACATGTACACAGTGTGCAGATATTTATCGTACATTGACAGGACGACAATGAAGGGGAGCCCGAGCACTGAGCAGCTGAATCGCCAAGAGAGACAGAGAGCCAACAGTGCGACAGAGAGAGGGAAAGAGAAATTCTGCAATCGCAATGTGGAATGCCAGTGCTTTGGCCATATCCATGTGTCAGGTATTCCACCGGCTTTAAAAACCACCACCGACCCACACCAGGGCGGCCCCATCATCAGGAGGGTTTACAATTTATCGCCGAAATGAGGTCGAAGAAACGGAAAACGAAAGCTTGGGAGAGCAACCCAGCCGAGCCACTGTGCCCTGTGGGGTGTGTGCTGTGTACTCTGAGTGCTCTCTGTATCTCTCTGACCGCCCGCAAATGTTGGGCGGAAAGGAAGAATGCAGAAAAGTGTAAGTGCACACATACAATAAATTTTGCCGAGTGCCTGTGTGCGGGGGGTGGCTGGAGCCCAGCCATGATGCTCATCATCATCATCTTCGTCATCAGCGTTGTCAGAAAGTGGCAGTGGACGACGACGGGCGGTCGATGATACATATTCTGTTGTGAGAGTAACAACGGGCGATGGGAATGTTTTTTGTGTGAAAAAAGGAACGACTTCCCTTTTAGGTGACGCTTGCTGTGTGATGGAGTAGTGGAGGTGGTGGTGTGCTTAGTTATTTCAATCTAGCGCCTGGTTTTATTGAATGTTTGTGTATCCATTGCACGTCCGGTGAGCGACCCTTTTAACCCGGGGTAAGCTGTATCACGAATCACCCTTACACATACACACACATGTAGCCCAACAGGAACTGAACGCTAATGAATGAAACACACAGAATTTGAAGCAACTGGATGCCCTGCAGCCCTGGACTTCATCAAAGCTGTCGTGAAATCCAACCACGATGAAAAAAAAATCGAACAACTTTGACAAGCATCCTCCTTTGTGCAGACAATGTTGATGGGCGTAGTAGATGTGTAGCTGCCTTCCCCGAACATGTAAGCGCACATATTGAATTCTAGAGCAGAAGATACGAATTTATCTTGTTGATGTAATGGCGGTTGAATTGCTGGAGGGACAATAAACTTAGACATTACACGAATGGCTTGTCGTTGAGTTTATTTGCGGTTGTCAGGAGGCCGCGCCGCGTCTTTTCGGTTCACTAAGCAGAATGGGAATGATTTATGAAAATTGCGATTCGATGTGATATTGTCTTGATTGGTAATTCTTCGCGTAAGCAAGGAATTTCCATCAGAAAAGATATAAACGCTTTTAGATGAGATATGGGGATAGATGAGTGGAGGTGCACGGTAATGGGGACCAATCCTTTCGCGAACGTGGATAGAAAAAGCTGAGAAGCAAACTTTTGGTAATGCAACGGTCTGTAATGTTGTTGAAATCATAAAGGTGATGAAGTCTGTGCCTGAGGCTCCAGCATACAGAACGTAAAGAGACTTAAGTGAACTTAACCCATCGAGTGCATATACATACATGAATGTCATAGTTTCGTTAAGTTTCGTTAAATTGTTCCAACTAAGTGCGAGCGAAATCCATCACTGTCTGCGATGTACGTGGTTACATCACTTGAGTTCCCAAAAGCAATTATGAGCAATTTGAAATTATAGTTATGTTTTTGGCTACCTTTCGTTAAGTTCAAGAGGCCTAGTCGTAATGAACGAATTGAGAGTTGCTATTAACTTCGAGCATGATACACTGCGACGCTGAAGTTCATTGCTAAAAATAAGGTGAGGCAACTTAACACAAGAATAACACAGTTTCGTTAAGTTTCGTTCAATTGTTCCATATTTAAGTGGAAGCGAAATCCATCACTGTCCACGTACGTAAACGAAAGAAGATTTTGCAAATCTGCGCGCGTTCTTAGAACCATTTATGGACACATTGAAATTGTACGATGCTTCAAGCTAATTTTCGTTTAGTTCTTACAAAACTTTACATTTAATTAAGCCAATTATGGTTTGGGCGTTGAAGATTATCTCTTAAATGCAAAGGAAATTGAGGACTTTCGTAATAACTCCTGTTCATGGCACGAACAGAAACGAGCAGCATGAAAAAGCCCTAGGACGAGCTCATTTTTCCCTTCCCAAGTTACATAACACTTCCAGCTCCATGCACAGACACATTCACACAAGACATTGTCACATGTCTCAACGTCGAAGGACGGAAGACGAATGCCTCTCGATTTTCACCACCTACATGCCACCCTGCACTCTCCCTCACTCTCTCTCTATTCAGCATTCCATCTGAGTTAAATTTAATTCAATTTCTATGGTACTGTTGCTTGGTGGCCGGTCATATATCATCAGCAGCCTCTGTCGCCCGGTCGTTTCTCTCAGCTGCAGTCGACGGTCGTTACCGTGCCGCTTGTTGTAGGACCTCTTATCCTCATAATCACCATCATCAGGCAGTACATTGTGCCACAGTGCCTTGACGCTGGTTGGGGTCCTTTGAAAGTGAGATATTCGATTTGTGCTTGTATGTGAGGACGAGAGAGACCAAGCACATTTTGTGATGTCACACCCTTCAGCAATACACCACTACCACCCAACCACCTTCATTCTTCGCAATCATCACATCCTAACTGTGTACAACACATCGCGTAGTCCTCCTTTCTCAAAGTGGCAGTCCTCGATTTGGTTTGAGGAAAATGTATTATTGTTGTTGTGACTTGATTAAATTTCCCTAGAAAATATCGATCCGAAAATCAATTCTAATTACATGCCGAAAGGATGAAGTCGGTGGTTTGGGGGTCGGTTTAGGTTTACGTGTGGTTGTTTTTGCCCAATTCATGGAGCGAATGAGAGACGTGTTACGTGCACTTTCTGAGAGGACCGTCGGTTGAGATGTGGTGTAATGTGGTGTTACGTTATACGATTGCAACAGTGTACGAGCAACGGAAATAGAGTGCCAGGAGAATGAAATGGCACTATTTTTAATTATTTCTTGCTTATTTTCTGTCCTGTCTCTAACGTATCTCCCGTCAATTACGTTCCAGTGAAGTGAATAAGGTCGATTCAATTTGTTAGCGATCATTACTGGAATGGAAAGAGGATTGTGGTGGTGACCATTGAGAGTGGTTTAATTTAATCTATAAGACGGGACTGTGTGTCGAATACGTAACATTTTGGAGAAACTGCAACAATAGGAGACTTCTCGAATAAAGTGCTTGCACACAATGTAGCTTAAAGGGAAAAAAAACCTTATTTAAGCGAGAGTACTGCTTACTTCAGCATCTTTAAAAAATGTGTGCTTGTGCCGTACTACTTTTAAGAAGTCCTTAAACTTTAAAGCTCACATTCACTGACAGTTTCCACGGGGATGCGAGCTACTGAAGGTCTTTCAATGTGTACACCATGTGATAACAACTTCCTTTGAGTCCAAAATTGAATAAAAAAATGAAAAAACAAAAATGTGGTACGATTTTGCAGATTGGATTACATTTCACATCAAAAATATGAAATTCAACCTTCATCTCCACTCAGTCTTTGTGCTCACTTCATAAAGATCCAATCGGGCACACCCTCTACTGCGTCAATGCAGGTTGCTTTCTTTTTGCTTTCCTCGTTCAGGTGCGTGTCTGCTGGCCGATTCATTCCTTTCATCTTGTAAATGACCACAAAATTGTGTGAATTCCTGACCAAAGCTTTTATTTCCTTCTTCCTTTGAGCAGGATCTCTTTATACGTTCTTGTCATTCCGAATAAATTTTATTAGGACCTCCTTTATATACACGCTCTCTATGTATATACTCCCATTCGAGGTCTATTGGCAAGAAAATTGCCCACCTTGACAATTTTGTCATTTTCAAATGATAAATGGGATTTTCGACCAAAAAAGGAAAAAAAGCAAAATAGACGCAACCTAAGACGTGGCGAAGACGAATTGGGGAATGGGAAGTGTTCAGAAGATTACTTTGAGGGATTTGTAATGGATGTAATAAAGGTGCTCTTTAGTGGTCGTTTTTTTCGGCATTAATGTTGGGTGTGGCACTAAAAATGGATTCGGAAGAATTGCGTGTCATGAAAAGAGAGAAAACATGTTTTATTCATGAAATTTTAACGCCAATTATAAAAACCGAAAAGTTCTGCCTTTAAACGAAGATTCGTCGATAATGTAGTCCCATCTAATTTGTGGTTAGGATTTTATATCCCTGTTTCAATCGGAACTTGTGATGTGGATTTCAATACGGATTTCGTTTAACATCACGACCGTTCTAAAATTGAGAAGACTTACTGCAAAATAGTGCTCCCACTAGAATTATACGTATCACGAGCAGGCATTGGTTCACATTATCGGACGTCTGCAAACTTTCCGGAGAATATGGTTGTCATTTGCGACAGAGTTGACGAAGAAACAAAACGATCGATTTACAATCATAAATGTGATCTTTTTGCATTGAACCGCAAGGAGAATGACCGAAAACGAATTTCTTGTTAAACATTTGCACCAATTAATCCAGATCAGAATAAATTACAAATTAGTACTCTGAAGTTAAACAAATGTACCCTTGTTGTCCAATCCAAAACCGCTTTCGGGATCTGTCATAAATTAATTCGTCTGTCAAATTTGTAAGCATCTTTTTCTCTTATCATATTTTCTCTTTCAAAATACATTAATACAAGTCCGTTGCATAATGTCATCCCCTACCTCAAAACAACAGAAAAAAAAAATGCCTTGTGACAGAAAACAAAAATTGCAAAACGAAATGCAATTTTTCACAGCAGAGTCGGATGAAGACTTCATCTTCCATACATCCACACGCTGCCTGTTGTCATCTTTCTGACGCCCACGCATCATAAAACACAACCATAACCAAAATGCCATTCAGCGACTATCAAAAAACCTCACATCTACGAGAACCGGACCAAAGTTCATCCGTCATTGCAACCATTTGCTAATTAATGTGTGTTTCTATGTACTTCAATAAAGTAAACAGTTCACAATTGCAAATTAAAAATGCAATTTGCAATAAAAAAAGAAGAAAGAGAACAGATCAACCACAACATTATTGCCGACACAAACTACCAAATGGAAGATGTAAACTGAGACGACTGCGACGACAGACACGATGTTGACGTCTCTCGGAGCAGAGAGAGAAAGAGTGTGTGTGTGGAGTTATTAAAAATGTACGAGGGGGTTGATGACGAATTGAGGATATACACAAAGAGACAGAGAGACGCGATAAAAACCGTAAAACAGAAGATATAATAACGAATTCATGCAGAATAATTGCATTTACTGTACTATTTGTGGGGAGTCAATAAAATGAGCGCATGACTCAGACGGGAGACTAAACATTCAGAGACGACGTCGGTCTTCTTAGACAGTGGAACAGGGTAATGAAATTCAGTGTAAATTATCCGGGACCGTAAGCATTGTCAGTGATATGATTTTTTAATGATCACAAGCAATTTGTTGAGATTTAGCCAACATGTTTTGCGGATCGTAAATGTTTTTTTCCGCACATTAATCGTAGGAAATTAACACAGTCACACATAGAAGGAGATGATCTTCACAACGATTAAATGCCCTTTGCATTCTAGGAACATGTCTTTAATTCTTAAGACTTTAATGTCTTGTTAAACTGTTTGTATTGATGCTGTTAGTAGATGGGGTTTGTTTGGTTATCAACTTGGTAGCAGTGTTTGTAGTGATCGTTTATTTGACAGTTGATTGTTTTTAGTGAAGCCATTGCTTTAATTGCGTGGCTGACTTGAGTTTGATGTGGCGATGTTGCTCAGTGTAGTATTTATTTCAAAGTGTTCGGAGTCAAAGCACATCATGCGTCAAGGGTAGAAACACATTGCACATTGGTTCGTGGATTGCATGGGCTAGGGCGACTATTCCACGTGAGAAACCTAGTTTAACGACAGCTATTGATTTATTATGAAGAAACTGAACTCAGTGAATATTTTATGTTTATTGCTAGTAAAACACACTGAATCCACCCATCGTACGACAAGGAATATCATTGCTTTCCTTCGCCTGCAACACTTAGAAAGTTCTTCTTAGTGCTGCCAGATCTCTTCGCATGCAGATGTCTCTAAACAGAATTTAATTCAATAACAGCGGGCTCGAGGGTGAACTGATGGGTCTTTTTGACGAGACGACTCATGCGGGGGCATTCGTGGACGGAAGAAACAAAATTGTCTCACTTGAGGATCACTCGTTAAACTAACACTAAAACCATGGCAAAGCAGAAACAATACCTCAGCATTCGACAAAATTTATTGACTTTGCGTTCGCTTTTGGAATCTAGCTGCTTTCTTGTGGGCATCGGTCCAATTTCAGACTCAAGCTGGGGCCGGTGTTTTGTCTACATATTACGGGCATTTCAGATGCATCTTTGTGGTGAAAACCATGCTTCGCTTCGGTACCTTTTCCGGTCTTGTGGTTGTAATTAAAACTGCATCGTTTCAGAAAACCTAGACATGTCACAGAAGTCTACTCCTGTTTCAAAATTTAACAAAAACTCAACCCCCTTCAGTCAGCATCGATCGAATATGCAACTGCTTGCGCTTGTTGATGTCACAAAATTCAAATGAACAACGGGCGTCTACCGGATCTAAAAACTAATCCGAACTTGACAGTATTTCACAACAGACGCTATCTTCATTAAATGATATTGGCAATGAAATGGTAGCCAGTCCCTGACCTGCCAAACGAGTTGAGCTTTGTATTCAAAATTTAATTTGCAAGAAAGTGGCAATAAAATTATTTATTATTTATATACGTCCACCCGTTAAAAGAGAAGCGATTCGTACGCGTGCATTAAACGTCAAATATATCGGAAATTTATTCATATTTTTGCACCTAATAAAACATGAACATTTTGAACTTCTATTCTTAGTCCGGCGAAACAAATTGTGTACAAAATGTCGGAACAAAAAGAACTGAAACAGTTCAACTCAATTGAATTAAAATGCAAATAAGGTGCATATTGTGATCGCAAAAAGGAATTAATCACCATTTACGGTGGCTACGAAACTAGTCTACACTCCTTTTTAAAGCCAGACACTACCTGGCTACTGTCAGTCTTTGGCTTTTTTTTCCCTATGACATTTATATTAACAGAGTCGCACAGCAACAATTTTAATCAAATGGCCCATCTTGTCAGAAGTGTGTTCATTTCAAAAACAAACAAACTGCAGTTAGGCTACAGATTGAGCAATTACTCATTCTCCAGAGCGGTGTGGAAAATAACCAGCGAAAATCTCACAAAAGTCACAATCTCAAGCAATGTCAGTTCTAAAGTTCACCAAGGTTCCCTTCCTCATCGTTCGACGTACAACCGAGAAGAAATCATTTCGAATGCAAGTTTCTAATTTGTTCCTGCTCTTTCAACAGCTCTTGGTGCGTTTTTTTTTTGTTTGTTTGTTAATCTTTTCATCACCTCTTCCTTGAGTCTGGCCCAGAAGTGACACAAGTCAAAAGGTCTTGAGACAAATTAAAGAAACACGAATTGCTTAACCATCCGAACGGTGCTGGCGGTAGGGGCGCAATGATGCTGAGGATGGATGGGGAAATTCCATTCTGCGTCTGTGTGCTGTTTTCTGTGTTTTTGCTTGAATTTCTCTCAATTTGAATCGGAGGAGATATGTAGTTTGTCGTTATGCGACGAACAGAGAGACGAAGAGATTCACCATTTTCCGAGCGACATAATAAGAGGTTTTCCCAAACGCAAATCATGTATTCTCGCTTGTGCAGCAATTTGGCAATTACAAACGAAACGAAATGGAAACAGAAATAACTTGTCGTCGTTGCTTTTCGTTGTTTCTTTTCTGCTTTGTCTTTCACAGGGATGACAGAGAAAATGGAAATGCATTTTGGCAGAGAAATGCTCACGATTGCACAAAAGCGACGCCTGTCATATGGCGGCGAGGAGGCGGAAAGAAGAGGTTAATGCAGTCTGCTGAATCGGTAACCATGCTGATGGATTATCTAATTTTGTCAAAACGAAAATACGAACAAATGATACATAACAGGGGAGGAAACAAAACACAGCAAAAAACAAATCACATGGGAATCTTCTTCATGGCTGCAATGGTGCAGTGACACTGTCAGAGATGTGCAGATACCGACAGACACATGAGAAGAACATGAAAGCCTTCATTTCATCAGGAATGCATTGACATAATTGTCTCTTTGTTATTTTCGACGATCATTTTGACAGCATGCTGTGGTTATGGATGATTGAGATTTTTCTTTTTTTTTTGTTGGTTCTGCGTCGTCTGTGTTCGTATTTTGTCTCTTGTTCATCTTCTCGGCATTGATTGGATTGCCTTGATAGAAGTTTTGTTGGGGAATTTGATTCGAGGACTTTTTAAGTTCGTGTTTCGATTCAAGGAAATTTAAAGATTGTATTGGACTGCTGACTTTTATTAGTTTAAGGCTCGACCCTAACAGAATTGAGTAAACTTGAACTGAACGAAACGTCAAGTTTCAAAATCACCATAATTTCTTGGGCTAGCTTACATACAATTCGAACTCGTACTGTCATTTATGGTTCTACGTTGAGAGTGTTTTATTTGTCTCCCACTAAAGTACATGGGTAAAATTAAACGAAACCTAACGAATAAATGCATTATTTCCGTTGATTCTCTCGATCGTTTGAGTCGTCTTTCACATTAGTAATTGTGTAGTAGTAATTGCGATTGAAAACACAATTGCCACAGGCTACAGTCCGCCAAAGACAACAAAGCTACCGCCTTGACTGTCGGTAATGGAGGGTTAGTAGTTTTTATATTTAAATCGATAAAAAGAAACAATGATACGGAACATTAATTCGGTTCTTTGACACACAATTTATATTACTAATTGTCTTCAACGAAAAAAAAAACATATATAGAGTATACATCAATCAAATCCGCGTCATAGGACAAACGAAGTGTATTCTATTTTTCTCATCGTCAGTGTCATTAAAATCCACCATTAATGTTGTCATAGGATTTAAATTGCTGAATTACTGCCGGGATCATTGACTATTGACAGTGCCAATAACAGGCGTTTGACACATTCTGCTGCCGAAGTGTTTGACAGAGTTCAAAGACATGCACATATGAAACTAATTAAATTTCGTAGTAAATTTAATAACGCGATCATTTTGCAGGCGTGTGAGTAATTATGCTTTCGTTTTATCACCCACCAATGATCATTGTGGTTGGCTGTCATTTTGACAGCATCGACGCACTAAAAACCCACAAAAAATAGTGCTCGTTCACTCGTACTGTACCAATTATACACGAATTTACATAAGCATTGTTATTGCTTGACAATAGCATTGTTATTAATTGTTAGAATCTTTTGATGGACTTACATGAAATATAAATCTCTATCATTTTCTGGTATATACACTGCATGGATGTATGTGTATGAGGTTTTCCTGATGCGGTTGACAACCAAAACCCCACACTTGTCAGGCGCACACACAAAACACAGTGTGTTCACAATTGTGCCGCCACCCTCTACCACATCTCCTGGTGGTCTTAGCAATTATAATTATTATAATTGTGTACAATAGGAGAACAGATTCTGTAATCTCTCATGCAAATCAATTTAATTTCCTGTCACACATGAATGCCGACGAGCGGTGTTGCATTAAAAATTGGTTTGGTGTGAATTTTAAACAAAAAAAAAGAACACTGAATATGTGCTTTTTGTGCATTTTGTTGGCTTTAATTAGAGTTTGTCTGTGGCTGACTGTTTGTAATTTACATTAATTCATTATGGACTCTTCTCACACCTTGAACTATCCCATATGAACCTGGCTTTCCACGATAATGACTTTGATTATCCCCTGGCAGGCTGAAACCAAAGACCTACATTGTATCACTCAAATCATACAAATTATACCCTTAATCCGTGCGGACACATGCGTGTAATTGGAAAAATCCAGAAGAATACACTTCCGCTGTAAGCGCACATCGAATTGATTAGTTCTTCTCATTCAATGACTGATTCAAAACCCAACACATGAGTACAAAGAGCAAATCTCTTAGACTTAATCTCGAAATGAATGAAAAGAAACTTCCTCAATGCTGGCGTGCTGAAGAAGTGATGTGTGTGCGTCGCGATGAAAGAAGATAACATTCACATTTGATGGCATTGAATGCAATTTCAACTCCACATCAGAAAACTAGTAACTACTGCACATCTGGTTTAACTAAAGCCATTTACTGGTGATATTGAATGACGCCAATCTCAGATTGTAGCATTGGATTCTTGTCAAATAATCATGCTGCTCGCTCGTACGGGTTTCCAAATGTCATTAAGCTCAAGAAGTAATTTTCCAAGGAATGCCATTGACTAGGCCATTAAGCTAGTCATTGGGGCATTCGTGAGCCTTAAGACATGTCTTAAATACACACATTTGTGATTTCAGTTAAGGAACAAGATTTGTATGATTTATGCTGTCTAGAAATTCCGTTTGATTGTGAAGGAGTTTTACGAGGTAAACTAGTTACATTTAGATCTTTGCGTTGCATGTGCTTGGAGAAATTGCACATGCAGTGCACAGTTGGAAAGAAGAATTAATCTATATCTTGCTACAATTATGATGAAGAGAGACTGAGACTGAATTATTATTTCAAGTGTAAATCAAGAAAAGCGTAGCACGATTTGGTAATTACGATACGACAACAGGAACCTATCATCAACTTCATTTAAATTATTTATAATCGACTCAGAACTGAGTGTCTTTCAGTCTTTGTATCATCATCTCTGAACATTCAGTTTCAGTTGTTTTCATTTCAAGCGGAAGGAATCGTATGGTTTCTACTGATAAAGTGAGAAGTTTTTAGTTATGTTTTTTTTATTTTCTGTGAGGCCCTGTTTTGATCTTTGGTTTTGGATAACTGGTGGACCCAGCTTTCGGTGGTGCAGTGTTTTAAATTGAGTTGTACCAATTCAGAAATGGATGTAATCATTGCATGGCCTGTTTCCTTCAACGCCAGCACATCCTCATCATGAACGGAAACTTGCATTTAATGAGTTACATTTTTTTTTTTTAAAGTTACACTGAGGTAGGTAAGGTAGTTTACAAGTCGCTTTAAGTGAAGATGGTTTTACTAAGTCCTAAAGCTCTATTGTATTCCCACAAGGGCTGACTTGTGATAATTATTCACAAAATTTAGAATCCTCTAGTAATCGAAAATGTATCAAGCACTCCGAAAAATCTATCACAGAATTCATTCGTAGTAGAATCGGAGTGAAAAATCTACTACTGAACACGAATGAAACAGACATCTGTATCCCTGTCCTTCATGTGCCATATACAACTTTCATCTTATCAAAATTGATTGAAAACCGTTTCAGAAGCTAAGAGTTGCGTAATATGGGTCTTACTTTACGAAAGACAGGCAAGTTGTTGATTTTTGTAAATGCGTAGGCTTCAAATGACATAGCGCCACGAAATAATCCCCTTTTTTCAAACTGGAAGATGTCAGGAAGCCCCCGAATTTCTCCAACTCACAGTAATGCTCGAGTGAAAGTAAATAATAAACTCATAAAAGGCGTATTTGCATGAAAGCATTGACATTACATTTAAGGACATTAATATGAGACGGAAAGAATGTAATTTATTCCATCATTTGAAAAATATTTTATGGTTCTGGAATTCTAATAAACATGTTTCTGTTTGATGAGAAAATATTCTGAACGAGACATTCATCACAAAATTGAGGTTTTTGTTGTATAAGTATGCCGCTGTATGTTCCTCTCTACTGTATATGCAGCTGTTCTTGAAAAGGGATTCATCTATTATGACTTGGGGGGTTATTGTTACATGTGCAAAAGGGAAGACATATGAAATATTTGTTGCAGCGCGATTGCACTGCTCTTTCGACCTATTACCGCTGGGCATGGAAGATCGCTTTTCTCTTTTCATAAAATCACGAAGAAATTAACTCAAAAATGTACTTGTAGTTGCCTATATTTCATTCAATCACCTTGTGTTTAGGCAGACAACAAATATACTCCCACAGTCGGTAAGACAGTGCGATTGTACATCACAATCAAAAATGTTCCGCCAAATTCGTCCTGTCAGGTTTTTCGGAAAGTATTTGATCGAAAATACTGAATTTTCCAACATTTGAACGACATCTCTTCTGAAGTCGTCAAAAAAACTGTCCAATGTCATGCAGCGTTACGCAATAAATTGGATTAGTGCTCAAGCTCTTCGAAAAAATATTCAACAAAGATTCGTTTCAAAATGTAAATGCATTTTTCGTTTTCCATTACAAACATCGTTTCTGTTTTATTGGTAATTTTCAACTCCCAGCCAAGCTACATAAATCTTGCCCTTCAGACAGGGGCTGCTTAAAACAAGGAAATCATATTTTCCTTGTTAAAGCTGTTGTTAAAGTACCCGAAGAGAAATAAAGTAAATAAAAGCCGTCCTTTGAGAAAACACGACATTAATTAATGAAATTTCTCGTTTGGGAAACCATAAACCCATCATCATCGTCCAGCATTCCATTAGAGAATATGAACGGACGGTAAAAATGAGCCTCGACCGACGAAAGGGAAGAACAGAATGGAAAATAAAATGGCGGGATGCTCGAATGAAAAGAGATTAATTTACAGACACGCATACAGCCGAAACCAAACATCTCAGAGAGATGGCAAGAAAGTTTACTCTTGCATTTAATTGACATATTTCATACCACACAACGGAAAGAAAAGGGATTCGGATAAGTGAAGGAAGCTATAAAAATTAAACCCCCTTGCAAAGGACGTCGTCGTGTGTGACTTTGTCTGTATGCGTATGTCTGAGTTCCCCTTCTTTTGTCTTTTCTTTCTTTTTTCGAGGGATATAAATTGCAGTGAAATTTAACTCAACATCGTCCTCCTTTCATTGGATTCTTTTTTTTTTGTATCCAGGATGATGATTGTGGAGTAGGAATTTACAGTGTGTGTCCCAAAAAAGCAGTAATCATCATAAGCAACTTTTGCTTAATTTTATTCTTGAAATATAAAACTCGCACGAATCTCATTCCTCTACAAAAATCGAAAGGAAAATATCCAGGCTACAATTTTGAAACAAAAATGACAACAAACTTGCTCTTGCCAGCAACACTGTAGAAGAAAATTGAGATGATACATTCTGCAGAAACCCATTTAGAAAGGATTCTCCTTTTAGCCTTTCTCTTTTATTCGTTCTGTGAGCTGAAATTTGGCAACAATCCTCGTACCATGAATGATTCAAAAGTCTCCCCCTGTGTTTCACGACTCCTTTTTTCTTGTTTCTGTACGTGAACGCTGGTGTGTGTTCCTTTCTTTTTAGATAAGTGTAATACAATCTAAGCATTCAGAGCAGTTAATCAGCAGAATACCCTCCTACATTACACAGAGCGAAAGGAAGGAAGGATAAACGAGAGTTGGCAAATGTCTTACCACAAGAAAAAGAAAAATATAATCGTAGAGTACCAACACACAGGCACACGCACACGATTGCACATAATGAATGCAGCACTTGGTGAGTGAGTGTCTGCAATAAAGTGCGGGCGAGATAAGAAACAGTCGAGAAGGAAAATGAATGTGAAAATCTCCATAATATACATCTCCTCTCATCATCAGCAGCACAGAGGACGACGTACTGGGGTCTGATAAGAAGTTTCATCGTTTGTTCTATGTCTACAAACCGCAATGGAACCGAACGCCCTCCCCCCTGAATGTACAGCCATGCCCAAAGATGGAAGAAAAAGCAAAAACTGATACAATTCCAAGCGGAGAAACGCATGAAAAGTTTAAAGAACTTAAGACTTGCAGTGGGGGAGGCAGGCGGGCGAATGATCTCAATTTTTCTTAACTGCCTTGGATGTCAGCTTTGGGTGTCGTTCTGACAGCTCTGCCAAGCACGAACAGATGACAATTGAGCTGAAGCGTGCTTCGAGTGCTGTCAAGGGAATCCGCCAACTGACAGATAGAGTGGTAAATGGAAAAAAGCCAAAGGATTGCAATTTACGATGAGAAAGAGGAAAATTAATGCGGAGGAAATTCCTTCGTCATCATCATCATCATCTGTTTGGGTATTATGGTGACTAACAATTTTTGGCGCTATGAATAGTTTTTCTCTCTCCCGCAGAAAAAGTAAATGGCCAAGGAACTCCGAAGGGAGGTTGAGTATGAGTCATTGGATTTCTCCAGTGTTTTCTTTTTTCGAGGGCGTATTAGTAATCAATCTTTTTTAGTAAATAAATGTGAAGAGAGTAAGCGAGTGTGTTTTAGAAAATCATTGGCAAGCAGAAGAGAAAAATCAATTTTGCCAACACCCTGAAATGGTATTAAATTATTGACGCGAGTCTTTTTATAGTTTTGGGTGACATGCTACAATACAGTATGGGCCTAGTTTCTGTAGTAAAAGATCCGTGTGTTCTCGGGAGTGGGAGGACATCCTGTTGTGTCGTGAGCAGAGGTCCTGTGTATACACCTTATATGTTCTGAATGACTCGATAAAGTTAGTGACTCGGGCAGATTGAAGCTGCTCTCTTTAAGAATGAATTTTAGACCTTCAAGCAGCACATACTTTGGCTGCAGTCTGTATTGAATTATCCACATTCGGACTGCATCCAGCTACTCCATCACTGTAGGCTTTACGTGGTTACATATTTGTTTATACTCGGTCTCTTTTTAAAAAGTAAAATTGTATTCTGTAGAGAATCAACTCATAAAAAATCAAACGCAGCAACACAATTGCCAACTTCAAGAGAAAAAAAATGACAGATGTCACGCCTTGCACCATTCCCAACTTAACGAAAAAGTACTTAGGTTCCAATGTAGAACGTAGGAAAACTCTATCATACTCCCTTTCACTATTTTATTGAATACATTTTATAATTCTATCTTCCTCTATAAATTTCCTACATTAGCACATGTACGCATTTTGTTTTCTTAACCTTGAAACTACTCACTCAACTGATAACAATTCTCTATATTTTTTTTCTCCTAACCTTCGTGCTTTCATAATCATTCCCTGTGTGGAACGCAGTAAAAAAACAGTACAAATTGAGAAAAATTGTTCCTAACTCAACCATATGTACACATAAAAAAGATAAGATAGAAGAAAAAAGGAGAACTTACTAAAAATTAATTTGAGAGTGAAGCGTGGCGGCCAATAGAGCGCCTCTGCCATGAATGATCGGAACGTGTTCGAAAACAGAACACTTGCGTAAGCTAATTTTCATTTTCGATAAAAAAAAAGAGAAAAAAAATTAAAAACAGAATAACCCGATAACTAATTACTCTTGTAGTGGTTATCATCACTAAGTGTGACAAGTAGAGTATATTGCTCATTTAAGATAGTGACTGCTGTTGTTTTGTTTTGTTTATTTTTCATATGTTTTCTTTGTTCTTGCACATAAATTATGGAGTTTATCATTCAACTTACATCATTATTTTTGTTTATGCACTACTATTACGCATTTGTAATCCAATAAAGCACACGTACCTGAAATGAGAGATGATAGAGAAGATGATTAGAAATTTGTTGAATAAGCAAACAAAGTTAAAATATATGAGATTGCGAAATTTTAATGACATTGAACACGATAGAATTAGAAGTTATGCAGATCTTGCTTTTAGGGTTAAGGGGTGGTTGAGACAAATAATTCAAGATATTCAGCATTGAAGACCAAAGCCAAAAATGCATGAAGTACACCGAATCTGTCATTCATTTGAGTGGAATGCAAAACGGCGCCGCAGGATGTTAGCGAAGTAATGCTGCGAGTGAGTAAAAGGGATAAACAAAACATGCCAATGTTCAATATTTGACTCTACCTCTAAAAGGTCTGACGATCGTGACATACCTTTGTCCGTTCAGTGATCTATAACGTAAATCCTTCTAGGAGGAAATCAAATGATATTTTCTGATACAGAATCATTGGCTCTGTCGCAAGTTGTATTGTAGGATGTAAGTGTACACATGTACATCTGGAATTAAGTATAAGAAGTTCTAACAAGGTGTTTCGTGCGAGGTCTTACTTTTACTGAAGTCTGAATACTATCCCTAGGCAATTATGAACCTAAGACACAATCTCTGAACAACGCAGACGAACTTCCAAACGACGTCTTACAACGAGCTGCATGGCTTCCACCAAAGCAGTGACAGCAGCCAGCATCGAGACTAAGTCGGTTACTATACTACCATCCCATCCCAAAACGATGAGGGATGTTAAATTAAACACTGTACATCAGTTAAACCTGTATTGTTGAGCTAACCTTTAGTTTTGAGCCAATGTAGTTGCAATCTCAAATTGTTAAAAATAATTTTGGTTAACAATTAAATTTTTAAATCGCAGACTTTTGAGTAAAATATTGCGAAGTATTCCCTCCAATAGGCGTACTACCGAGCACCCAAGGATGTGCCACTATATTTCCTATTATACACAGTTCACTGAAGATGTTAGAGAAGTGAAATTTCTTGTTAGTGACAACACTCTCTTCTGAGCTAGATTGCCTGCTTCACCTTAGCGCGCCTGGCAGAGATACCTATAAGTCACCTGTCAGACCGAGAGCCCTGAGGTGTCTAATGCAACATATATGATAATTTCATTGACATCTTTCTTGTGTTTTTGTGTCCATTAATTTACATTCTTCCGAAAAGAAATCACCCTTGCAGCTTGCCAATTGTTTGAACTGCCATGCCGACGTCTTTAAATTTGTCTAAAGTGATCGCTTGTATTTCGACGCAGTTTGTGCGATAACTGATAGACAGGGCAACCTCTCTGGACTTTGGCTGTATTAAATCGTACTCTAATTCATTCCAGATCCCATGACATTGGTGGTCCTAACTTAAAAACTAGTTTCAGAGCGATCACATAACTACGAAACATTTTTACTTTGAGACGAGGCAAATATGTTTTCTGTCGATGTTTATGTTCCGCAAATACCACGTCTTATGGAAGTGAACAGCGTGTCAGATTGCGTGCACATAAAATCTCTCAGAACATAATGTCCTTATAAATATAATCCGGATCTGGGTGCTACACACATTTTTCATGATCTGCAATTTTCAATGCAGGAATTGCATTCAAATTCGTACTGTGAAAAGGTGTGAATTTCTAAGTTGAAAGACCGTTTTGATCGCTCTTTTGACAAGTCACCCTCAAAAGTTCCGGCAAATGGCGGCTGTCCAAAATTCAGCTCACTTGTCAGCAATTGGTGTTGCCAACTTACACATGCTAAAGTTAAATATCTTCATAAAATGTATAATGACAACCCACTCTTGTGAAATTCATGAAAATTGTGAAAACTCACTCATCCATTCAAGGCTCATAAATTTTCCATTTCGATACAAATAAATAACACATCGTTATCGACGGGCCAATAACTAACGCAAGCACTTAATCTCGTATCCATAATTGAAATTTATTTTCAAATATCTTCATCTCCATCTCGGTGTGCTCGGAGGCCCCCAATCAATCTGCCATCAGTATACGCCACACACCAGCAGGAAATGAACTCTTTAATCCGCCCTCAAGGCATAATGCTACACCTTAACCCGACATAATCTCACAATCGGCCGTAATCAATTATCTTGATCCACCAATTTGAAAACAGACAGTAGACTCAAATCCAGCCTCCGTCTTTAATGATTCAGCAAACAATTGATGTACAGATATGCGCGGTACTCTCGTCGCACCCCCGTGCTCCAACCGACCGTTATACTGTACGAGTGCGCCGCCCGATGTCTGTGCAAGTGTGTCGCTGTCGTCTACAAAAGTTGAAATACCAAAAAAACCGGCTTTTCAAACTTTCAACTAACAGTCGAAACACCATCAATTACCTTTTTGCATGAATCACACGTAAGACACCGAGCTGTGGTCGAAGAAATAACCACTTATGTCACAATTGGCCTGATCCCATGACAAGACTCTGTCATCAATATCTGCGTCAGGCTACCGTTAAATTAGGCAGATTATAAATTGTTTATGCAATTGTGCCGTACGGCGAGGAAAGAAAACAAAGAAACGCCATCGGCTGGACAACTAATTTATTGACACATTATCGATTTTGCGCCCAGTTTTGATTGCCTTTGCAGGCCTACATTCGCACACATATACAGTACGTAGCGGTCGTCGTTGTGGGAGGCGGGTGTTGGACACAAAACAGTCGTGTCTTGCTATTAAAGGTTACGGCGCATGAGTTGAGAGTTGCGTCGTCTCGTCTGTATATCCGCCTTCACGTTTTGACAGCACAAGCCAACGTCGATAAACCAAATGAACGAATCTATTTTGTATCTATTTTCATTGTAAATATATTTAGCCTTGGAATTATTCAAAAGCATCGGGTACAGAGCGCGAGCGTCGTCTGCGAGTGGATGTGTGCACGAGGGCAGAGACATGACGTGTTTGCCTTCCATCGACTGACTTCCTAATCGAATTTAGTTTTCAAACGCAACAAAAAAATAAAAACACACTGAAGCAGCACTCGGCTGGCTGCGAGTCTTTGAACAGAAAAGTGGCTCAGTCTGCAGCATTCCAAGTGGCGAGGGGTGCGAAAAAGAAAACACATGATGAATGATCAAAAACAAATACGAATCCGCCGCAGAGGAAGTCAACGAAAAACGAGAGACAGAGAGAAAGAGTTGAGTTTGGGGAGAAATTACGACGATGTGTCGACTGTCGTTTGCCGGTCATTGCGTAACGGTGTGTGTACACTGTGCACAACATTGTGCGTGAACTTGAACGCGTGTTGAGAGAGCAATCTTGAGACGCACATGGTGGTGTAAACTTTTGGTTATGATTGATTATCGACTTTCAAGAGCGATTTGGTCATGTTGATGACTCCGACTGCGTTCGATTGGGTAATGATGACGGTCTTCAGACGAATGGATTGAGCAACAGAGGTTGTCTGCCACAAAGGGGGAAGGTGATCAGTGACGCCGACGCAGTTGAGCAACCCAACCTTATGAGATTCCATGAGATCTCAAGGCCTTTCCTCATGGAAGACGACTTTTATTTGGCTCTTGGAAAGGTCCCCGACACCAACAGATAGTGGTTTTCACAGCGAGGTGGCTGCGATAAATAAAGCAGAAGAAGCGCTCACAGACGGCAAGTACATATATGGCGACGGACGCTTAGTAAGAAGAGGTCATCTTCAAGGATGTACGCATGAGACCCGCACTGTGTCATTGGTACGCATGCATTGCGTCTTGACATCCCTCATCGACTGACTTTTGTAGGAGTTGCAGAGATCCTTTGCGATTGCCAAACCTACAGTTTCTGGGAGAAGCCGTGCACACAAAAACCTTCCGAAATCAAATCAGACTTTCAGCCTTCAAGCCAATAACTTAAACAAAACTCTGGTTGCAGACCTAGGGTTCTGGATGCCAACATACAAACGATAAAAATCCAAAATGTCATAGTCAAAGAGGCAACAATAATTGACAGCAAAAATGAACGAAACTCAACGAAACGCGGCAAAACGCGGCTACTACTAGTTCATAGGTTTTGTATGATCAATCGGTTGTTAAAGTTGATCTAGGTCTGCTTTGTTAATTTTAGTTGGGATCTGTATTTCAAGGCTACAAAATCGACTTGTCAAAGGTGTACTTTTGGATGTATTAGATAGGACGCTTTGTGAGATCTACACACTCGGGCTTGGAGCTTGAATGAACAAGAGACAAAGCTGTAAACAACGACATGTGCCCGAAACTGGCTTGTCTAGCTCCAACTCCAGCTAAGATTAGATTCAGACGAAAATCACGTCGGGTGAACGAAGCCTGATTGAGCATTTAAACGAACAGAACTAGGGCTAATCACTGGCTGTCGAACACCCGAAATTCACTTGTATCCTGAATTGTAGTGTGAAACTTGAAGTTGGTGTCACTGTCAAATAATAGATGAATTTAATGCAAATAAACGAGGACACCATCCGATTTAAGAAAGTTAAAGCTGCTTCATCGCTCCCCATTCCACCCATCGCCTTGACCACACCCATCGCTTCTCGAAGCTTTGTGAATAAATTAAAATGCAGTGACATAAATCAGACACGAGTTCAATACTCCCCAGAGCCTGTCATTTAAAGCCCCCGCTGCCTATTTAAATCGAAACGGATGCACATGACGTGGCATTTACACACCACGGCTGAATGCATTCAGCCATTTTTCGCATTTAATACACGGCATGGGACAATCGAAAACCGTGTAATAAAACAACGTGTTTGTCCCGCACATGGAATTCAATTAAAATTACAATTAAAACACAGCTGAAATAAGAACTCTCGGAAATTTCTGTCACGTTTATTGCACAATATTACAACATTGGTTGCGCCGTTTCTATTCATTCCCGCCACTTACACACGCGCGCGCTTGCATTCATCGGAGAGGGGAGTGTGTGTGTAAGCCATTCATTCGTTGCACTCATCCTTGGGCTCTTGTGTCCAGTTGAACAGTTTTCCATTGTCCTGCTGCGGAATTTCCCTTTTTTTTTTTTGAAAAGGGTGAATTCATTCAGCCTTTGATTTGTAGCCGTCGTCCTTTTTCAAGCGACAATAGAGGAAGGGGGAAAAAATTGAATCTCTCACACACAAAAACGAAGTCAGATTCCAAATCACATGAGTCGCGGATGAGTTGTGTGCATTGTCTACGCGAGAAAAAGGGTTAAATTGCTTAAGTACTATAATCTCTAAGGGATTTCCTTTCGTTTCTGTGCTCTTCGTTTCTACACAGTCATGCGCTGATTTCAAAGGGGAGGAAGAAGATTTATTTCATTCTTCTCTGGCTCCAGGGGGCATTCATCTCGTGCAGTCAGCCATGAACTAAACGTTAATGATGATAACACAGTGAAGTTGCACTGGCTCTGTGTGTTCACCCGCGTGCACGTGCAGCAACAAATGCGCTGCGGTCGATTCTTTTAAATAGGGCAACACCATGCCGTGCGATCAAGTCTCATCAGGACTTAAGTGAAATGTTGACTGCTTGCTTGCATCTCTCACTCTCTCGTTTCTGCTTTGCTATGCAGAGAGATTTATCCTGTAACCTATTAATGGCACATGTCAAGTCAGATTGATAATTAAGTGGATGGAAAAAAATGTCACGAAGTAAATCCACAAGTCGGCGATAACTCATGAATTTCTCTTGTGAGACAATCGTGTCAACACTCTGCCACCACGAGTGTAGAGATTTATTTAAAATTGAATGAAATAAATTGCCGATATGTATACTGTATGGGCATCTCTCTGTGTTGCCCACGTAGGTGCACGCTTATGCCGCCTATTTTTGAATTCGAGTAGGTTGTGTTCAGATGATTATCATTTTTCAGAAACGAGGATATAAAAAACTGACAGGGAGGTGCGCTGATCGCATCTGAAATGCTCCATGAGTGTGTTTTGTTTAAAATAGAATCTGGGTGCACCGCAGACCTGCAATTCGGTTTTGTATAATCTGGGACGGGTAGTTTGACAGGTAAACATGGGAATTCGACTACTGTGTCATGTGCCCTCCATCTAGGGCGTCGTAGTCATCAGAGGTAAACATCGCTTGTTCCCAGTTCTCATAGAGAATCATCTCTCGGATCTTAAATTTTAAGATTCTAAGTAATCTGTGTCTACCTAGGAACCGCAATCAACTCAGACAACGACACCAGCGCTGAAATCAAATGAAGAATAACTCTTTCCAATCGGTGCTTCTTTGGGCTAAGAAAGCAATTGGTGAACAAAGCCCTCTCTCGAACAACCAAGGTAACGCTCTACAAGACCTTAATCGTCCCAGTCCTGCTATATGGCGCGGAGGCATGGACTCTGTCAAAAGCGGATGAAGGAGCTCTTGGTTGCTTCGAGAGGAAAAAAGTTGAGGCCCAGATCCACCCCGGACTGTAGCGCCACCTTAAGTAAGTAAGTAAGTAAGTAATCTGTGGCTGCTAGTAGGCCCACGATTCTGGAAATTCCTGAAGAGATCCAGAGATGGTGACATAAAGTGACGTTTGCTGGCTGCTTGCTGATGTAGTAATGCCACGAGGTTTAAAAGGCTCGAACTGACATGCATCCCATCAAAGAGTCGTCAGTGACTTGTGCAAAGTTAAGCCTTAGCGACATCTTTACAAGAATGATGACAATCCATCACTACCTTACCTACACCTTCAAGATCTCTTCTTCCACCGACCGGAGCTGATCGTGTATGTAACTTGGCGAGGGCCACCTCCAGTCAGCACAAAGACGATGACAATTCACCACTGCCTTACCTACACCTCCAAGACCTTCTTCCACCGATCGAAGCTGATCGTTTAAATCATTCGGCGAGGACCACCTCCAAGAGAAATGACCATCAACCATTCCAATCGATTTTAAACCAAACTAACGTATAATCCATCCCATCAACACACATCGACTGACATCCGTTTGAATTTATGCATCCCTTAAAATTCCCACAGCAAATACAGCCCACTACAGTTGATTATAAGAGGTTTTCGACCTCCTTTCCCACAGAACAGGACACAGCGCCCTCTTGACGAGCTCACCCCCGCTGACTGCTCATCACCGACAAAGGTAATAGCATCTGAATTCAACGAAGCGTTTGATTTGAATATCTAAATTAAGTTTCATTTATTTAGTCTAAATCCAATCCAGTGGTGGATGGACCTCTACCTCTAATCAACCTGACCTCGGTTTGAGAGGGGGGCTGTATGTGTGTGTGTGTTTTGGGCCCACCAGCAGTCTTTTTCGGATTTAATAAAACGGAACACACGTACCTACAACATGGGTTGACCAAAGCGGCTGGCTTGTGGTGGATCCGAATTCACCAAATGCGAGTGAGTGTACAGAGTGCGTTTAGCAAAGTCACACAATGGCCGGGACGACTACGGCAATTGCTTTGCTCTGGCCTGACGGCGGTCGACGGTTTTTTGGGGGCGGGTTGAGGGTGGCATTTCGAGCTTTTCAAGTTATTTGCTCCGCTTTCAAGTGACTCAATCAGTCAGTCAGTCAGTCGGTTGTTGTGATATCATTTAAGTTAATTGGATCAGGGGAAACTATTTCTGGTTTTCATTATGAACGCTCTGTATGAGTGAATACACCACCGATGTCTGTGTACTTTGTTTGTTTAAATTCACTCGCAAAAGGACGCACACTTCAAGCCGACTGGCTGTGCGGTAGGGGCGGCGACATAGATAATTTGTTGCCAAGTGCATTTGATTGAGACAATCAGCCAGCGTAGCCGGTTCACAACAGAGTTTCTCAAGGCTTCCAGACGTGGTACTTAATTAAAAAGCAATTGTTGAACATGTGTTTTTTATTTATTCTTTTTTAGTTTCTCTCTCTTTCTTCATTCACTGGTAACTTGTTTCAAGTAGAACTGAGTGGGGGAGATTAAATTTACTGCTTAATTTAATTTCGGAGGAAAACTCTGGAGCGCATATGAGCACGGGTTTCTATGGATTGACTGGTGCAATTTGCACTTGAACTCTCCAACAATGAGTTCTGTGAGTGCTTCAGAGGGAGACAGACGTCTTAATGCCTTTAGAACTGATTTTCAATTATGAAGACATAAGGAAATAAGTCACATGGTTGACTTACGCTTTGTGCCAGTTTATTTGTTTGGCTTCGTGTCTGTTGAGGAGTGGGATTCGCTGTGGAGTATACTTTCTGTTTGATGACTCCTGGTGTAGCTTCCAAAAAATATATTCCCGATCAAAGGCAGTAACTGCTGGGATACCACAAGGTAGCATTCGTCGTCCAAGACTCTATTCCATTGCTGAGAATGTTGATCATCTTCCAGTAGTAATGTTTGATGACCCTACAGTCTTTATTGACGGACTCACAATTTTGTGGCGATAGGAAAACTGTTGTGTCAAGGATTGGACCTAGGCCAGTTACCCAACAACGTAGATGTATCAAGCTCCTGCGCATTGGGCATCTCCAAAATGTATTCTTTAAATTTAAGACATATTCCACGGTACTGTCTTACGATAAGCCTTTGCTGAGAATATTACTTGTTTAGCATTTAGCAGACACTGATTATCGCAACTCACGTGGGCTATCTCAAAAGCGGATGTAAAAGTCTTCGTAGGATAAGTCCCGCTGGCGATCTTTTAACCTGTTTGCGTTGATGAGATCTGGAGAGAAGAAGATTCATCCACGAACTGTACGGATTGTACAGGGACATGAGCTAAACCAAGCATCTTCGAGTCCAAAGCCTAAAGTGGCTTAGCCATTAAGAGCATATGGACAACTCAGCGTCTGCCTGAAGATTCGCCGAAGCCGTGGAACAATGCAACAAAGATATAATATGGCGAACCCAAGTGGAAAAGGATCTGATAACCAACTTAGCATACGACAGTGGAGACAGCTAGCCTGAGATCGTACTAGTTGGAGATGCTTGTTGGTTGAAGCCCAGGTGCAGGCTGGACTGGCCACGTAGGGAGGTAAGAGCGAAATGAAGGCGATCAACGAGGCAGCAAGCACCATGATCGAATTCGATTCAGCTACCACATAAAAAGAATAAGGGTCCCACTTACTTCTCGGACCAGCAATAGAGGAACTGGTTGAGTATGACCGGAATGAGCAATCATTCATTATCAAATACATACCATCGAGTAAGTTTAAGAAATCAGAACTTTGTTTGATTGATCATGAACAAATTATTTGCGTATATTTTCACAATCTTCACACTTTCCTTAACTAATTAAACACATAATGGGCACTCCTTTATCGACTCTCAATGCTGTTAACGCACTTAACACAACACAACTGCCCAAATATCAACGCTGTCAAAATGCGTGTTTACCAAAAAACAAAAGTTGTAAATCTCCCTCTAGCAAAGAACTTGCACTGTGAATTTTAATCAAAAGCACCTTAAACCGACTTCGAAATATTTGTAAAAAACATGGCAACGTTTTGACCTTATTTACGTCTGGCGCCATCGTAATCAAATAAAGATCACTATCGCAAGTTTTTCAATGTAAAAAAAACCGTTTGTTATCTCATTGCAGTGTTATTATATTAACTTCAACTTTGGTGAGACATTTCCTTCAACAAATAGAGACGCAAAAGAGAAAAGTGTCTGCCTCGATGAAACAAAAAAAGACTCGTGAATATGATTAGTCACTGCGAGCAATGTGTTCACATCGGCTAAAGTAGGCGCTATGACTAGAAAGCAAGAAAAAATATGCGACACGTGCACAGTGAATATGTACCACAGGTGGAGGCTTACGGCACATGTAGTCGGACTTCAAGGTTAGGTTAGGTTAGATAAGAGTACTTAAAGACAGACTACTGGCACTGATCGACTAATTCAATGATAGGGTTGTTAATTTGATCCCAACGGAAAGTGTTACGGGAAGCGATTTAAAAAAAACAGATACAAGTGTATTAATTTTGCTTCCGCTGAGGTTCGAACCAGGAACCCTCTATAGTATATACAAAGGGAAGCACTCAATTAACTACACTGTCCACCTGTAGTCGAACTCCAAAGGTAGAGCATATTTAGTACGCTATCCACATATAATCGAACTCGAAAAGACGGCCATATTTCAAATCGGACTCTGTTTGGAAGGACAAAATGGCCGACTATGAAAAAGCTTGAATTATGAACTCTATGAGCCATTTAATTAAAGCGGCATGATATGACACCTCAGCTTTAGTTCAATTGAACAATCCATAAAACTCCAAAAAGTGCCCTCATTTGTAGGCAAGCATCAAATCCAAAGTCTGACTGTTGCATCAGTCACATCACCGAAGGATTCCAGTACACAATCCTTCACCAAGCACTGTGACTTCGGAAAAAGCATACAAAAAGTATGAATTCGCTTCAAATTAAATGAAGCCTGACTTCAAAAGCTCATCAGTGCTGCCAAGTCCATAAACGATGCCATTACATAACCGTCTGGGCACCCGCGTAATGATAGAAAAAGTGAAGCTCATTAAGCTAGTATAAACTAATTTCGCCAAGTTAATTAAAACCGGCCAAAGCAATTACCTACAATTTCAAATGGAAATATTCGCAAAAATGTTTAACTTCAAATTCAGATTGAATTGAGAACGCATACACATGTCCATCGTAAACCTGCCAAGCACATGCACCTAAGGCGACATCTGTTGCAAATGATTTCTAATTAAATTTACCCCCAAGCTCTTCACGTGAACTCGGTTAAGACTGTCCTGTCAAACTCCCCAAAGCGGGGAAATGTTAAACATCAGCCACCAAACCTGCATCGTGTGTGTGTCGATGGTGAATCACCAATGCGCCCGTACTAAGTCATAACTTGTAATATTTTCTCCCATTAACTTGTCTCTGGTTTGTTGTTCCTTTTTTTTTTGCTTTTGGGCGTGGGTTGTGCGCGCTTGTGATTTCCAGTTTTCCGTATTTCCTTCGTTTTTTTTCGTATTTTACTCACCACTAATGGTATGACATGATATTTTACTTTAGGTAAAATAAACATCTCGTATAAACAAACACAAAATTGTACTTCTATCTATAGCACAGTTACTGTACACGGAAAAAGTGCCAGGTATATACGAGTGTGTGTGTGTGGGGGGGAAATAAAAATGTACTCTTGATAAGAGAGCCTACAGAAAAAAAGAAACATATACATTTCTAGGCTATAAAATGAGAAAAAAAATACACCCAAGAGTATACAAATAACATCTGAGTCCACCCTCTGCTGTTTGAATAGTGAACACACACATGCAGCTAAGTAAAATTGTTATACCCGTACGAACGAACGAACGAACGACTTTACCCCCGCTTCGTGCGAAGCTGAAATATTCAAGGTCACTTCTATCGGGGAAAGCATACTACGTATTGTATATCTATCCACTCATCAAGCCAACCAACCACCCAACCACCCCCGCGGTCCAAATGGTCGTCGTCGTCGTCATCGTCATTAAAACGAAAGGACAACGCGCACCCTCAAGTCGATCTCTAGTTAGAACGTGAGGTCTTACCATCATGTTACATAAAAATCCAAACACAAGCATTCATTCATACATAATATCGGTAAGTTTTCCTCTGGATACGCGCTCCCACTTGGCACTTACACATGTACGCTGGTAAGTATGTCGCTTGAATCAGAAACAGCGTGTATGCGTCGTCACCCCATTATGTAACAGTTTTTATACCAGATTTATACGATACAAGAATGTGCGAATCAATTTTTATAGATTTTTTGAAAACATTTCGACTTCACTTCAATTTCTTGTGTTTTCCGTTTTCTGTTTTTTTTAGTTGTCTTGCAAATCAACATTGAAATGACGCACAGGACAAGTTTTTTGGGTGAATGTGTGCACAGCACAGCGAACACTTGTTCAGATTGGACGAAATGTGCGCTCTTTTGTATCTAAATGGACGATCGGTTGGCTGGTTTGGTTATCGCAGTTGGGCGGTTTTTGTTTTGATATTTTTTTTTTACTTTTCGCTTTCCATTGACATGGGGAGAGATATGAAAAATGTTACTCATTCAATTGGCCGGCAGCAGCAACAGCAGCAGCAGCAGAGAATGGACTTGAGGGAGCTGTCCAGATAATGAATTATGATTGATAGCCGAACACGGTGGGGAGAGTGTGTTCTTTCAGGACTGGATATATGTACCGCTCACTCATGGTGTGCTGCTCCATATTCTCCCCGTGACAGATATTGATTTTGTTTTAGATTCCATTAGAGGCGGCGAAGAGAATGGAATGTGGATGAAATTGCTGATTCATTGTAGAATCACGACTTTGTTTACTTATAGGAAAAAAACATGTGTATGTTGCTGTGCTTGGGTTGTTAAAAATAGAATTCATTTAAATCCGCGTCGAAATCGGTGTTTTTTTCGAGATAAAGACAATTTGATGAACGAAGAAGGGAGCCCACAACTTTTTTATCTCTGTACAGAATGGACTGATATTAAGTTGAGGAGAAGACTGTGGGATCATTAGTTGAGACATTAGTCTAGCCGGGGCTATTGTAGAGCCTCACACAAACCGGAAGAAGACGGTTTGGCATGCTTATTTGAGCTTAAGTGTACGGGGGATAAAGGAGCAGAGGAAGTCACGACTTAAGTACAACCCAAGAGGGACCACAAACAAGTGGAAGGCAGTTTATAGGGAGATCGCGATTGTTGAAGAGCTGATGTATAGGTCCGCCAAAATTATAGCCCCACTCAAAAAGATAACGAGAATGTGGTGGGACTTTGCGAATGTACTAATGTATTAAATTGCTAAGTAGGTAGGTTGTGGTGAATCTTTGAATGCAACACTTTACTGCTCTGGTCCCTTGGAACAGTTGAGATCCACTTGTGGGGAACCAGGATGGAACGGAGCAAGTTAGCGTGTGAAATCCACTTAATTCATTAAAAAATCGAGTAACCCAGAGACTTTTTTGGGAGACACAGACTCTATTCATGTAACTGCCACAAATACCTGATGACGCCATGACGCCTAATCTCTTAAGAGGCAGTGTCCTCTAATAACACCAACCACATGACTTATCATTCTGTTCGGTCTGCAATCGGGACTTATCTGGGCCAGATAACCTTTGGCATGTAATGGCTTCCAGCCAGCTCGTGTAAATTTGGTCGGTTATTGTCCTCCTCTGCAAGACTTTGCAGCTATCGAAGTGGATCGCATTCAGTTTATTCTACACTTGGAGTGCTGATCTCAGTGAAAAATTGGCTGGATTGTCTCTGTGGATTGGTACCTCCTCTGTTCTGGAGATGAACGACAGTGTGATCAGAGATCCAAATATCACACATACATGTTACATTCCATTCGAGCCAAGACAATGCGTCGCGAATGATCGACATCGTGATGCTATCCGTCTGGTTGCGTTGTGTCTGAAACGTAAACAGTTACGAGAATGCCGCCGAAGGTCGTCCTAATCAATAATTGTGCACACACTGAGGCCATTTACTTCTTGTTTATCTTCGCCTACGATTTGAATGGAGGTCAAGTAGGTTCATTAAAATATTTTCGATGACTGTCTATGCTCTCCTATCAACTCGTATTTACGGATATTACACTCCATTGGAGCCTTCAGCAATTGCTTTGTAACAGATTTGGAATCTTCTACTCCCTCACAGACTTATCTTTCTATTTATAAATGACCAAGGTCGATGAGGAAGGTAAGACCATTCGACTCATACTCGCTATCTCCCATTCATCAACCAGACAATAAAAGCGGCAACAATTTGATATGCACATTCTGTTTACCAAAATGAATGACAGGGTGATGAAATTGATTATTATTGTTACAATCACAAGTGTGTTTCATCATTTTTCTACGAAAATAAGGCCCTAGAAAAAAGACACAATTCAAGTGTCATCTGAAGATAAGATTATTCAGAATTCCTTAGAACGATATGCATCAAAGGCTAGGCATTATCTGCTGTACAAAAATTAAGTAGGGAGAGTCTTAAGCCAAATTTTAGACAGGAAACAGCAGCAAAAGTGATTGATTAAACATGTAACCTGACCCTAGGTAGCGCCGGTAAGGTAGTGCACGTCGATAATCATGACACCACACATACTGATCATGAATCATCAATCAATTAGAGAGAAAATATGTAAGGATAAACGAAATCTTATATATTTGATTATAACACATAAATTTACATTTACAACTTACGAAATGTCTGTTAAGGGTATATCCACAAATTTTATAACGGGTAATCCAAGATCCCTTTTGTGTTTCGAAGCTCAAATACGTACCTGGAAAAAAATAAAAGGAAATAAGAATTAGAGCATAATACTAACGGCACGCAATCCCCCTCCCAAATCCCTCCAACACCCATTCACCTACATAAAAAGTTAAGCAAAGGCAGCACGAAATAGAAAAAAAAGGTTTGAAAAAATTAACCAGAAAAGAAGGAAAGTTGCCAACGCTTTTTACGAAGCAATTTTGATTACACCTGAAATGACCCATTTTCAGTTCTCATTGGCAAGTGGTGTGCCTGTACAACAATTGCTTATGAAAATAAAAGCCTGTTAAAGGCTTAGATTCACAAAGGTTGAAATGAAGAGGAGTAGAGCCTTCAGCTCAAAGGGTTGCTTTTTTGTTTCCCTCCCTGAGCATTGTGAAGCACACACACACACATCCATTCGAACAGGCTTAATTGGCCTCCCAAATATAGTCGAGGATAGGAAAGCACTCGACGCGCCGTGTGTTTAAGGACTTTTTGAATTGAAATTTAAGAATAAAGTGGATGCGCAGAGCTTTAACGTCTGTTTGAAAGGCATCCAAGCGAAACTAGGTAAGCAGCAGCCCGGCATTCTCAGCCACCCAAAGTAAGTGGGTGTGTGCCATAACTGCTGAGAGTGTCAAAAGAAGAATGCTTGGAATGGAGGGTATTAGAGAAAACAAATAAAAAAAAATATAAGAGAGAATAAGGAGATGAAGTTTTGTACTGTACGTTGGAAAGCACATTGTGTTGCTGGGTGTAGATATGTGGATATTTTAAAACTTAATTAATGCGGACAAGGGTGGTATGTGTAAGACTATGATGTACGATAGAATATAAGAATGCATCGATTTTTGAGGTGGCCCGTGGCGTTGTGGGTATGTGCAACGACCCCAACCTCGATGTCGAAGGTTCGACTCCTGCTCTGTGCGACAAAAATAATTTCCACTACCCCACCTCTTTCGAGTCACTAACAATGCTCAAAGCGTATTTCCTGTCTAGAAAAAGCTTCTCAAATCTGGCCGTTCGGAGTCGGCATAAAAGTGTAGGTCCTTTCCACTCGTGTGAGAACAATAGCACGCACAACACGAGTGGTTGCTGAGAAGCTGGCCTGGCCTCCTACGGGCTGTAGCGCCACCCATATTATATAATTATATTATTATGGATTTTTTAATCACTTCCTGATGGAAAGGGTAAGGTAGTTGATTTCTGATCTTTCGTTCTGTCAACATGCCTTTCCATCCATTCGCTCAATAAGACCACACGCGAATACAAGCAGTTGAATATAAATAATTTACAAATCTTAATAGATTTCCTCGTGAATGAATACAAACTAACCTACTCTTCCACGTGACATTTCATTTGAAACAAGAAAACAAGAAAATCTAAAAATTCCCTGATTATTTATAGACTTCAAATTATATTTCACTCAAAACAATTGAATTTTTAAAGGAAATAGAACCTGAATTGCCCGAGTCCTGGCCGAGTGCCAGACTCATCTATAAAAACAAATTTATTATTAAAATGTCAAATCTTTCATAAACTGAAAATTCAAAAAATTTTCTCTTTAAAGTCTATAATTGCGTCTAGAAATACTTTCCTCAGTAACTTAAATAAATATGACCGGAATTCCCAAGTGGAACAAGAAGTCTGTGCTGCGAATTGAACAGTATTTCGTTTGAATTTATTGTTCTCAAGCTCATAAATTCCGTCTAAACAGTCGGCCTGTGTGTCAAAATGGACAACAAAATACGGGGGGATGCTTACAAATTTGAAATGCATTCGTACCCACAAATCAACTGAACAAAAATGCACATGTCTTTGAACTTCCAATTGCAGTCTTACAATTAGATTGCCAACGAATTTCCGATAAGTGGTCCACAATGATCAAAACCCCCTCCTGGCAATGTCGAAGCAGACAACAAAAACGATCCATAGGTCAAGTGGCGCACATTCATAGCCGATGTCTGATATTTTTGGCAAATTTAAATGCTGATAGGAGCGATCTATTTTCGGGCACGCCCAAGTTCAAATGATCAGTCAAATTACTTTATAGGCATTGCTGTCTGTCCCTCTTCAACTACGAAATTCCTGTGCTCAGAAGTTCCCATCATCTACAGTTTCAATTATTTTGCATAACAAATGCAAATTTATGTTTCGCTTCTATTCACTTTTCGAGAAAAGAAATATTCTTCTTTGTGCACAATCTCTTTTGTTGCGAATGCAGATAGGTATTGACCTCAAAGAGGGTTAACCAAACAGCAAACAAAAAAGAAACAGTAAAGGAACGATTTAACCTTTGTACGCTTTTGAAACCAGTTGTCAAGACTTTCTACATCTCGCTTGACACGTGTCAAATAAAGGATTTCGTCTTAAATGCCCTTGACTTGATCTTTTCTTTTTGTTTTTTTTTCGTCTTACAAAACCTCCATCACTTAGCGTCTTGAGAGAAGGCAAAAAAAAGAAGAAAGAAGGGGAAATGCCATCACTCAGGTGAACCATCCATAAAAGCGACTTAGTTTACTTTGTTCACAAAAGTGCGCAACTTGTAATTTTCCCTTCACCACACCTGCACAGATCAACGTAAATTGTAAGAAAATCAGATGATGATGGAAAAAACACACAACACTCACCGCTCCACGCGAGAGTGGAGCGGGGAAAAGAAAAAATAAAGAGAAGAGAAAATTAGTTTGAAATAAAAGAAACTAAAGAAGATGCAAAAACAACAATGATCTGGCGAATATAATTTATTAAAGCGTACCGCAGAAAGATCATTGACCTCCATCTCGGTGAAATGTAAAAAAAAATAAAATAAAGCACCAACACCACACAAAAGCCTGCCCCGAGATACACACCACTCATACATCTACGCAAAGAGAAAGACACAACAGAAAAAGAAGAAGCACGCAACAACAACCAAACGTACAATCATTTATATTATTTTTTTTTTCTTCTTAACATTCGGCTTCGAATGACGAGCTGTAACCCGCAATATTGATGCTGGTGCTACGAGCGACAATTGGTAGTGGTTTCCTTTGCCTCGGTGTGAATGTCATAATAACAATTATAATTGCAACAAAATGGTCCGCAATAGACATTGAGTCCCAAGCCGCACACGCACAAGAAGAAATTTTCAGTTTTACGCGCGAAATTAAACCCGCCGCGGTACAGTAACGCGGTTTCGACAATAAACAACATCAGCAGCAAAAACGAGACCCGGCGAAAAAGAAAGATACAAAAAAAACAATACAATTCGTCGGCGGTTAATTTCTTCGAATAGGGATAAAGACAAAAATGAATTATTGCCTTGAATACAAATTAGGGAATAAAAACCGAATACAATGCCGAGATAGACAAATGCAACGGGAATCTAAATAGAAAATTGTTAATTCAAATTTATGGACAGATTAATAGTTGCTGACGATGTCTCAAATTGTCGGGTGACACGACCGCCTGAGTGTGTTCCAGGTTCCCATTCGAAACCACCACTAGAGGAGACAGTTTATTAAGGAATATTTAATATTCTCTTTAAAATTCCATAAATGTCTTGAAGGAAATAAAAGCCACTCATGAGAAATACAGCTTCTCTCGGAGTAGGGAAAAAACACTAAAAAACACTAAAATACGCTGAATGAAGGAATGTTTAAAAAATGTTGTTGGCAACTCGATAGGCATTACAAATATTGTCATTGATTAACGATTTTGCTTTTACGGGAAAATATGTTTTCAAATCCACTTAAAAAATATGAAAATCCTTTCCAGGAATCTCTTGAGGATGATTTTTCAATTTATGCAAAGAAACTAGACCTAGACGCAGGCATGCTTAGGCTTCCCGAAGATGCACGCTTCATTGTACACTTTGTCATTCGCCGGTGAATTTAGTGAGACGTCAAGTACTTAATAATAATAATATGGGTGGCGCTACAGCCCGTAGAGGGCCAGGGCCTAGCTTCTCAGCAACCACTCGTGTTGTGCGTGCTATTGTTCTCACACGAGTGGAAAGGACCTACAGTTTTATGCCGACTCCGTACGGCCAAGTTTGAGAAGCTTTTTCTAGACAGGAAATACTCTTTGAGCATTTTCAGTGACTCGAAAGAGGTGGGGTCGTGAAAATTATTTCTGTCGCTCAGAGCTGGAATCGAACCTACGAAATCGAGGTTGGGGTCGACGCGAATACCCACAACGCCACGGGCCACCACACGTCAAGTACTTGCTTGCTTTAATACTCATGACGTAAAACTACTTAAATATGTTATTTGCATATTGCTTGTGTTATATAAAAAGAATTTCAGCATTTGTTGGTTAAATTATTTCGAGTGATAAACTAAGCCCAGCTTAGACTGGACTAAGACTTCGCCTCACCTAAGTAAAAAGAGTTGAGTTAATAATAATAATTTTGAGTGCAGAATTACATAATACTATCGTCCAGAACTCAGCTTTCAGCATACGATGACGACAATGACATTCCCCGAACGTAGCGTCAATGACTTCTTGGCTAGTGTTGATACGATCTATGATGGAGGAGAAAACATTCATTCCATACAAGCCAAAGGAAACTTCGAGCCAATCAGAGACTTCGTCCACCGTAACCCTACAGTGACAACATTAATACCGATAATAAATCGCGAAATAACTTGTGCCAACCGCTGTTACGCTTCTCTCCAAGACACATTAATTAGTTATACTTGCGTTGAAGTAGAAAACATAGAACCCCGACTTAAACTGGATGTACATCAGCATAAGTCTAGCCAACCGTTTACGTAACCATCCCTTCAATTTAGGACATGAAGATTTTATTGTTCCATCCCCACTTGTCATTCACCTTACTGTTATTATAAATTTTGACAAGGACTCAACTTAACAACTGACAGTTGCGACACATCGTCATAGTTTGTCTAAGAATACCAAGCTCAAGTCCAGAAGGTCGGCTGCTGTCGCTAACAATTTAAAGTTCTTGGGACGTGACAGCTCTGTGCTGGGCTAGCTGACACGACCATGGAGTCGGTCAACAGAAAGGTGGTACTTTCTAACCACAGCCGAGATAACTCCGACCTTCGTCAATGAAAAACTAACAAATACAGTCTGTGCGACATCACGAGTACCTCTCCCAGTCCAGTCAAGGTTGATTGAGGTGCAGAGAAAGAATATTTCCCCTAGCGACGTACGAATGACAACTGAACAGGGCACAAGGACGAGTGGTTGGACCAAGGCCAAAAACTCGCTTGGTTGCGCCTGACCATAGATCGTAGTGAGAGTCTATGGCGGAAGATCGATCTCTAGAGCGTGCTTTACTCCCGTGACCCTTTAGTGGAACACCTTTTTCTTCTTCTTCTTTGTGTGGCGCTGGGCCTCAACCGACATGCCTCTCCAACTAGCGCGATCCCTGGCTAGCTGTCTCCAGTTTCGCACACCAAGTTGGTTGAGGTCCTTCTCCACTTGGGTGCGCCACCTTAAACGCGGGCGTCCTCTATTGCGTTGCCCGACAGGTTCAAAGATTCTTCGGGCCGGAGCTGTGGTGTCCATACGCTCTACATGACCTAGCCAGGCGTTGGGTCCGTAGACGCCTAACTAGGCTCATCTCGCTGTACAACCCGTACAGTTTCTGATTGAATCTTCTCCTCCAGAACCCGTCAACACAAACAGGACCAAAGATCGTGCGTAGAACTTTTCTCTCAAAGAGACCAAGGACTTCTTCATCCGCTTTCGAGATTGTCCATGCCTCCGCGCCGTATAGCAGGACTGGGATGATCAAGGTCTTATGTAGAGTCAACTTGGTTCTCCGAGAGAGGGCTCTATTACTCAATTGCCTCTTGAGCCCGAAGAAACAGCGGTTGGCAAGAGTTATCCTACGCTTGATCTCGGTACTGATGTTATTTGTACAGTTTACTACGGAGCCGAGGTAAGTGAAGCGTAGTGGAACACCTGAGTCTAAGAAGACTAGACAAATCGTATGTGTTGGAATGTGTCAAACAGTGGAAGATAACAAAGGCGAACTTAATCGGGATTTTCATCCAGAGCATTGGTAAGCAGGACGTAAATTAGGTGTGGCAAAGACCTGGCGTTTCAGACAATAGTAACAGAATGGTAACAGAACCTCCGGTACAAAGACCAAGTCATCGCGGATGCAAGGCAGCTTGGCCTTGATGACTGGAAGCAGCGTGCCCAGGACCGTCACCGAAGGAAGGCAGCAATTGCTCAGGCTCAGACCCTTCATGGTTCGTCTGCCTGATAAGTAAGTGAGTAACAGAACAAACAATTTCACAGTCATTGACTATATATTTGAGTATTAATCCATCGGTCAAATCGATGTGGGAGCTGATGATATGTAGACTCAAACTTAGGCATCCAGAAGACCATGCAGTTTTATTAAATGTAGCTTGCTGCCTGGATGTACAATGGACCAGTTATTAAATCTGAGTGGATCAGTGAACTATTTAAAACCTCTAACAAAAAAAATCTGTCATTTCAGAGGCGATGACAACAAATCTTTATGAGTTTTTTAAATTAAAGTTTAATTCATTACGTTCTTAAAAGATGTCAACACTGTCAAAAATGAGCTATAACTTCACATCCTGTGGGAAGGCATTCCAAAAATATATCCATCCCACATCATTAAAAACACTTAACGTGGTTGACGATAACGTCTATAGACCTCCGAGCCCTGACTTCTCAGAAACCCCTCGTATTGTGCGTGATATTGGTCTCCACGAATGGAAGGGACCTGTAGCTTTGTGACGACTCCAAAAGGCCAAGTTTGAAAAAAACTTGTCTAGATACTGAAACTCCATTTCACTGCACGATAATTTTATGGAAGTTCACATCATCGAGCTTCCACTGTACCACAAGCAGACCTAGCTTCATACACGATTTCCATAGCTATCTCGAAATACGGTACAACCACAAACTGTTCAAGATGCATTCTTCTTGGTTTTATTTTATAACCTTGTCTTGAGGAAGGAGAAGCAGACGATCAAATTCAATTTAACCATAAAAGGTTTCAGATTTCAAAAAATTAACATTTTCTTGAAATAAACATAATCCCCAAAGACCGTAAGCTGTTCGAAATCAGTCATTTTCCTCGTCAACAAAATAAAAAGGCGCGGAGACCCCATCATGGAATCTCATATGCATCTCAAATATTCCTCAAATGAAAAGGTCTAACGCTGTAAAAACACAATTCAGATAAGGACAACAAAAAATATATGCAAATGCCACAAATATTCAGGGTTTTGTTTGTCGTATCTTATGACAAACAAGTAAATTACTAATTAATCACAATTGCATACGGTACGCAATTAGTCTTACCAATTCTCCTGAGAAATGTGTTTTGTGAAATTCTCAAAAAAAGAGGAATAATCAATTGCAATGCAATTATCCTCAATTATTCGGAAGTAATTATGTAACTTTGACACGAAAGTCGTGTATTGCCTCACCCATTCAAAGCATGTCTGTTTCCCAGGCAGTGCCATTATTTAATCCCTCTGACACTGAATCCATAGAAACAACTTTACGTCCGTAATCGGACTTTTTTTTCGCCGCTCACAAGCCTCAATTGAGGACAGTCGCTCAGCACAGACTAAACATTTAAATGTATTCCTTCGACGACTTCGCACTCCACTTAGCACCTGATCAAGAGAAAACCACATAACCTCAATATTTGCCGCCAAAATATCATCGACATTTCTGGCGCAAAACCTTATCAACGGAAATCAATAACGAATGTGGGGAGACACATACGTGAGGAAAAGAAAACCAATAACGAACGGCCAATAACAGTTCTCCACTAGTTCTTTTTTTTATTATTTACCTTGAAGTCTGACGTTTCAATAAGAAATAAATAAAGAAAACGAAGCAATCTGCGGAGCCATTCATGTGATGACGGCGCGCTGCTGCTGATGCTTCCAGATTCCCGTCCGCCATGCTAATGAATAATGAACTGACCCAAACGAATGTACACACAGAAAGCATGGAAAAAAAATAAAAGAAAAAGAGATGGCGCGAAGAAAAAAAAGAAATAATACAAAAGAAAAGAAAATCTCGAAAAGAGAAAAAGTCAATGACACCGTCATCGTCGTCGCCGTTGTTGTCCGCCATATCAAGAAGCCGTCGTCGTAACAATCGCCGAAGAGAAAGAGAAGCGGCATGTGCAGCGCACCAGCACCATCAGAACAACACCATCAGTTTCCATGGAGCACGGAATGGAAAAGCTACGGCAAAACACACAAATTCAAAGCCCGGAAATTATATGTGAATATGCATACATTCGTCCATATGCATACGGCTGAAAAGAAAATTCAAAATCTGGCCGCCCCCTTATGGGGGGGCTTGAGAAACGACCGAAGACGAACGAGGCGCGGGAACAACGCGCACAAACTGCGTCGTCTTAGTTAGTCGACGAGGAGGCATGCAACATTTTGCGGCCCAATATGGAGGCGGTAAAACAATCAACCGACTTTCATTTGGTACCATACCCAACTGTGCAGCAAGCGGCGGTGGCGGTGTAGTAATTGTGCATACAAACTCGTACTTTACTTGCAAGTAGCTGCTACTGCTGCTTGCTTAGTATGAAGCCTAGTGAGCACAAATGTTGCAATAAAATGCAATATCCCCCCACACGCATGCACATGCAATTGAATGCACAACCATTTTTATAATTTTTTCCATTTTTTTAGGGCGAGGTTTGCACAGTACGGAGTGAATTAGTTGCAACACGATGACTGCTGTGTTTTGTTGCTCATATAATGAATTTGTAAGTTCATATTGAGTCTTTAGTGTTTTTTCTAATAGGGTGTTGAAACACAGTGCATTTTATTGAAAGCAAGCATGGGGGTTACTTTGTCACCACTTCAAGGCTGTTTAATGAGAGGGTATGCAGGGTGTTATACTTTTTAGCAGGTCTATGAACCATGGATATATACGCTCCAGCAAAGAGGGTCTTCGAATCCGAGCCTCCTGGTTCGAGAAGGAGATGAAGACCGAACCTGCGGTACAAAGACCAAGTCATCGCGGATGCAAGACAGCTTGGCCTTGATGACTGGGAGCAGCGTGCCCAGGACAGTCACCGATGGAAGGCAGCAATTGCTCAGGCTCAGACCCTTCATGGTTCGTCTGCCTGATAAGTAAGTAAGTATGAACCATTGAGCGTCTCGGTCAACAACCCTCTCTAGCTGGCACGATCTTTAGCCAACTGCCTCCAATTTCGCACTCCAAGTTGGTTGAGGTCCTTCTCCACTTGAGTGCGCCATCGGGTTCGTGGTCGTCCTCTATTGCGTTGTCCCACTGGTTCGGAGTCGAAGACTCTTCGGGCTGGAGCAGTGTTGTCCATGCGCTCAACATGGGCTAGCCGTCTTAGGCGTTGAATCCGTAGACGCCTGACAAGACTCATGTCGCTGTACAGCCCGTACAATTCGTGGTTGAATCTTCTTCTCCAAGAACCTTCAACGCAAACAGGGATATCCCTGCCTTACATCCTTTATAATCCTGAGCTGCTTTTTCAGCCATCAAGACAGAGAAAAGTTCGTCTTTCTCTCCTTCTTAGACCAGGCTCGTACTCGCAGTTCCTCTTGCCTGGAGCGTTGCTGTTCATCTGCTGATGAATGAGGACAATACCAAATTATGATACAGCTCGTAGAGTTCGCGGTTTTGTCTTCTCCTTCATTTGCATTTCTCACAGACGGACATATATCCGATTCTGCTATTTTGCTTGGCTCCGAAAAAGTTTTGACTTTCACCTTCGAGAGTCAGGCATTTAAGACCCAGTTGTTTTAACAAACCGCATTGGCACCAGTGGCCAAGGGCGATTCTACGTCGCATGTCCACTAAAATGGCATTCGTGAGACAGGGAAATGTCTCAGTCTTTACAGTGACAGAGACGACGCTTCCATGACTTCGAAGAATATATTAGTTGCTGCTGACTAGCTGTTTGCGACAGGCAGCAACACTTAGGTCAGAGTAGACCACTTGTATTAGCTTCTTCAGGAAACAGACCTGTGGTGCATGCTTTTGTTCCATCAAGTGGACCTTTTATGACTCTACTACGTCGAAGTTTGAGACGATTATTCTGGAGAGGACATACTCCTTGAGCATGAGCAGGTAATGCAACTTTACACCTTTGCACAGGAGTCGTCGAAACGTACCAGCTATGGCACTGCAAACCAAACTGCAGTCTCAGTCTGATGTTTACCAAATAAACGCTGATGTCCCCCACGGCTGCGTACTATCACCCATACTTTTTCTCAGTACCAAAAATGATCTCCCGACTCCTGCGTCTAATACAACTCTTTGGCTAATGACAGTGCTCAATGTTGTTTGCAGACACATTCCAAAATTCTTAGAGAGATCAAGTTCAAGGGTCAAAGTGAACAGGACTAGAATTTTGTCTGAGCCGCATAGAGAGGTCCTTAACCACTCTAACGTTCCGATCGTGTATTGTCGACATTTGTAATTGCTTGCATCTTAGATCTTCTCAAAAGAAAAGGCTATGAGTGGCTTTCAATATCTTGAGTAGATCTTGAACCTGCTTCTGTAGAATAAAACGTACAGCATTCAACTGAGACTTTCAACATGAAACTGGACATGAAAGTGGTGGTCCGTGGCGTTGTGGGTATGTGCGTCGACCCCAATCTCGACGACGTAGGTTCGATTCCAGCTCTGAGCGACACAAATAATTTTCACGACCCCACCTCTTTCGAGTTACTGACAATGCTCAAAGAGCATTGCCTGTCTAGAAAAAGCTTTTCAAATCTGGCTGTTCGGATTCGGCATAAAACTGTAGGTCCACACAACACGAGTGGTTGCTGAGAAGCTAGGCCCTGGCCCTCTATGGGCTGTAGCGCCACCGATATTATATATTATTATATTCAACTGAGACTCACGAATAAACACAAATAATTTCATAGATTAGCCTAGATTCTTGTGCATGGCTGGCGAAAAAAGCCACTATAAGGTCAGCGTAGGACCATTGTGATACCACGCAGACAGTACTAATGCTAAAACCAGTAGTGCCTGCTACGACAAACTTAGGCGTGGACGCTTTCGCTGATTTCACTTTTGTTTGTTTACTCAGCGCTACTGAACGGGGCGGATTTGAGTTTTGACCAACAAGGCTCTCCAGCTAGCTCGTTCTATGCCAGCTCTTTCAAATTATAGAAGAAGTTGGTCTTTAGTGATTTATTAGTAGGGGCAACTGGTGGCACGGAGCTACCACAGGCTTCTTCTGTTCTGCTGATTGCACAAGACTCTTCATGCGTTGTCTAAGCAGACGGAAGGAGTATTTAACATTTAACTGCCAGCAAGATTAGCTGAATAGTGCTGCTCCTTCCAGCAATTTGCTATTATTTCTCCTGGTTGTTGGATCTCAAGAAGATGGCTGCCTGTAGCAAGAGGTGTTTGGGACATGTTGCTACTCAGCGTGAAAGAAGATGTTGAACCTCGTGCAGTGAGTTCTCGCCGGCTTTGCGATAATGTCCAGCCCACAAAATAATGGCATGTCCCCCTTATACGCTAAGGATTCATATATGTGTGCAGACAAGAACTGCATGAAAACAGTCGAGGAAGAAAACCATGTCGCTGACATTTTTTACAACACACGTATCGATCATACATTCATTGTGAACAAATGAAAGCTTATAACCATTTCAAAGGGAAAATATGTAATCCCTCGAAAATCCAAATCAATCAAAGACTTATTGAAGTGAAATCAGCCAGAAAATTAAGCGTCAGACTGTCCTCTATTCAAGATGAAAACACCACCAATCACAGCCACAAGCAAATATTTCTGTAATCCCACAGAAACAACATCACCGCCAGTTTCGTAAGCCCTGCGCTCAGCTGCTGTCCACTAAATCTATGCAATGAATATGCAACACACACTCCACCCAGACAAATCAATGGAAACGAAATTTCCCTTATCTATTTATCAATGTTAAACGCCCACTTTCCATCTGACAAGGCATTAGTCATGGCTTAGCTCGTAAAATAACACATTTTATTAAAAATAAAACAAAACCCTAAGATACATATGTAGGTGAAAGCCAAACGCTTGGAAAATCACCGTCGTCGTCTTGCAACGGTCACACAGTCACGCGTCCAAATGCAACCGCAGGCAAATGAGTTTAAACAAAAAATAATAAATAAAGAAAACAAAAATCCCCCTCGACAAAAGGTGAAGAACCTTTTCAGCAAGTAGAATAGTAGTGATAAATAATTAACAACAATAAAAAGGGAAATCTCTTATGACACATACACGGAGGAGGGGGATTGCAAATACTCTGCTCGCAATAAAACCAAACAAAACTCAAATCAAAACATGGATGCGTATCTAGAGTTTATGACTACTCGACAGCACACAGGGGCACGCAAAAATGAGCAGACACCAAGCAAATGCGCTTTCACCTTAATTAGATGGATAGATTGAAATAGTGTGCACACATCGACACTCACGAACACATTTGAAAACAAAAAGTTCACCAAATGTAAAATAGAAGCAGCAACACCCAACCGCCAGCTGTGACAAGCTTTGGTTTGCTTTACTCTTTTTTGTTCGTCTTTTTTTTCTTTTCATTGAATATGAATTGTTTTATCTGAAGACATGTACGCACCGACACGAATAGGTATTGTGTAAATGTTTACAATTAACCTCAAAACGTGCTCAAGTGCAATGAACGAACAAGTCCGCGAAAAAAAATGGGCACCGATTTAATTGTGAGGCAGATTTATACGCACACATGCATTCGTTCACGAAGTGCACATTTTGTTGAAATGAATATGCTCGTTTTTATCAAGGATTGCAAGTGGTCAGTCAATCAGCTGAACACATTTTTCGAGTTCATTTGTATAGTTTTTGAATTTTACATTTGTTATACTTTTTTTGTGTGTAATCATTTCGAAACACGTTTCGACATTTTGACACGTAAATTATAAGATTAGTCGAGCTATGCAAAAATGTGCAGACTGCAATAAGCGATAAACCGCCACTCACTCTCTTGGCTGGTCGTTGCGCTGGTTTTAGAAGTCCTCGCTGGGGATTCGGTGAATTTTTCATAAATGCCATCCAAGTGTTCAGTCTCTCACAAGAGATGGCCGTTGTTTCGAGACGCCACGAATGTGTATTGATTAGGTTCGGGGACAAACACTGCCAGCAAGTCGCCTAGGACAAAGGGGTGTAGTACTCCTGTTATTGATCGCAATCGATAAACCATGAGAATGCCGAACAGCCGAAGATAATGTCCATAGATTGAATGTACTAAGCCTTTATGGGAGACAACTTGCCTTGCGGAATTAATTTGTAATGAATACGAAACAGCATATATACAGCTGCTCAGTCGTATCGAACAAAATCGAAATCAATATCCTTAAGTGGGCTGGCAAGCAATTACTGAAGTTGGATCATTACACGCTCCTTTAGATGATCGATAGCAATTTTGTTTTGTACTAAAACAGAAAATAGGCTTAATTGAGAATTGGTTTTACTGGGATATTCAGTTGGAAGTGACTACTTTGTCAAGTGTCAAGTCATGATGCATAGGTTTGGGCAAATGAAACGAAACCTGGATAATCTTGAGAGTACGCAGTTTTCAACATCGTTTCGGTCACATTGAGTAGAAACAAGTAGACATGTAGGATGCAGAGATGAGCATTTCTTTGACTCAAAGAAGTTTGAACTCTAATGTGCATGATTTGCCTCATTTCTTCATTTTCTGCATTTACTACGTAGAAATTTATATCTTTAGCTTCAATCCATTTAAGATGCGTTATATAAATCTACGCAAGTATATGCCACCTTCTGTAACGAATCTTCTGTAGCCAAGTCACCATAGACCTATTTCAGACGCCCGGTCTATGCCCTGAAAATCAACACATGCAGTAGCAGCCCGTGAAGTTGAGAGTATGTGCGTCGTCCCCAACGTACTTGTGGCTATGTGTCTAGTTTCGATCCCAGTTACGACCATAAGCACTTTTCACGGCCCCACCTTTTTGGAGTCACTGACAATGCTCAAAGAGTATTCCCTGTCTAGATGTCTGCTTCACCTTTTGTAAATCTACTTAATTGTTTGGGCAAATTGCTTTACTTTCTGAGGTCTGCATTCTCACCTCTGATTGGAGGCCTTTGTAAACGTCAGTCAGAGTAAGAAGGATCTCCGAAACTGGGCACAATTTAGGCAGGTCGTCTAAACGTTAATAATTGAAGTAAACTGAAGCTTATGATTGATTTCGGTACCACTCAAGTAAGCAAAAGTTGACGAAACCGATCGAAGTGGTTGGTCAGTCAATAGGCTGAGGCTTAATAAATGGCGAGCAACCAATAAAATTTAACTTAAACTGGGCGGAATAAACTCTGTTCACAATAAAGGAAAAAATGGCTGCACATTCGTCTGATTGATTCGAACAGAGAACACCAAAGCTGTGTCCCATTAGCAGATATGGTATTATTCTGCTCATTTCAGCAAACCTTGCTCAGCAAGTATGAGCTGCAGTTTCCAAGTTGTTCAACAATTTCGAATTCATCGACTGTTGCCAAAGGAAAGACCGAGTATTTTTACGGCTTGCATTTAAATCTCTATTATTTCGAACGAAGCAGTATGACGGTGACTGCCATCCACATTTATTAACCGTTAAGTGCTACACTAAGATCTAGATAGGCCCATGTCCCCTTCCGGACTGTAGCGCCAGCCAAAAGAGATGCTGCACTTCAATCCAAAGCTTACTATGCTACATTGGTGTACACCTGCATCCCAATATTAAATTTCAGCACAATGACAAACGCACCGCCTCAAGTCAAGAAATTTCTGGGACTTTCAAGCATGCAGCTCAATCTACCACCGATTGGTGGCAATCTAAAATGACCGGGGTACAAGTGTACCCCAAGTAGGATTGCACGGTTAACCTCCTAATTTGAAGCTTCCCAAAACCATCCTAATTAATGTTGAACGCAGACAGATAAGCAATAAAACTACCTTAAATGTAAGTTCGATCAGTTGCACAAAACGTTCACAAGACTCCCCCAACAAGGGTGACAGAACCCCCTTAAAATGTCGACTCGAATCGAAAAACACACACACATTGCAAAATTTATCTTGCAACAAAATTTTAATGATTATGTCCCAATAAATTCAAAGAAAGCAAAACAAAACAGAATCAATTTTCCAATCACACCGAACCATCGACCGTTTTTAAAGGAGAAGTGAAAAAAAATAAATAAAAATAAATACCACTCGGCCAGTATTCCCATTTCGCAATTAAAAGCTGATAAGGAATTTAATGACCACTTTTAATTGATGATGTACTCAACTGGCATTCATGCCGATGCCAATGATGATACTTCGTCGATTGCATGTGTGTTTACGTTGTTGACGTGACACAGTTTTACAGAAAAAACAAAAAAAAACGAGAGATTTAAGAAAACACTGACAAAAACCCAGCTGCATCATCACATTGAATTATTTAATGAAGCGCCACAAGGGAGGCATTAAGGACCGCTAATATTTTGTTTCCTTCTATTTTTTCCACTTAACTGTGTAAACATTTGATGGAACTTTTAGAATATACGCATGCAAGAGCTGTTCACCAGGAAACTTCAGTAATTGACAAACAGATGTATGTGCGGCATTTTTATTTATATTTGTCAAATAAACCTGGGTTTTGTTGTGCCACTTCAGTGTTTTTACAAGACCAATTAGAATTTATTTGTATTTCATTGGGGGGGCTGCTTTTTTTCTGAGGAGCTTTCTTTTGAATGTTTTTTTTGAAATGCTTGTTCTGTGAGTGTTCTCTGGTAAAGAGGAAGTCATTTAGTGGGAAATGATGCTTAGTCCAGAATAATGTTATTTATTTGGTCAGAGAAAAGAGAAAGCCACCGCGGGTGTGTTCGAAAGGAGCAAATCATTCAAAAGAGCCCACCATGACACCTGTCAGTTGTCAAATAAAAGTGCCACACTTTAAGTGCTGCATGAAATTTAAATTAAAGTCATTTAAAAGAAACCCTCAATTAATGGTTTTTCTTGCGAATTTCCATCAACCGCAAAAGAGGTAATAACCCGAAAAGCATTACAAATAAGGTTATGTACGACCATTGGAAAAAACAACAAGCATTACTCAGGCCAAAGTGCTTGTTGTCGACAGCAATTTCCCTTCCACTCGCAGGCAAACGAGGAGAAAAATGTGCGAGGAAATCCGAAAGAAAAAAGCATTCTTTAGAGCCCATTTGCAGGGCCGATGTGAATGTTGCAGATCATTACCATTCCCTCTGACGTTTACGATGCTTTTGTCATTTCAACTTTACCAATGCAGCTCCTCTTCCGGTGATACAATTCCACGATCCCCCTCCCCCCTTAGAACAGGACTTAATGCAATTTCTTGGTTCTCTTATATGATCACCGCATTGTTCCAAAAGAAATTCTTGGAAACAGTGTGTATAGCAAAGGAATCCATCATCATCACTTCTTCTGTTGCACCATCATCTCGTCGCACATACAACGGCGCGACGGGAGGGACAAAAAACAATGCAAAAAAAGGGGAGCAATGCTTTTGGTCAGCGGAGGAAGGACGAACGAAAGGGATTGATCGAAGATTTATGTGGGAATCAAGTTGACGTCGGAAGAGGTTTTGTGCGATGGTTACTTAATTTTCTCGGAATTGCATGTGTTATTCAGACCAAGTGCATGGAAATTGAATGCTGGCTGCGGAATAATTGTGCGGTTCGTCCTTGCAATGTGGCTTCGACGCAGGATGAAAGGAAATGCTAATTGATGTTTACTTAACAATCAACTGTTGGGCAAGAAGGGGATGACTAGTTGCACCTAGTGAGCACCGTGGAGAGCAATTTGGACCGGGTTTGGGTGGGGAATAGTTTGTGAAGACAGTGTTTACCTTTCGAGTCTGATCTTTTCCAAGAAACAAAGTACACGGCTGCACAGTAATTTGAAAGCATTTAGAAAGCAGCAGTTCTCTCTCAATCCAGCTCTATTTTATTTGTTTTTCTTTTTTTAAATCTAGAGTAGATTAAGAAATAGGATTGAAACAACATGGATCGGATAGGCGTTCGCTCTTTAACAAAAGAAACAGACCCGATATCTTTCATCGAAACCACTTTAACTTAGTTCCCTTTTTTCCCCCTATCTAGTGCTCTGTACGCTTAGATCTTTGAACACACCCACACGAGCCCTAAGCAGAGAGACACGACAAACCTGTGCAACCCAACATTTGACGAATGGTGGTGTTGTCAGTTCTCCCACCGCTCCCACAAGTCAATCTTTCTACGAGATCAACGATCTTAACTCAATTTGTCGATAGAGACAGGAAAAACCCCAACAAATACTGTACACAGAAACGCATTATCATTAATAGAAATCAAATTTATGTGCAAGAGTACGGTTAACGAAATTACTATCGCCTAAATCAAGTTTTCGTTTTTCCTGCGACTCCGAGAAGAAAACCTTTTAGCCCAGCACGCTGGTGGTGTCTATCAGCAGAATTTAATGAAAAACTGGTTCAGGAAACTAATTATCATAATAACTTTATATAAAATTTTTTAGTCGACCCTCTGATAAAAACACACTCCCAGTGCTGTTCTTCCTCGCCTCGACATATAAGTCAGGGTCATATATGTGTTCTCTTTTCATTATTTGATTCGACTGCTTTTCCCTCCCAAAATATACACACGAAGTCAAGCAGAAGAACCCATACAAGGACGCATAATGATGGTATGAGACACGTGATATAGAAAAATAATGTGCCGAGGGGGAGGGTGAAGGAGTTTAGGCGGCGAGGCCTCTTTCGGAACCAACACAAAAAGATATAAACAGTGATGACAATAATGACATACCATTCTATTTATATTCTAATTTTTTTTTCTCTCTGATGACGTTATGTTTGACGTTATGTACTGAGGCTTATGTACCACAAATGTACCTGTCGCGGTGGAGAGAAACGTACACAAAAACAAAAACAAAATAAAACACCGAAAAACTACGAAAAGAAAAAAAAAAGAAGTAATGATGAAAACACTTCTGGAACTGGTTTCTGTCGTAGGCAACAACAAAGGAGAAGGATGAGCAGAACAAATAAATAATAAAATCAGAAAAAAAAAAGAATTCATTTGTTGTTCAAACATAAGAAGAGGGCGACAAAGAAGAAAAACTCGAAAGACAGGTTATTTTGCTTGTTTGCCTTTTGTTTAACCCGTCCATCAGCTTATCCGTGTTAGAGGTTTTCTTCTTTTGATGCTACAGAAACAAATAACACACGCACGCAGGCACACACAGTTGCCACACCATCATCATGATCTTGTTTCCTAGTAATCACCATTGTCGTTGGTATCATATGTTCGAAGACATCCTGTCCATGCCTTTTGGCCTCATCTTCATATGGCAAACACAAGAACAACATTCCACACAAGCAATCGCTGGGAGAGTGGGTAAGGTAGTAGCTCCACTCCAGCAATACCTGTGCGCAGTGTTAAACAAAGCGATTTTGTTGGCGGTTCTACTGTTAGTGTAGAATGAGAGAGAGATCAAGACAACTTCGTTTGGGGGACTGTGTAGTCCAAAGGTGGGAGCACATCATCTTGAAGAATGACTGAAAGACTTGACGAAAATTGGGAAGAGATGTGGTTGAGATTTTGCCGAGCTCACTGTGAAAATTAAAGTCAGACGAAACGACTGATGTGACAAACTGCAGTTGGTATCAAAACTTTATCGAAACTTTTGACAAAACGTCTTCTTGGTGATGAAATGCTTCAAAATTAATCTTATCATTCTCAAGATTCTTCGTCAGCAATTCATGGGCTTTCATCTTAGTTTGTTTTTATGAAGACGAAACAGAAGAAATGATACACTGCAATCGAAATAATCAATTCGTTCAGTTTCGTTCACTTTGCTTTAGTTGAGACTCATTAACAATGGACACGTCCCTAATTTCGATGACATTTTAGTTAATGATGACATTTTACATAATGAAGTCTGACCAGAATAAACACTTCGTTAAGTTTCGTTCACTTTTCTTTAGTTCAAACTGGACGTATGTAAGTTTCGTTTACTTTTCTTTAGTTCAAACTGGACGTATGTAAGTTAACATAAACACTGAGTGTCGTTGACGTTTGGTTAAAGACGTCCAGGTGTGACCAGAAGAAGCACTTCGTTCAGTTTCGTCCCCTTTTTGTTATTTTGAAACATATACATGGATGTGAGACGACATGTTTGCCAACTTAAACAAAAGAGTGAAGTAACTTTTACCATAACCATCAGTTGACTCAGAATGTGACCATGATAACCACTTCGTTCAGTTTCGTCAAATTGAGCAAACATTTCGTTCAGTTTTGCAAACTTAAGTAGGATCGATGGTGGCCCGTGGCGTTGTGGGTATGTGCGTCGACCCCAACCTAGATGTCGTAGGTTCGATTCCTGCTGTGTGCGACGAAAACAATTTTCACGACCCCACCTCTTTCGAGTCACTGACAATGGTCAAAGAGTACTTTCCTGTCTAGAAAGAGCTTTTCAAACTTTGCCGTTCGGATTCGGCATTAAACTGTAGGTCCCTTCCACTCGTGAGAGAACAATAGCACGCACAACACGAGTGGTTGCTGAGAAGCTAGACCCTGGCTCCCTACGGGCTGTAGCGCCACCCATATTATTATATTATTATTATATAAGTAGGATCGAAAACAATCAACAATCGTACGAAAATTGTGTTGGCAGGCGCAATTATGGGCATTGAAATGATTAACGACATGTCCGGCTTCTTTTTCTTACGTTATGACATAAATTTCGATTTGCTTAAGTCAGGTATGGCTCTTTGGGTGTGGCTGCGCGTCAAAGTTCGGATAAACCGATCAAGTAGCTCGATTCGCGACAACGGACAATTCTTCATGGTTCATTAAAGAACGATTCTGAATTCCGACCTTTAAAAAATATATAGACAGATCTAAGACCGAGCTAAAGCTGCCTACTATGCTTGACTCTCACATCCACCGGCTTCCAGTCATCGGAAACAACTTGTCTTCGCTTGGTTCTCTTTGCACCCGCGGTTCAGTCTTCCATCAGGAAGCTCGAATGATCAACAATCCGATCTTGCAGCACAATTTGCAGGACCAACCTGACAGTGATCTCTATACAAGTCGACCTTTCAGCTTCGCTAAAGATTTGAGAAAGTTTCTGAACTCTGCTCAAGATTTCTCCCGCAAAGTTCGACCGTCGTTTCGGTGAATGATTATGTTTGCTTGCATAAAACTCGCATCACACTCTTGACAGTGATTCTTCATGACTCCAGTACATGCCCCCACCACGCCTACCACTGTCGGCTCTAATTGGCGACCAGGTCGTCGCTTATTGAATGAGAGAAAAAACAAAACGAAATAGAATCCCCAACTCAGCAAAGTCTCTGTGTACATAGTAGCTTCGGCGGAGATCCCAGAGTGGCCTCCCCGATGCAGTAGGGTACCATACCACCATTGTAAACCGCATTGAATGCATTTCATTCTTCCTCACACACAGTTTCTTTAGTTTTTATTATTTAGTTGGAATTGGATGTTCCTTTTTCTCTCTCTCTCTCAGCTTTTCTTTCTTTCCTTTAGTTAGTCATTCTTCCACCCATCTGTGGCGACGTGTAGGTATTATTTTCCTTTATTTCACTGCAGTTCCTCTGCTGTAAGAGACCCAGCAGCACAAGGGCATACTTTGTTACGTCCGTGTATCACATATTTACCAAGTCCATGCACATAATGGCCGGAGTCTTTCGCCTTTCTTTCTGCCTCTCGTTCCTGTGGTAATGATAAATAGGAAGAGAATAATAGGAATTCGGAAAGAGGCTGGCTGCTGGCAAAAGTTCTTTCGCCACCATCGACTACAGTCATCCGCAGATGGGCTTCCCCATTTCATCGCCTTTATTCTTTCTCTCCCTCTGTTTTATGTGCACAACACAAGACTGTATCGTTTCTTTTCTTCATTCTATGTGGTACGACAACGAAACCTTTTATTTTTATTTCCTTTACAAAAAAAATAAAATAAGCTAATTCTTAGAAATATGAATACGAGTGGTTGTGAGTACTTGGCGTCTCTTACTACATAAGTGTTCCGGTCTGAGCAAGACCACAAGGCGCAAAAAAAACACACACAATACAACTCCATACCGACAGAAAAGGTTTAACAAAAAGAAGAAAAATTTAAACCTAATCTTTTTTTCCTCTTCTCTGGGGTCTTTCAAGGACTTAATTCAGTGCGCAGTTTGTATTTTTTCCACCTTCATTGTGTTTCGTTGACCGGCGACAGACACATATGAGTTGTATTAAGGCAGTTTTTGACTATCGTCAACCTTGAATAGGGTTTTTTTTCTTCGTTTTATATCGTTGGAGACATGTGCGCTTTATGGCTGTCTCAAGAGCAAACCGGGGTATTGAGAGCCATTAAATTACCATGAACTGTACCTCTGTGCCTGCGAATGAAGTATACGCAAACGCGAGCAGAGCAGCGCGCATATTTTGCACAGTCAATTACAGACCACCTCAAAAATGTCAAGCAGAAAAAATACGTCAAAGCAAGGAAAATACAAAAAATAAATAAAAAACATTTCCATACATTACCACATCATTGAACAAATAATCCATTAATCCAAATCAGCGTGTGTATTCTGTGTACATACCTGCAAATGAAAAGAAAGAAAAAAAACCATGAATAGGTATATAAATTAAATATTTTTCAATTAAAATAAACGTTTCAATTGAAACGAAAATCGCTTGCATACTCTATATGCACGCAACTTATAATTGAACACATTCATTAATAACTGCAACTTGTGCAGGCTGCAGGTTAAATTAATTGCATACAATTTTGTTTCATAATCGTATTTGGGGTAAACATTCATCTGTAAATGAGTCGGATGAATTAGCAGTGACGAAGAGGAAGCTAAATACAAACAAATGCCGATGAATGTGTGTCTGTAAGTTAAATGCATAATTAAAATATTTCCAGCTGATGCTTGGTTCACAGAGATAATTATTTATTTACTTATTTTCTTTGTAAGGTTCGTGTTGTAAGGTTTAATTTATGTGAGTACATCCCCAGCCGGATGTTGTTTAAGGTTTAAATGATTATTTTTTTGTGTTTCATTAGGTTTTTGGGGGCGGCTTTTAATGTGAAATCAGGTAAAGCAAACAATTCAGAAATTCATTTCAACTGCAACCCATTGATTGCATCACAATGCAGGGCTGCATGGCGTCAAGACCATACAGAGCTACCGAGTTGTAGTCAAAAAGTATTTAAATTGAATGTCTAGTACTTCCCATTTAAGAGAGATTCAGAGATAAAAGCGTCAATGAGATGCTCGATTAATTTTTGTCCGCAAAGCTAATGTGGTTTAGTGCATCATACGAGTAGATGATGATGATGATGAAGCTACTCATATTTGATCATCCAGGTAAACTGATTACCCGTCTTCAATAGTGTGGTACCCTACTCAGGCGTATTTTAAGCCGAACTGTCGTCTCATTAAGACATAAGCAACAGCTAACAACCAGCTCTAAGCTACATCATACACTCATCATATTCATAGCCATGATGGGACTTGGACTAGACTTGCATTTAAAACATATTTAGTTAAAACAATGCACGATCTGGCAGTCTCCTAGTTAGACTTGAAGTCAAGTTCATTGAGTAGGCACCACATCGTATTCCCTCTCTCGTTCTTGACCCATCCGTGTGAAGGCAGACCACGTCCGAAATTGATTCATCTTGTTGTCAGCAATGGCAACAAGTAAGGAGTGCGCTTTTATCGTGGATAAAACCGTAGATTCGTCGACAAGACCATGGAACGTTTCGAGAAAAAGGGTTCCAAGTTGGTCACTTGATGTGATCAACAAAGGACTTGCTCAAGAAGGACTATGTTGATTTGTCACGCCGTCCATTCTTCCTTGGTCTGGTCAATTATATGAGCTCAGGCGGTTTCAACGATACGCGAAGGATTGAACGTTGTCAAGACTGGATAAAATGTTGGGTCCTACCAACCCGACTCACTCATTGCCAGGAACTATTTGTGCTGATTTCTACGTCTTACTTGCTCGCCTCGAGACAATTGTATCTGCCCTGAAGGCAAAATCTCTTTGGTTCAATGAGAAATAATTGGTCTCGACCCCAGCTGCAGATAGCAAGAGTATAAGACATGGGCTTTCAGCTGAACTTGACGTTCTAGCCTGATCCTTTCATGTTGCATTCTTTTTACGCATTGATTGACATTTCCACACATTAAGTGAGAACTGTGAGAAACCACAAGATTACGAGGAGTCTAAAATACATCCTGGTACAGATTTATCCTTCAGTCGTTAGCGTGACATTCACGCACGAATGTGATCTTCAAAAAAAAATCTTTAAAAAATGTCTAGAATGAACCTCAAATCGGCGTGAATATTGAAGACAAAATGTGTGATAGATGACGACGAGCTGAGCCTACAGATTCAGCAGACTACAGACTACAGACTCTAACACCAACCAAGAACGTTGTTCACTTCTCATTAAACATAGGGTTCATGTAGTCTGGGAAAGTCCTTTCTGTGTGTAACAAAAAACTGGTATCAAAATAAAAACGAAGAGTTTATGAAGGAGATTCAAACATTCGGTGTAGACGACACAAAGATTTAAGGCAATTTAGAGAAAAGAGAAAGATATCAAGACACAGAATCTGTTGACGATGGCTTTTGTCGTATAGAAAATAAAAACGTCAGAAGTGATAAGTCCCTCAGGCAATAGTTAAAAATATAAAGTAAGTCTAAAGACTCATGTCTAATGAAACTTTCCGCAGCATTAGACAACTTAAGACCTGAAAGCCTAATTTTTATAAAATGAGACGTCTAATTTTACAGTGCACTTCCCCATTTTCGAACCCTCCCAAATTTTACTATATCTTAACATAGCCCTCACGAAAAGCCTTCTCTAGATCACACTCCCTCTAGCACGATCTAATTTTAATAATCCAGTGGAATTTGCAATCCATTAGATCTTATGTTGGACGATGCAAAGGACAACACCAAGAGCTGTAGAAAGTTAATGTCATAAGTCGAAGGCGAAGTCGATGTCCAATCGTACTCTCCCTTAGACGTGTAAGAGTAACAACACCCAGTTCCCTCACGAGCTTGCAATGGTCGAATGGAATACCTTTCTGTTGTACATTGATTCCATTCATTCAATGAACGAACAATGTGATGAAAAACAAACTACACTCTAGATTGTGCGCTGACCTGACGTCAGATTGATCTGCACTTGCACTCAAATCGTGCCATTTCACCCATAATACCTTTCCTTTTTGGAACTTTCAACAAGCTCAACCAACCGATGAAAAAGGCGAAAGAAAAGTTAATCAAGATTAAGCGAATTTCTTCCATCGTTGAATAGAAAGACACTGCTCGCCTTCTACTCCACCATCATTTAAGCAAATCTAAATACATCAACTTCAACTAACATTCACCGTCACGTCTCCTGCCACAAACCAATTGAAAGTAATCATCTGCAATTGGAGCTTGCCACCGTACCGGAGCAATCTCAAATCTCGAACAACAAACGCAGTGTGAACTAGTACATCATTTGCCCCGCACACAGTCACTCACTCACTCACCACCAACACTCGTCTGCATTTATTTATATTTAATAATTTAATTTGATTAACGTCCACAAATGACGGTAATTTACCAATTTCCAATTGGCTGCTGGTGATTTGTGTTCTGTGTCAATTTCAACAAATCATTCTTGTACCAATGCACCTCCGCGAAGCACCCCCACCACTCCCAAGCAGAAAAGAATAAAATAACGCATGCAAGGAAATCGTGTTCAAAAAATAGAGTATGACGCAATCCCTGTGTTTTGGTTCACCTATATACGAGCTATTTCGTTTTGTCATCTTCAATAAATTTGCCTCTCGTGGTACATGCTATGGATGGATGTTGTGCCATTCCATTCCTATTCAATGCAAGAGAGAAAAAAAACAAGAAATGCGTCCAACCAACGTGTGGTGCGACAAATTGTATTCGTTACGAGACACAACGACGACGACAGCGACAAAAAACCAAGTGAATTGAATTTAACTTGGGGTTGAAAAAACACAAAAAACAAACAACAAAATACAGTGTACAGCAGCGTCGGTAACGGGGAGCACAGGCGAGCATGTGCACTTTGAATAAATGTGTCTAGTGGATCTGTGCCGGACAGTGAATTGAAAAAAAAAAAAAATCAAACAACACAACAATACACATTCAGCAGGAAAATTGGAGAGAAGTCAGAATATAAATCAATTCTGCGGCTGAAACTTGGCAAATCTGCTCAGTGAATTGGATTCGCGCAGTGGTTTGTATTTTAGTAATTTATCACCGTTGCATCAGAACTAAAATTAAACGAGTTGCTTCTACACATGTTGAAATATCACATTTACATGCAGATACAGTTGGAATTACTTTAACTTCGATTAGATACACTAGAATACGATCAAATCAAGTCAAACACGGGGGTGGTGCGCACGTAATGTGTGTACTGTTTTAGAATACAAATCTGTCAGGGAAATAAAAATGCTGGAATGTTAGAAGTGTTTCGTCAATTCGATGCAATTTTATTGAAATCACCGTTCAGTTTGCTTCCCTTGTTGTGAGAATATGTTAAAAGTATGCATGCTTTTTTGTTTAAATTAAGGGGTTTTTCTGAGAAGTAAACTAGTCTGTTCCAAAGAACGAATGTGTGAAACAGAAAACATTCAATGGAGACATCCGTTTTATATGTTAATTCAGAGTGATTCCCGCGAGTCATTGATAATGCTTTTGCCTAACGGTTTCAAACTTCCGCGGTTAACTGGATAGAGTTGAACAAAAGACACGGTAGAACCCCTCCACTCGTAAAGCAATAACATAGATAAACGACTCGAGGGGGAGATGTAGAACAGCAATCTCCCGTGGTGACCCAATAGATATTGAAAAAATTGGTGAATAATGTTGGAATCTAGTCAAATATCTAGAAAAGTTCTAGAATTTTGCATTCACGTGAATTTGTTGTACATGAACCCAACTATTACACGAAATTTGAGCACATATAATTAGAAAGACATGGCTGCACATGTACTTAGGTCCTAAGTACATTCTAACTAATTGCAGACGATTCTGGTCGGCAATTAACTCAATCAGCAGCTTATGAAAAATCGCCTTCTTCTTTAAGTGGCGCTACATTCCAGGCCTTTTAGCCAAGAAACTTCTTCAGGAAGTGCGATCTTTGTCAAATTCCCGAGGTACACAAGGGTTGAACACCACTTCGAGAGCATTACAGACTGCTGGGCAGAGAACAACTGGGAATTTTAAGGGTCAACCAAGTTCAGTCAGCAACACCCACATTGAAGATCAGAAAATGTTAAAACAGGGCAACATAATTTACATCCTTTCACTGAGAATCAATGCCTCAGCACTTTATTCCTAATGACGCAATAGTTCTAAAATAAAACCACTACCGGACCCTCCTTCTGAGTGACCTGGCGTTTGCATTATTTATTTTGTAGAGTCGAAAGATGAAAAGACTGTTTGATGTTGTGGTCAACAAAAGGAAATACCTCTCTTCTCTTCTACATTACTGATTCACTTGACGAAGTGTGTCATAAGTCACATCGTCTTGTTAAAAGTATTTGTTTAAGTTAGAGTTATTTGAGAGTTTAGACCGCATTTGGCCACTCATTGTTGATTTAACGAGATTTCTTATGTAGCCACATCCAGCATTTCTTCAGATGCTGAATCATCTCACAGCGAATCAGGTATCTCCTTATTTTTAAATCAACGATATAAATGGTCTGCGGTTGGTCGATTACGTTGATCGTAAATTTCTCACGGTGGAAGGAATTTCTGACAACACGGGTTTTTGTAGCAAATTCGAATGTGTAGTCATCGATTATAGTCAGCAATTTGTAAATTCGTTGCCTAAAAATATGGATATCAGTTAGGTTAATGCAATCAGCAGCTTATGAACAATCGCCTTCATTTTGGAGTGACTCTACAGCCAAGGGTGGATACTGGCCAAGAAACTTTTTCAAGAAGGGCGATCTTTGCCAAAGTGATTAGTGATTCTTCACTTGTTTGTGGCATTTGCAAAGTGTGATGCACACGATACGTTAGCTACATTGTCCGGCATATTCAGAATCGTGCTGGGGACGAATATTTTTTACCAACAGTGATCATCAGGCAACATTACACGTCAATAGTCATTTACCACTCAATTATGTTGTTTGCTCATCCATCCGTCACATCTTTTAATAATTCAATTCCACACCAATGACCACACTCCACCCGAAGATATGACATTTAACTTTGACAAGAACAAAAAATCACCAAAAAAATCAGTGTCCCATGAGTCTTCCGAACTGATCTGCGGCCAGTAAGAATCGCGTCACGTACGCAAACCGTGATAAATTACTCCGGCATTGTCAAATTGCCAAATAAATGAACCATTGACAAATAAATACGTACTCAGGTGTCCCGAGATGAAATAAAGAATTATGTCATAATTCCCAAGCAATCGTCAGCCACTAGTGCCCTCCCTCTGGCTCAAGAACTGGTTTACACCGGCGTTCGGGGGAAAAATACAGATTTTGAAAATAAAGACGAAAAAAAAAAATACCGCCTCATCGGTTGGTTTGGTTCTTTAAACAAAATTTAATTAAACAAAAAAAAAAAACAACCCAACAACAGCTAGTGTGGTCACCGGTGGCTTCGGAGTGACATAATCGAATGAATTGCTGAATAATTTGTTATTTTCCTCACTCGCCCCGCTCCGTGGAGATTAATTGCATTTTTTATGAATTAAAGCGCCATTGTTGCCGGTCATCTGAGAACGGGTGGGGGATCCGACCGGAAGCAAGGTGCACTGAGTGCCATGTAAAGTGTAACTCTTTATTGTTCGTAAAATGCAATAAAAACTGAAAATTCAATTTGATGTGTGTATGTCGCGCGACTGCATTGAAAGTATATCACTGCAATTGACATGAAAGTCGCATTTCATTTTCCCCAACTTTTGTGCAGAGAATGAAATTCCTCGGGGAGTGTGTGCCCACATAAATTATTCAATTTTATTCTACGGGCTTGTTGTGTATCCATTATGTAGTGACGCCGTTGCCGGCCGGTTGGTATTGAAATGAATTTTAATTCCATTATGTGCTCATAATGGATTTAAATGTTGTAAATGGCACGAACGACCAAAAAGTGAACATTTTTAACTGAAATGATGGCATTTTTTTTCTACTTTTTTGCAGTCCTTTGTGTCTTTGATTACGGATGTGGATATTTCAAATTCGGCCCCGCGGGAGATATGCTACGCATGTTACACTTGCAGTAAACCAACAGCTCTAAACCGCAATGCTTTATTTATTCTATGGTTGTGTTTCAAATGGTTCTTTCACCACTTTTTGCGCAATAAAATGCGGGTGGAATTTTGATGGTTCTTTTCCCCCTCATGGCATAAAGGGCTTTGATTTTGATCAAAATACGAGATTTCATTAAAAAGCCATTTATTTCTGATCAATCGAAGGGATAAACTGTGGAATTGGGTTCGCCATGAATGGAGACGACAATTTTTTTGCATACCAATCCAAACGAGTTTAATTCGTTTGCAATTGGAGAAGAGAAGTTATACGGATTTAGGGACTGGAAAAACGGTATCGTGGTGGCCCATGACGTTGTGAGTATGTGCGTCGACCCCAACGTCGACGTCGTAGGTTCGATTCCTGCTCTATGCGACGAAAACAATTTTCACGAACCCACCCCTTTTGAGTCACTCACTGAAAGAGTATTTTCTGTCTAGAGAAAGCTTCTCAAACAAAGCCGTTCGGATCCGGCATAAAACTGAAGATTTCTTCCAATCGTGAGAGAACAATACCACGCACAACACGAGTGGTTACTGAGAAGCTAGCCCCTGGCCCCCTACGGGCTGTAGCGCCACCCATATTATTATATTATTATTATAAAAACGGTATAGTTTACGAACGCGATCCACAACACTGTGAACACTCTCAGATGATCGATTTTTTCGGGTGAATACAGAACTTGGTATCAATTTTCTACAAATAGGGGACGTGGTGGCATTTCAAGGAACACTGACAGATTTCTGACAGCTCGTTTGACAGATATTAGGCATGTACAAGTTTCGTTGAGTTCCATCTTGTATACGAATACACTAAAAAAATCGTTACTATGTAGTTACTTTCTTCAATCTGGTACTGGAGAAGATAGTGCGGCGGGCAAGAGTCAACACGGAAGGCATCTTCTACAAGTCAGTCCAGCTGTTGGGATGACATCGACATTGTCGCGCGGTCCCAACGTGCCATCGTGGAAGCTTTCACGGCAATTGAGGAACAGGCGAAACGAGCTGGTCTTAAGGTCAACGAGGACAAAACAAAATATATGCTGTCGAGCAAACAACGATCCGCCGCACACCACCTAGGCCAAAACGTTACAATCGACAGCTACAATTTCGAGGTAGTAAAGGAGTTCGTCTACCTCGGGGCAAATGTAAACTCCACGAATGACATCGTAGTGGAGATCCGACGTAGAATCGCCCTTGGCAACCGATGCTACTTCGGTCTGTCAAAACAACTGGGCTCGAAACTCCTGACTCGAAGGACCAAAGTCATGCTCTACAAAACCCTTATCCTGCCAGTCCTACTTTATGGAGCCGAAAGCTGGACATTAAGTAAGGCTGCAGAGCTGATTCTGATGATACAGCTTGGCCTTGATGACTGGAAGCAGCGTGCCCAGGACCGTCACCGATGGAAGGCAGCAATTGCTCAGGCTCAGACCCTTCATGGTTCGTCTGCCGGATAAGTAAGTAAGTATGTAGTTACTTTCGTTACTTTGTTCAAATTTCTGGTGCAGTACCAATAATTTTGTACTGTTTTTCACGCTCACAACTAAAACGTACTAGATTATACTAACTTTGAAATTAACAACTCAACTAAAGGAAGCCTGCTGCAGAAAAGTAACTAAGCAGTGTCAGTAACGATATATGTCCGTTGAGGAGTAACGAAACTGGAGCCTGTATGCAATTGGCAACGAGCCGTCAGAGTCATCCTTCTACACAGCCCTATAAACTGAATAAAATAAACCACTTACTCGACTCGACTCCTATCAAACTAACAAACTTTCGTGACTCAGAGTAACGAAACAAAACACACAAATCATACCACCGCAAAACTTCATGCTAAAATTCCACTACGATTACAAAACCGAAAGACCATCCTACACATTAATTGCCAAAAACAATTCCGGCTGTTTTCATTGAGGCCAAACTCCAGGAAGAAGGTGGTACACAAGGACAGCTGACTCGAAATGTTGACGACACAGAAAAAGCGACACACCCACGGAAAAAATCAATCACTCGTGTCTTGTAGAATTTTCCACACTCGCCTGCACAGGGAAACGGAACGCGCTTCGAGACTTGAGTCGCCCTCCCTACTAAGCATAGGTCAGAGTATGGAGTTACCAATGGAAATCCATCCTCACACTATGTATAAGTAAATCTAATTAGAGATTGTTTTTTTTTTATTTATTTCTTCCTTGGCATATTTAATATTCTCAAAAGGTATTGCTGCTTGACCCCCCACACATATTTGAATTATTAATTTTCCATCCCACAAGTGCGTCCAAGAGCCGCCACTATGCCAGCCGCCATCGGTTCATGCCCAGTTCGCTCCGTCGTGTCGCCACCGCCGATCATATACACAGTACACACCAGTCGACTGCTTAGTTCCTCAGCGCACAAGCCTAGCCGTTGTTGCCACGGTCCTCTCCTCACGCTTCATGCCTCGAGAATATATAATTATTCTGCGTTTGATATAATTAGCATAATTCTTCTATTAGATGGTAAATGCTAATAGTGACTGAGTAAGAGGGTACGCCATGCATAGACACCAACTAGTATCTGTCTAGAGTGCTCGCACACACACACAAACACACCCCCATCATAATAGACGACAGTTTCGAGGACATGCAGCACTGTTTTTTCACCCCACACTGCGTTCGGACTAACAGTAGAATAGAGGGGAGTGCTCTCACGAAACGGGCAAGGGTAGGCCGGCTTAGGTGTCACCCTGCTGCTAGAGTCGATAGTCTCGCTTGTCGCATGACCTGGCTTTTTCTTCATTCAACTAGCTTCGACTGGATAGAATGTGCTTTTTTTTCCAATTCGCATTAAAAGTGGGTATGTGCCTTTTATTGACGGGTGTAGCGTTTCACGTCGGTAGTGCTGTTTGTTTGGCATGCTAGGTTGCGCTGATGCCTACGTCAACAGCTGTGGCTGTGCCATGAGACTTGTAGGTTGTCATGTAACAGTGTTTCCATGTAATAAAACGAGATCGTATCATGCAACCAAACTGCAAAACACATGACAATGCTTATTGTTGGGGAAACCTCAATAGCGACCAAACCCTCGCTACCCCCTCGGCTGTCTTATTCAGCTCACCTACTAACTTTCTATCGCCCGGCACAGCCACGACACGGCTCTGACGCCTGTGTAGGTTGGCTGGAGTAGTGGTGCACAGCTCAACTGCCGGCTGTCATTCAATCCCCCGCGTTTACATCACACGAAACACACACAATAAGTAACAAGGAACTCGCCGTGACAGTTTGTTGTAGGCACTAGGTGGTAGCAAAACAGCATCGTGTATGAGGTACGTACATGAATAATGGGATTTACATATTCCCTCAGCTCCCCATCGTAGCACACAGACTACGACTGCAGCTGAAGCTGGTGAGGCTGGAGGTTCTCTATCTTTGCTCATTACAGTCGGGAATGTAGATAAGTAGGTAGTGCCTCCTCGGTATGAATGTACGTACGAAGCACATAATCAGCACCACTTCACGGTACAGTAGGGTGCAGCGTTGCCAGACGTTTAGTTCGCAATCAGAAAGCACATCTTTTACTAGCTTTGATGTGAGCTTAAACGACTTCCTTGTAAGTGACTGCCTTATGAATTGTTGATTGCGATGACAGGTATCCCCATCCTCTGTTCTCGTAATTGAACGACGAGGAGGAGGTTACATAAAATATTCGCCATTACATTATGTGTTATTTTTAGAATCGCGTATGTAACGCGCGACCAAGAAGAAGCAAAGTTCACTTGAATGTCTTATGCGATATGTGTTACGTTCGGTTTCGTCGGGTTGGAGTATGTATGCCAAGCAGATTATTATATCGATTGACAGGGGGTTAATTAGTTTAACAGTTAAGACAACCGCTTATCCAATTGGAAGTGCCGGTGTTAAATGTCAAGATCAGGTTGCCAGCAGCACTGAGCCATTGACGTGGAATGAAATAGTTAATTCGTAACGTTGCGATGGGAGGATTTATGAAAATTTAACTGGGGAGAACTACCACTGTTTAGAGAAAAGGATCATTTGATTTTCTGACGTTCGTGAATAGAGTTTTGTAACTGCGCGACAGTTCGAAATGGAATTTATTAATTGTATGACAGTCAGGTGACAGCAAAGGAGTTAAAATGGCGTGTTGCATTGTTCTATTAATGAGAGAAGGAAGAGAACACACTTAGTTGTGCGTTACAGACTACGCAGCAATATTCCGTCACAATATTGGACTTTTCGGGGGGAAACATACTCCTAATATTTTTGCATTTCAGACGACATCTTCCCAGACGCCACCAGCATCCGACATAATATAATATGGGTGGCGCTACAGCCCGTAGAGGGCCAGGGCCTAGCTTCTCAGCAACCACTCGTGTTGTGCGTGCTATTGTTCTCATACGAGTGAAAGGGACCTACAGTTTTATGCCGACTCCGTACGGCCAAGTTTGAGAAGCTTTTTCCAGACAGGAAATACTCTTTGAGCATTGTCAGTGACTCGAAAGAGGTGGGGCCGTGAAAATTATTTTTGGTGCACAGAACAAGAATCGAACCTACGACGTCGAGGTTGGGGTCGACGCACATACCCACAACGCCACGGGCCC